>JAYESA010000006.1:145121765-145619265 GCA_036927795.1 Iris macrosiphon | reverse complement strand
CAGAGTTAGAAGTTTGGTTTGGTTGTTGTTTAGGATATGGCTGCTTGTACTGTTGGTAACTTGGGCGATTTTGATTGACAGGATGATTTGTTTGTGGATTCCCATAGTTGAAATTGGGATGATCTCTCCATCCTGGATTGTAAGTGTTTGAATATGGATCGTACTTCCTTTATGGTTGTCCAGGGAAAGCACCTAGCACATTCACTTGTTCATTGGACTCCTCTTGAAGAGTTGGACACATGTCAGTTGGATGTCCTACTACTGAACAAATCCCACAAGCTTTTGCTGTTTGCATGTTACCTACAGCCATTTGACGAACAAGAGACGTTAAACTAGAAATTTGTTGTTCTAGGAAAGAAATATTTACCTCGTTAGCATGCCTAGATGGAAGATCTAGCCTAGTGCCAAATTGTTGAGAATTTGCCGCCATATTTGCAATTAAATTTCTTGCGGCCTCAGGAGTTTTATCTACCAAAGCTCCTCCACTAGCAGCATCTATCATGCTTCTATCAGTTGGTAGAAGGCCTTCGTAGAAGTACTGGATAAGTAGCTGCTCGCTAATTTGATGATGGGGGCAACTTGCACATAATTTTTTAAAACGTTCCCAGTACTCGTGGAGAGACTCTGCATTGTGTTGCCTTACCCCACAAATTTCTTTTCGGATATTGGCTGCCCTTGAAGCGGGAAAGTACTTCTCCAAGAATAGTCTCTTCATTTCGTTCCATGTTACAATGCTCCCAGAGGGTAGATAATAGAGCCAATCCTTAGCCGAATCCTTTAAAGAAAACGGAAAGGCTCTTAATTTGATTTGCTCTTCGGATACCCCCGTAGGTTTCATAGTTGTGCATACCACATAAAGCTCCTTTAGATGCTTATGAGGATCTTCACCTGCAAGGCCATGAAAAGTGGGTAATAAATGTATTAGTCCAGATTTTAATTCAAAACTAGTAGTAGCATCTAAAGTAGGAAATGTAATGCATAAAGGGTGTTGGTTCAAATTAGGGGCTGCAAGTTCTTTCAAAGTTCTATTTGCAGCCATGACTTCCTCTTCTTCAGGATTAGATTTGCAAGAGAGTAAGGAATCCGTAGCAGGGTCATTCTCGTTAGAGTTTCTTTGAGCTTCCTTCCTTAACCTGCGCAGAGTTCTTTCTATTTCTGGATCACACTGAAAATTACTTTGATTAGAAGATCGAGTTGCAATCATAAACAAGGAATAAAATGATAGCAAGCAATCTAGAAAAATATATGAGAATAAATTTATTTATTTATTTATTTTTTTTTATTAAACAAAAATAATTTAATTATAAGAAAAGATCACAAAAGGCAAAAAAATTAACTAAAATTACTCCCCGACAACGACGCCAAAATTTGGCGTGCTGTCGTAGGCACCCAAAAATAAAACCTTTACTCTTGAAATAATATGTACTAGTGAGAGTAAGGATCGTTCCCACGGAGAGTAATTCGTTAATCTTTGTGCTATGTGAAATAGGATGGGGGGAATTTTGGATCAAAGCAAATTAAAAAGAGCTAAAAATAATTAAAGTATTAAAATTATCAAAGGAAAAAAACGTTGGTCTCAGTCAACATCCACCATTGGAATCTTAAAATTGATCATTGATGCAAACATAAATTATCATACTTTAAATATTCACCGTTGGAAGTATTTCCTATCTCTCTTAGGCTTAGATAATTAGAAACAAGCGATCTAATTATCTTTAATTACTAAATAATCCAAGACAAGCGCTGAAGATTTAATCTAGTAATTTCTTAAAGAACAAAGAGATCGATGAAGCAAAATAACACAAGCACAAGCGGTTGCATTTAATTTTGTCAAAAGTTTTCTCCTAAGATCTAATAAAATAAAGCAGTTTATTAAATCTTGGTTGCTTCATAAATTAGAAAAATCAAACAATTACGGATTTGATGTCTAATTTAGCAGTAGATCGAGATGGATAATAGACTAGTAGGCCTCCTAGTAATTAAACAAAACAATCATGAAAGTAGGCATAGAAAACATTCAATACTCAAAGCATAAATCAAACATATAAAATAATTTAGATCTCACAATTTTATTGATTCCAAGGCTTCTGTTTTCTTCGACCAACAAGACTTTTAGCTCCGCACGTTCATGAAAACTTCAAAAGAATATTGGAGAAGAGAAAGAAGAGTTGTGTGTTGTTTTTCCTTTTTCCTCTTGATCTCTACCCCTTTTATACACTCTAAATAAGTGTTTGAAGATCACAATATCTTCCCAAAAATCCTCTAAGAGTTACAACAACCCAACAATAAAATAAAATCTTTGAATAAGTTAGAAAATGGTTATATCAACTCCACTTTTTGTGCACAGCATAGTTGTCTCAACTTCAAGCATGATTTGGTCCATGATGTAGCCAGAATCTCAGGAAAATCAAAACAGCAAAATTGTGCCTCTATCACTTAGCTTTCCGAATCAATTTGGATCAGCTCAATTGGACTTCGGATGAGCAAGTTATGACCATTTTTCTACAAGGTGTCAGAACTGTCCAGAATTGATAATTAGCTCCATTTTGCTTTTAGTGACTCCAATTGTATCCTAGATCAAAATATAAAAATAATGAGTATCTTTAGACATTAAATGAGCATAAAAGAGTATACATTAAGGAATAAAAATATGATATTTTATGTTCTCATCAACGCGTACGATCCAGACTAGCGATATGCTGATCTCGAACGCTTGTGCAAGTGAATATCCAAATAAACAAGTACAACGACTTGTGTAGGTTTGCCTCAGGCTTGTATCGTTAAATCAAAATTGATTGAAATGTACTGCTTGTCCTCAGTAAGTCTCGAGGACGAGACTTTTTCTTAGTTAGGTAGGATGTAACACCCTGTTTCGTTCAGGCGGACTGCCGATTCAAACGACAAAAAGTGCAATATCCCGACCCGCTTTGCTCAGGCAAGAATACTCGTTTGAGGCAAATGATATCTAGACTTGTCCCTATAGGAATTCAGCTTAGGCTTCCAGAGGCTCGCTTGACGTATCGCTCGACCGAGGTGAATCATCACTAAGGTGGGTGGCTATGGTGAACTTGTATTTGCTTAGCCAGCACACTTAAAATACTGAATATTCATGCTAGTCGCTAGGTGAATCACCCCTGCATGCTAATAAGAAATCCAACACACCTAGCTAAGGGAATAATCCCAACTTGTATTGCTTATGCTAGAACATGGAAATAAAACATTGCTTATATATATATATGTTCAGACCCTCGTATGCTACCCTAGAACGTGTCGCTAGGGAAGTCCCCTAACGGTTTCACCTCTCGGTTTACCTTCGGGCCCGAGCTAACGTGAATGTTTATATTTATAAAAATGCATGCTTGTCTGCTTGTATGTTGCCTTATTTTCATCCAAACCCCGGGAGACTACAAAGTAGTCGTTCCGTGCATGAATGAACCTGCAAGTATTCGGGACCGTTAGGTCACCAAAGGCAGCCCCGAACCAGGGGAATGCATCAAGGCAAAGTGAATATTGTACTGGGATCACATCAAGTTTACCTTTGAATGAGAATCCTGTCCAAGCTCGTTCATAGCGGATTGTACTCGTGTTATTGATTGTATTATGGAAGATGTGAATTTGGATAACCCCAAAGACCCTGACCTGCATGTCGCGGACAACTCGAAAATGAGGTATTGATTATTTGAGTTCCGTAGACGGTCACCGGGGCACTGGGGCCGATATGATCCGGACGGAACGTATGTATAGTCGTATGTTACCCAGCAAAGTATTATACAGCGGGACTCGCCACCCGCGTTGCACGTCATTTTGCCTTGAGACTATAAACTGTCCATAATGGCTATGCCAACGACTCATGTTCATATAGATAAGTCATCCTCGCTTTACGGCTATCCGCGTGCGAGTCATTGTATCGCATCAAGAGAACAACTGAACACCTGAACGATTATGTTATAACGACTCTCGTGTTTGCATATGATATGCCTCCTGAATGTTTATACATGCCCGTGCTTGAATTAACAATGTTTGCCTTGGACAGGGAAGGTAAAATGGTAAGTTGGTAAGTCTCGCCGTGTTTTTTCTCATGTTGCACGGCGCACTGCCACACGAGTTAGGCTATTAAATCTTTGCATGAAACTGATCCTAAGACAACTAGAAAGACAACTTAATAGTTGGTGCACGGAACCTGTATTACGTGTTTGGATTTGTCGAGCGGGCGAGTAGCCTCCCCACCAGTGCATTCAATGTACTGATAATCTACCAGTTCGTTTGCAGGGTATGGGAGAACCTCGTTCGGTGCGGATGCCTCCTTCGTACGTGCTAAGGCGTGGGGATCACTCCGAAGCAGCGGCGCATCCAGAATAGAAGCACATATACAAGACATAATATTGGAACTTGCCTGAACATTCGCCTGTACAATCATTCCACAATTGTAGCCACTTGGCACGCTTTTATTGTTTCAGAGAGAGAGGCATGAGCGAATTATAATCTCGACCAAGCGCCGCCTGTAACACTTATTTATATCAATAAAAGAGTTGCTTTACTTCTACTTGTGTTATTCAATACTTCCGCTATATTGTCAACTCAGTAAACCTGTTATCAATCGCCTATGCGTTTATGACTCCACTGCACTCGGACAATCTGTGCGACTCTGTGACTTAGAACTTTTACCGCCAGCCAATGAACCACGGCCTTGCACGGGCGTGGCTCACGCTCGTGCGACATCACGCCCAGATGGGTCAAGCGATCGCTCTGCAGGAGCGCTGGCGCGGTGATTCTCGCCTAGCGGGAACGGCCGATTTGCCTGCGGGAGATCGGGACGTGACATGAAGTTCAGTACATCTTATCACCCACAGATAGATGGACAGTCATAGCGTACTATTCAGACATTGGAGGATATATTGAGGGCTTGTATGTTAGACTTTGGAGGATCATGGGAGGACCACCTACATCTTGTGGAGTTTTCTTACAACAATAGCTATCAAGCGAGTATCCAGATGGCTCCGTTTGAAGCATTGTATGGAAGAAAGTGTAGGTCTCCTGTGTGTTGAAGTGACGTGGGAGAACGTCAGATTCTAGGACCGAAATTGGTGGTCAATACCGTAAAGATAGTTAAGAAGATACAAGGACACTTGCGAGCAGCACAAGACAGACAGAAGCAGTGGGCAGACCGTCATCGTCGTCCCTTGGAGTTCAAAGAGGGCGATCATGTCTTCTTGAGGATATCACCTACCAGAGGCACCATTTGATTCGGAGGGCGCGACAAGTTGAGTCCAAGGTATATTGGACCATTTGACGTGCTAGAGAGAGTGGGAGAAGTGGCTTATCGACTTGCGCTACCACCTTCACTTGAGGGAGTACATGATGTATTCTATGTGCCCAACTCAGGCGAAATATGGCAGACAACAGTCATGATCTCGACCATTCGAAAATCACCATTGGACCACCAAGAGCAACCCGTAGGAATTCTTGATCGTCGAGAGAAAGTGTTGAGGAACCAGTCTATTCCCTTGGTTCGCGTGGCATGGAAGCATGGCGCGCCAAGAGAACCTACTTGGCAGCGCGAGGATGACATGCGCAAGCGTTTTTCGAACCTATTCGTTGACCAAGGTATAAAATTAATTTGTTAATTTATATCTTATGCCATCCTTAACTTTCTACCGTGGCTGAGTTTTAATTTCAAGGACAAAATTTTTATAAGTTGGGTAGAACGTAAAATCCCAAAATTTTAATACACCATATTAGTTATTTTAATTAATTATTTATAATGTAAAACCCCTAATTTTGAAAATTGTATTAATTTTTTTATTAATTATTTATTTTATTTATAGTAATTATGAGCTAATTAGAGAAAATAGAATTTATAAAATTTTATTTTAGGTGTTTGTGTATTTAGTGAATTTATGGAGCCATTATAAATTTTTCTTAATTTATTTCATGTAGGAGACCCTTTGGACAGTTGCTAGCTTAATGGTATGCACAAATATAATTTCTAGAATTTTCTAGGTATATATATGTATATATATAGTTTATTAGAAAAGAAAGAAAAAAAAATTAGAAAAAAAGAATAAAGAAAAAGAAAAGAAAAGAAAATGGGTTTTGAATCCTTAATGGATTCAAACCCAAACCCATATCCAACCCGCACACCCGGACCCGTTAAGAGAACTAAAGAAACAGTAGCAGCAGCCGCGGTTTACAGAAACCGTGTGCGGTTTCAAACCCCCCCGCCTCCTCTCTTCTCTATTTATACTTCTCGAACACTAACCCTAGATCTCTAATCTCGACCCCGGAGCCGCCGCCGACCAGACGACGATCGCCGCCTCCAGCCAAAGCCGTCAGAGCCGCCCCGCGCCACCCGCGTGGCCGTGCAATTCTAGCGCGTCGCGACTGCAGAAATGGACAGCAGAGTACCTGTGTTCCAACTCCGTTTTTTGTGCCCTTGCTCAACCAAACTCGACCCCGTCTTCACCGGTACGTTCACCACCTATCCCTCTCTTAATCATGTGCATTAGTTTACCTCGTTCAGAAAAATGATAACTTTTGGGTATCGCAGAAAACTGCGGTGACTACCTATGTTCACGAACTCGTATCTCCCACCACAGAGATCCGAATTCGAATTTTCTTGGTGTTATGCGAAGACCACCTAACCTAGTTTATTTTCTTTCAAATACAATAATTTATTAGTTGTTGTATGTTAAAATAAATTAGGTAGAAAATCCCAAAAACTTACTTTTTCTAAATTCCAGAAATTTGGATACGGAGCGCGCCCCGCCAAACGGGACCGCCCCGTCGTGTACCAAATATACCAAATGGTGCACGCAGTATACCCGGACATGTAGGATTTTGCGAAAACTGATTTGGACGCATGCGCGCGTCGGTATCAGCCGGTATCCGTAGAAAACTCCCCGTGTCACAACTTTTGCAAAAACCCTGCGCATTTAGTGCACGCTCGTCAGAATTCGACTAAACTTGCGCCACTGGACTCGTGATATCGCGCTGGTCCTGTGACCCAATTTTTATATAATTCTGAGACAATTGACCAAGTCGCCTATTAGCGGGCCCCACGGTTGACTTTTTAGGCAAAATTGTGTTCGGCTCACCGGAATCCATATTTGGACATACCGTTGAGTTTGTACTGACATTTAGAGTTTGTTTGACCTATAATTTGTCCCTTTTAGAGACCTTTACCTTGGTACACTTTTTGGTGCAAAGTGGGCCACACGTGGACCCCACTTTGACCCAAAATTATCGTTTTGCCACTGTGTCCAAATTGGACGAAAGGGTAGTATTTTCTAGCTATTTTGCTTATTCTAGAAATGTTGGTAATATTTATTTTAGCATCCGAAGACGTTTATTCTGAGGCCATAGTTTCTGACTCTTGGTGTTTGATATTTGGACGTTACATTTTGTAGTTCTCTTGCCAGGCAAGTATACCTTGCCTTGTTGTACTGTTTAAAATTTGTATTATTAGTTGCATATTTATATTATATAACTGTGCGCATTCGAGAGAGACTCGGGTGCAGTCAATGAAGGCGTTGACGTTAGGACTCGTGTTTGACCTAGTGTCTAGTAGACCCACCTAAAGTTGTGGAGTTATTGGTATAACTTTCCAGGCCTTGACACGTATCATTACATGTCACAGAGTGAGTTCATGTAGAGACGCGTGCCTCATGATCGACTGGCCATCGATGTGATCAACACGTGTAACGGTATTTAGCATAGTTATTTATTTCTATAGAGACTTGCATCATAGTATGGGATATCCATGTCGTGTTCATGACTTGTATATCTACATTGGGCGGGAAGGACGACTAGTAGGCGTATGGGACACCCATCTCCTTTATACAGATACCGCACTCGACGGAGTGATACGGACGTATATATTGCAGATACCACGTTCTTTAGAGTGTTGGATGTTACTTGGTGATTTTGCAGATACCACACTCTAAAGAACGTTAGACGTTATACTATTTCAGATACCATGCTTCTCGTAGATGGACGTTATTATATTTCAGAGAGCCCATGGTCTGGGGGCATATGTGGCATATACTAGTGTCACGCCCCAGTCCCAAAAATGCCGAGGGACTGGACACGCGGCAATAGCCAGCAGCACGCACCGATGGACAACCCAATTTAATGGATCCATCAGGTCATGCTTAAGGTGTAGTCTAACAGGAAATAGATCCAATGTTACAAGTCACAGACTAATCTAATCTCATCCACAACAGATAAACACAGAGTAACTGCCAGAAATAATGCAATAGAATAAATAAGCAAATCTCAATAAATATCTCGGGAAACAATCCGAGAATATGTCTGGTACAACAGATGCAAATGGACAGGAAATAATCAACTGGAAATAGAAATAAATGACTACATACGGCCAATGCTCAGGAGAAGTCCTCTGGTGCGAGCTCGTCTTCAGGTCCTGGTACAGCTCCTGGAAGTGCTCTGGTACGGGGTATCTCTGGATGGATCTCTTCAGCTATACCTGGGGACATAGTCCATTCCAGGTCCTCAGGGAACATAACAAGGTACAGATAATACAAGCCAAAATATAAACAGTGCAGCAGAATTAAATAAAACAGCAGGGTAAACTATGTAACCAGCTAAGTGATAAAATGCAAGTTGAGAGCATCACTAGAACTCAGGCGGAGACCGCTACAAGCTCTGTGTCGGGGAGCCGGTAGTAGTAATAACACATAAAGGGTCTAGCTCTGCTGGAGAGTCTACGACCTCACACTAATAGTATATATATATGAAAATAGCCTGTAGCCTGTGTGTCTCTCCCCACCCAATGTAATCACACGTCTCATGTCCATGACACGCAAGATCATAACTAATGCAGTAGTCATACAATGTCTAGGAATAAACTGTCCATGTCATACATGTATCCTATACAGAATCATCGTGAATATCTCAAGAGGATTCTGTCCCATGAATAGTGTCAAGTGTCCTGGGTTTTGTTGTACGTGATAGGAAAAGTACCAAGAGTAAGGGTATCGAATATCCATCTCTAAATGACGTACCCAACACCGCGTACGGGGTTGGCACCCGACTATGATCGGACGCTAAGTACGTCGCACGGTTCCTAGGTTAAGCAGTTAAACAGGTTTACATTTAAATCCACAAGAAATCAAGTAAAATACTATAACCAGAAATATCTGAGAATTGGCAAGCTTTACTTGCCCACTGATGTATAACCAAGTCCAGGAAATAGGTAGCAAGCTGCAAGTTTTGGCAAGGTACACTTGCCTGCGGTTCCGGCTCTGATTTCGGCTCTGACTTCAGTTGGATTTGCTGGCGGTACTCCGGTTGCTGAAACAAATATCACCATCAGATCCAAAAAATATCAATCAGCTAGAAATGCCTGTCCTTGAGTCCAATTTGGAGACAAGGGCGAAAACTGCAATTTCGGGTCAAAACGGGGTCCACATGCGGGCCCGCTTTGCACCAAAAAATGTGTCAGGGTCAAAGGTCTCCAAATTCACCAAACTTAGTGTCAACAGGTCAGGAACGATGATACGAACCCAACGGAACTTGCAGAATTGGATTCCGATGAGCCGAACACAAAATCGCCCGTCGAGTGGGGCCTGTGGGGCCCACGACACGCGATTTCGTCAACGTTCTCAGAATCGAACCAAACTTGACCCACAGGACCAGCGTATCGCTACGAGTCCGATGGCGCAAGTTTCGTCTCGATCCGACGTGTGTACATAAAGTTAGAGCGCATTCCAGAAAGTACAGATACGGGGCGATGTCCGCGGATACGCATTGACCCCGGTGTGCACGCACACCCGAATCGACTTCTGTGAAATCCCTCACGTCCGTATCGACGATGCGCACGTATCTGTAAAGACCGCGCGCGACCAAGTCGTCCCGTTTGGCGGGACGTACTCAGTTCCGGGGTGAAATAGGGTCTGGTTTTTCCTGTTTTTGGATCGCGGTGTGCGATCACCACAGGACGCGATGACCCGAACGGTTTGTTCGGGCACCGAGAGGGTCATACAGGCTTCGCAACGCAATTGCGGAATCGAAAACGGAGCTACGAGCAAAAAGTTACAAGTACCTGAAGGGGACCCGAAAATCGGAGTCGAATTGTGTCTGACACGTGTCCGACACGTGTCGGATACAGGGCCATAATTAGGGTTAGGGTTCAGGGGAATTGGTCGAGCTCCGGCGGAGGGCGGCGACGCTGAGGCGGGGAGCGGCCGGCCGGGGGCAGCACGACGAGGGGCGGCGCGGCTGGGAGGTGGTGCTGAACGGTGGCCGGCTGCTGCTGCGGTTGCCTCGACGGCGGAGAGGAGGGGAGGAAGGAGGAGGCCGGAGAGAGGGATGGGCGGCAGAGAGGTGGCCGAGAGCGCCGGCGGAGCGGCGAGGCCGGTGCGGTGGTGGCGTGGTGGATGGCTGTCGAGCGGAGGGGAGAAGAGCCGAGGGCTTTATCAGGGGGAGACGGCGGTTGGAGAAGCCGAGCAAGGCGGCGCATCGGGCGGGGTCAGGTGCAGCGGGCGGAGGTCGTGGGGTGAGGTGGCCGGCCGGAGCGGGCTGCGCCGGCGGCGGAGGCGGCAGGAAACGCGGCGGAGACTCGGGCACGGGGGAGAGGGGAAACCGGGTTAGCGGGTTGCGGGCGGGTCGGGTCTGGCGGATCCGACCCGACCCGCTAGGGAGCTGGGCCGGGTTTGGGCCAGGGCTGGGTTTGGGCCCAGTCGGCCGGGCCGAGTTTATATAAAAAAATATAATGATAATAATAATAATAATAGTAAATAATCAGTAATTAATTAATTAAATAAATAGATTTTTGGTGTTTTAAAATAGGTCCGGGGCCCAATAAATTTCAGAAAAATTGTCCTAAGTCCAGTTTTTCATTTTACACCAAAAAATATTATTTTCATAATATTTTAATACTGTTTAATATCAATTAAAAATTATTTAATAATTAAAACCCTGTTTTTAAATTACAGAAAAATCCCAGAAAATTCTAGAAAATTGTGAAAAATCCAGTTTTTAAAATTTTGAAAAAACAGGGGGTTTACAATCTACCCCCCTTAAGAGGATTGTGTCCTCACAATCAAAGAATAACCGATCAACAGAGACGACGCGGTCGCAAGCATCGTTTGAAAACACAGCACAAGATACTTAGGGAAATACCGTTTTCCCTAACAATGAAAGTTATGCACTTCCAGAGAAAATCTGGTTAAGCAAAAGAACTACAATTTTTATGAAAACCAGGTTATTAACAAGTTGCAAATTACTAGGTTGGGGCTGAGGTCACGAACCAACGGGCACGAGCTAAAACAAGACTAGGAACGGATAACTACAAATCACTTACGCGCATCAGCTACTCCACGAGTCTGTGCGTTCTCCACGGTCTTCGCTGGAGCTTGGCCGTGTCCTTGCAGTCGATTCTCCTGCTGCTGTTGAGCCTGCTGGAAGAGGGTTGCCTGAGGTGCCAAGGGTGGCCTCGGTATTGGTGAAGCTTGCAATGCTGGAGAGGCTGACCGTGGTGTTGGTAACACTTGCTGGTTACCTGTTGGTGCTCTGTCTCGACGCTCAGGGCATTCTTTTAATAAATGCTGACTGGATCCGCAAGCTACGCACAATCTCTTCTTTTGTCTACACTCTTCCTCGGTGTGGCCTCGCTTGCGACAATATGGACAGACAGGTATTGCCTGTGGAGATGCTTCTGGTGGCTGGTGTGTGTGAGACTCCCTTGCGATTCCTGCCTGCGGTGCTCCAGCTGGTGCTGATGTGGCGGGTTGAAGATTCGTCAATGCTTTCTCTCGATGCTGGGGACAATCCTTGGCTAAGTATTGATTGGTTCCGCAAATCAAGCATAATCCCATCTTACGTCTGCACCCGCTCTCAATGTGGCCTTGCTTGTGACAATGTTGACAGGTAGGCAGTACCTGCGAAGATGCTTCGGGTGGCTGGTGCAGCTGAGACTTCTTTGGGGTTCCTTCCTGTGGTGTTCCGGCTGGTGTTGATGTGGCTGGTTGGCAAATCACCACTGGTTTCTCTCGACGTTCTGGGCAATCCCTTACCGCATGCTTCTTAGATCCACAAGATAGACATTGTCCCAGTCTACGTCGGCATTCCTTAGCGAGGTGGCCTACCTTGCCACAGTAGTGACAAGTAAGAAGAAATGAGGCTCCTGATGCTGTTCTTGGTAGTGGATGTATCTGTGGCCGCTTTGCAGCTCTTTCTTGTTGTGATTGGTCTGGTGCTGACGCATACGGCCGCTTCTGGCTGGACTCGATCCTTGGGGTGCACTCCACGGGTCTGGCTGCAGTAAGAACGTCCTCGTTGAAGGTAGTTGTATTTGAACTGTTTGGCCTCCGTGACTCCGAGCTAGTTCTGCCGATGGAGTTCTCCGATTGGTTTTGTTGAGCTTCTTGTTGCACCCTCTGATAGGCTTGCATCATTATGTAGAACATGCAGAACATCTGCTGTTCGTCCATAAGCGGTCCCAGTGGGAAGGAAGGCATCGGTGGAGTAGGCTACGTCGAGGGTGGAACGTCATCTTGGAGGATTTTTGAGGCAGGCTGACTTGCTTGACTGCCTTGTGATGATTGGCCTTCACCGACTGGTATCACATCGTCTTCTTGGGTAACCACAACGGTTTGTGGTATTTCTGCATGGGCCTCGTTGCTGGCTGGTGGGTCCATTTCTCTGCGTTCAAAATAAACGATAAGAGGCGCACAGGAATCAAGGCAGGATGCAAGTCAATAAATTAATTCGAATAGATAACAAGAACGATTCAAGCAAGTGGATGAGATCCTAAAACTTATCCTAGCTTTATTGCAGGCCTGTTCGGTCCCTGAGTTGAAACCGAACAATTTAGTCGATGACCTGCATGGGCCACCACAAAAACCATGTCATGCCCCAGTCCCAAAAATGCCGAGGGACTGGACACGCGGCAATGGCCAACAGCATGCACCGATGGACAACCCAATTTAATGGATCCATCAGGGCATGCTTAAGCTATAGTCTAACAGAAAATAGATCCAATGTTACAAGTCACAGACTAATCTAATCTCATCCACAACAGATAAACACAGAGTAACTGCCAGAAATAATGTAATAGAATAAATAAGCAAATCTCAATAAATATCTCGGAAAACAATCCGAGAATATGTCTGGTACAACAGATGCAAATGGACAGGAAATAATCAACTGGAAATAGAAATAAATGACTACATACGGCCAATGCTCAGGAGAAGTCCTCTGGTGCGAGCTCGTCTTCAGGTCCTGGTACAGCTCCTGGAAGTGCTCTGGTACGGGGTATCTCTGGATGGATCTCTTCAGCTATATCTGGGGACATAGTACATTCCAGGTCCTCAGGGGACATAATAAGGTACAGATAATACAAGCCAAAATATAAATAGTGCATCAGAATTAAATGAAACAGTAGGGTAAACTATGTAACCAGCTAAGTGATAAAATGCAAGTTGAGAGCATCACTAGAACTCAGGCTGAGACCGCTACAAGCTGTGTCAGGGAGCCGGTAGCAGTAATAACACATAAAGGGTCTAGCTCTGCTGGAGAGTCTACGACCTCACACTAATAGTATATATATATGAAAACAGCCTGTAGCCTGTGTGTCTCTTCCCACCCAATGTAATCACACGTCTCATGTCCATGACACGCAAGATCATAACTAATGCAGTAGTCATACAATGTCTAGGAATAAACTGTCCATGTCATACCTGTATCCTATACAGAATCATCGTGAATATCTCAAGAGGATTCTGTCCCATGAATAGTGTCAAGTGTCCTGGGTTTTGTTGTACGTGATAGGACAAGTACCAAGAGTAAGGGTATTGAATATCCATCTCTAAATGATGTACCCAGCACCGCGTACGGGGTTGGCACCCGACTATGATCGGACGCTAAGTACGTCGCACGGTTCCTAGGTTAAGCAGTTAAACAGGTTTACATTTAAATTCACAAGAAATTAAGTAAAATACTATAACCAGAAATATCTGAGAATTGGCAAGCTTTATTTGCCCACTGAAGTATAACCAAGTCCAGGAAATAGGTAGCAAGCTGCAAGTTTTGGCAAGGTACACTTGCCTGCGGGCCCGGCTCTGATTTCGGCTCTGACTTCAGTTGGATTTGCAGGCGGTACTCCGGTTGCTGAAACAAATATCACCATCCGATCCAAAAAATATCAATCAGCTAGAAATGCCTGTCCTTGAGTCCAATTTGGAGACAAGGGCAAAAATAGCAATTTTGGGTCAAAACGGGGTCCACATGCGGGCCCGCTTTGCACCGAAAAATGTGTCAGGGTCAAAGGTCTCCAAATTCACCAAACTTAGTGTCAACAGGTCAGGAACGATGATACGAACCCAACGGAACTTCCAGAATTGGATTCCGATGAGCCGAACACAAAATCGCCCGTCGAGCGGGGCCTGTAGGGCCCACAACATGCGATTACGTCAACGTTCTCAGAATCGAACCAAACTTGACCCACAGGACCAGCGTATCGCTACGAGTCTGATGGCGCAAGTTTCGTCTCGATCCGACGTGTGTACACAAAGTTAGGGTACGTTCCAGAAAGTACGGATACAGGGCGATGTCCGCGGATACGCGTTGACCCCGGTGTGCACGCACACCCGAATCGACTTCTGCGAAATTCTACACGTCCGTATCGACGATGCGCACGTATCTGTGAAGACCGCACGCGACCAAGTCGTCCCGTTTGGCGGGGCGTACTCAGTTCCGGGGTGAAATAGGGTCTGGTTTTTCCTATTTTTGGATCGCGGTGTGCGATCACCACAGGACGCGATGACCCGAACGGTTTGTCCGGGCACCGAGAGGGTCATACAGGCTTCACAACGCAATTTGCCGAATCGAAAACGGAGCTACGAGCAAAACGTTACAAGTACCTGAAGGGGACCCAAAAACCGGGGTTGAATCGTGTCCGACACGTGTCCGACACGTGTCGGATACAGGGCCAGAATTAGGGTTAGGGTTCAGGGGAATTGGCCGAGCTCTGGCGGAGGGCGGCGGCGCTGAGGCGGGGAGCGGCCGGCCGGGGGCAACACGGCGAGGGGCGGCACGGCTGGGAGGTGGTGCTGAGCGGTGGCCGGCTGCTGCTGCGGTTGCCTCAACGGCGGAGAGGAGGGGAGGAAGGAGGAGGCCGGGGAGAGGGATGGGCGGCGGAGAGGTGGCCGAGGGCGCCGGCGGAGCGGCGAGGCCCGTGTGGTGGTGGCGTGGTGGATGGCTGTCGAGCGGAGGGGAGGAGAGCCGAGGGCTTTATAGGGGGGAGATGGCGGTTGGAGAAGCCGAGCAAGGCGGCGCAGTGGGCGGGGTCAGGCGCAGCGGGCGGAGGTCGTGGGGTGAGGTGGCCGGCCGGAGCGGGCTGCGCCGGAGGCGGAGGCGGCGGGAAACGCGGCGGTGACTCGGGCACGGGGGAGAGGGGAAACCGGGTTAGCGGGTTGCGGGCGGGTCGGGTCTGGCGGATCCAACCCGACCCGCTAGGGAGCTGGGCCGAGTTTGGGCCAGGGCTGGGTTTGGGCCCAGTGGGCCGGGCCGAGTTTATATAAAAAAATATAATGATAATAATAATAATAATAATCAGTAATTAATTAATTAAATAATTAATTAAATAAATAGATTTTTGGTGTTTTAAAATAGGTCCGGGGCCCAATAAATTCCAAAAAAATTGCCCTAAGTCCAGTTTTTCATTTTACACCCAAAAATATTATTTTCATAATATTTTAATACTGTTTAAAATCAATTAAAAATCATTTAATAATTAAAACCCTGTTTTTAAATTACAGAAAAATCCCAGAAAATTCCAGAAAATTGTGAAAAATCCAGTTTTTAAAATTTTGAAAAATCAGGGGATTTACAACTAGTCAATCACGACGATTGGCAAATTACGTCAGCATATGTCTAGCCTACACTTTCCCTACGCACTAAGCTGTCCTCAAATTGCATTCACTTAGATGGTTAGCACACCCCCTTTATTTATTCAGTATTTACTTTATGGCATGCTTCTATGTATCTTGTTACGTCCCTCTGAGGACCTGGTCCCTTTCCAGGTGTAGATGTTCATGAGTATTTGTAGGAGCGCAGATCCGGACAGGCTACTTATATTTTGAGGAGGCCTTCTCTTCAAGCCTCGTGATTGTCAGATTTTGTACTTATATGGTATTTATCTTGTTCATTTTATATTCTATTTCGGCAGTAGATTTGTTTCCATCCGACGATCATCTCTAGATACTTCATGTTGAAATCTAGTTACATGGTTATTGGTTATTCATTTATATTTGATTTCTGTGGATGAGATTTAGATTATACCTTGTGACTTGTGATAGTTTTATCACTTGTGAATTATTGTTCATTATACAGCATACGCATGTATTATGGTTTCCATATATTGGAGTTGCCATATACACGCGGCTGACATGCTTACGTGTCCTAGTCCTACGTATTTTAGGACTGGGGCGTGACAAGCCCACTAGATGAGCCCTGACCGAATTATAGGATCGTGGATTTTAATTAGCATTTTGGGATTTAATTATGGAGGTTGTAATTAATTACCATAATTTTATTTAATTGTTGTGCTTTACCGTTGCTTCGATAATTAGAGCGCTACACTTGCCATTGCCTTCCTACAAATTTTACACCCTTGTCCTAGACGTGCCAGTCTTCTATTTTGATCCTTGTGTGAATCATAACCATGCCTTCTTGTACTTTATTTTAGTCACACAACATTTATCGCAAACAATTTTATTTAATTCTATATAAATTTAACTTTGTATCCTTGTGTGTTCCAATCGAATTTGGAGACACAATCTCGACCCATTTAGTGCAACCCAATTTATGATAATATTTTACTCTGAGTCTTCTTCATTCATGACACTTGTGTCCCACTTAATTTGAGCCCCATGTACTTCTAATTAATTTTAGAACACCAATGATATTAATTATAATTAAATTAGTCCAAAATCCTACCTTGTGCAATTTTCCAATTTTTGGGCACTTTTATGTAAAAGTGTATTGAGGTGCCCACACTCCATTGGACCAACACATAAAGAAACCCCATTTTCCTTCATATGAATTTTCTCAAAATTTTGGAGTGGGTAGCACTCAACATCAACCCTCATTGAACCTTGGCTCTCCATTTTGAATCAATGCAATCCTAGCCATCTATTTCAAACAATGCAATCCTAGCCTTGAATTTCTACATGAAGAAGCCCAGGATCCCTTTCCAAGGATGTTGACCAAGCCCCTTTCTAGGTCAACCTCAACACCAACCCTAGTTTTACACACACACACACACACACACACACACACACACACACACACACACGCATATATATATATATATATATATATAACTTTTTTTTTATCCATCCCCTAAACCCAAGCTACAACCATTCTCTTCCATCTCCTTCCTCCTCTTCATCAACCTCTTCCTCAACCCGCCGCCGGAGCAGCCTAGTCCCGTCGGAGCCCTCAACCCCCTCCTCGACCGGACCCTCCGCAATCGCTTGAACCCCGCTGCTGACCGCCTCCGTCAGCCGCTTGCACCGCTGTACCCCAGCCCGCATTCGTCTGAACCCGACCCGAGATAGCAGACCCGCCGTGCTCTTCCAACCCCTCGTCGGAGCAGCCATCTCCCTCTCCTTTCCCCCGATATCACCCGCCCGAAGCCGACCGGAGAAACCCCGTTCCAATCATCCCGTCATTGCCTGAAGCCGACGACACCGCGGTCACCATCTTCTTCAACCTGCCGACCGGACCAGCCTCGCCTGAGCGGATCTCGACCCGCTGAACTCGCTTGAACTGAACCCGCCTGCACTTTACCACCGACCGGAGCATACGCCTGCTCACCGCCTCTCCATCGACAGCCCGACAGTCCAGCCGAGCCCGCTGCCATTTGCTGAACCTCCTTCCCGCACTCAATTGATCGCAGCATCCTCCCATCCCTCAACGTCGAACACCTCGTTCATGCGCACAGGTTCAAATTGTACCTTCATATTGTGTACGCATACGTACACATATGCGTATATCATTCAATTTGGTATATATATGTGTGTGTGTGTGTGTGTGTGTGTGTGTTTAGTATGTATATATTCTTCAACTTGGTATATATAAATATATATATTAAGTAGGTGAATATATACTATGTGGTAATTAAATACTATACTAGTTAGGACTATGGAGATAATTGTATATGTACTGTGAGACCCTAGTGTTAATTACGGATATCTCGTAATTGCTTTGACCATGTGACCTGAGTGATTGTGAGAAACCTCCTTATGTACACTGACGTACTGGCGAGACCTGTGTTAGTTTGACTGTCTGATTATGTGCAGCAATCGCAGACTTGACACCCGTGCAACTAGAGATGCACGTTTGACCCTGTTAGATGACTAGGATCACCCCTAGTGTACCCTCTGAGTTCAGTGTAATTATGGTTGTGTATGTGCTAGTGTAATGGCTGATGTTGTATTGTATTATATTATATGTATATAGGACCATTGGATTGTTCTGCGAGACTTTAGGAGCAAGACATTGGTATTGCCGGCTAAGGACCCCAGGCGAGTACATTCTCTGATAATTTTCGTTATTTGATAATTTCTATAATTTAGGTATTTAGAAATGTTATATCTGATTCTTAATACTGTGCTACACGGACTAGTATATATATTGGATCTGCAGTCATGAGATGTTACATTGGTTATCGTATTGACATTGTACACGACATTGATATTAGACATTGTACATGATATATTGGACATTGATCGTGTATCGTGACGTGTCATTGTTGGATCTACTGTACTAGTTGGGGGCGGAGAAATTGCTAGTGAGAGATGTGATCAAATCTATATCGTACAAGTGTAAAATATTGTTGGTGTTAATCATACACCTCACGTATGATTAGCCAGGCCATGTAGCTATCGTACAAGTTCCCAAGTCGATCACATTTCAAAATTACTATTTCAAACACTTAGAATATTTACAGTTCTCCATTTCAGTTCATAAACTATATCACCCCGTATATGATATTGTAGTTCTTTCTCTTCATTTCATATATGCACTGACTGTACCATATTGCCTATATTGTCTGTTCTCTTTATTTTTGCCATTGCATTTATTCATTGTCTTCTCTCAGAATATAACATCATCTATTTATTGTTTTATAGTCCTTATCAATTAAATGGAATTGTTATTTGGGTTGTACTTCGCTCCATCCTGATTGGAAATATTTTTCCAGATTGCGACTTAGAGGACTGGTGTCCGATATTTTATGGACCATAGGGAAAGTAGCTGCAGCCTTGGACCTTGTAGCTCAGGTGTGATTCCGGGAGGTCTAGCCGGGATCACTAGTTATTCAGTTAGTTTCTTTTAGCAGCTTTGGTAACAGATTTATTTCCGGCATACTTTGAGACTTAGATGTTATTGTTTAAGTTAGACTATTTTGTTCAGACTTGTAATATTATTTCGTTTATTTTCTTCGCTATCTTATCGTGCTTTAGTTGCTGTGATTGAGTATTCCATATTATATTATGATATCTGTGTTTCCTTATGGAGTTGGATATTCGTGAGAGATTGATTAGATAGTATCATGACCTAGACAGCGTTCTACCGCTGATGCTGCGGCGTAGGCTGGACGTACCCACGCTCTCTTGCCCCTATACCGGGTGCGGGTCGTGATAGTCTCTCGAATCTTCTCCATCAACCCTGACTGAATCTGCATGCCCATCATCTACGTCTCCACTTCTGGAACAATAACCTCGATGTCCAGGCTATCCAAGTCTGCTAATAAGTGACAATCCGTTGTCAAGTACATCGCTACTGGATATCTGCTCAAGGCATCGACAACTACGTTAGCCTTTCCTGGATGATACTGTAGTAAAATATCAAAATCCTTCATCAATTTTAGCCACCTACGCTGCCTCATATTTAGCTCTTTCTGCGTAAAGACGTACTTCAAGCTCTTGTAGTCAGTGTATATTTTCACACGCTCTCTGTAAAGATAATGTCTCCACAGCTTTAGAGCGAAGATCACCGCTGCTAATTCTAAGTAATGAGTGAGATAGTTTATCTCATATGGCCGCAACTGTTTAGAAGCATACGCCACCACCTTCTTGTTCTGCTCTAAAATATATCCCAAGCCCTTCCCCAAAGTATCGCTATAAATGACAAATCCACCCGTCCCCGATGGCACAGTCAAAACAGGCGCTGTTGTCAATCTCTTCTTTAGCTCATTAAATACAGCCTGACATTCTTTGGTCCACACGAACTGCACATCCTTTCGAATGAGTCTAGTTAATGGCTCTGCGATCTGAGAAAAATCTTTCACAAATTTTTTGTAATACCCGGCCAATCCTAAGAAGCTTCTGATCTCTGCAACAGAACTCGGAGTGGTCCAAGACTCTACGGCAGCAATCTTCTTTGGATCCACCAAAATTCTGTCTCCAGTCACCACATGCCCAAGGAACTCTACCTTATCCAGGAAGAACTCACATTTCGAGAGTTTTTCATAGAGCTTCTCCTTTCGAAGGGTCTCTAGCACAATCCTTAGATGCTTCTCGTGCTCTTCCGGTGTCTTTGAATATACAAGGATATCATCTATGAACACTACTACGAACTTGTCAAGTTATTGGTGGAACACCTTGTTCATCAAGTTTATGAAGACTGTAGGGGCATTAGTCAACCCAAATGGCATCACCATAAACTCATATTGGCCATATCTTGTCCGAAATACAGTTTTTAGAATATCTTCCTTCTTCACCTTCAACTGATGATAGCCAGACCTCAAATCAATCTTCGAAAATACCCTCGCACCACTCAATTGATCAAAAAGATCGTCTATTCTTGGTAGCGGGTATTTATTTTTGATGGTGAGGTTGTTCAAAGCCCTGTAATCAATGCACATTCGCACCGATCCATCTTTCTTTGGTACAAATAAGACCGGGGCTCCCCAAGACGAGAAACTCGATCTAATAAAACCCTTGTCTAGCAATTTATCAACCTGCTTCTTCAGTTATGCCATCTCGTTATTGTTGATCCTGTAGACCCGTTGCGACACTGGCTTTGCCCAGGCACTAAGTCAATAAAAAATTCAAGATCTCTGTCCGGTGGCAATCCTGGTAGCTCCTCAGGAAATACATCTAGAAACTCTGTAATAATAGGGTGTGGCAAGTCCTTCTCTGGTACCATGGCTACACAAATAATCGGATCACTCTGCTCAACCCCTCACCTAACAAACTCAAATTATGGCTCGCCTGGAGGGCGGAATAGTACACGTCCTCCATGACAGTCTATGCTAGCATGGTGTAAACTCAACCAATCCATTCCAAGGACAATGTCAAAACTCGGAAGTGGCATTATGAGTAAAGTAGCATCCAAATTATGGCCTCCCAAGGTAACACGACGCCCCTTACAAGTATCACTGACTAGGATAGTTCCTCCACCAGTCGTGATCTTGCAACTCCTACTCAAGGGTTCTGTTACTAAACTATGCTGAAGCACAAAAGATACAGATATGAAGCTATGCGATACACCAGAATCAAATAAGACAATAACAGGAATAGAATCGAGAAGAATAGAACCTGCAATCACATCACTAGTCGGCTCAGCCTCCTCTATGGTCATGGCAAAAGCTCTGCCCTGTGGAGGTACTCCCCTTTGCTGGTGCTGGGCAAACTTCTACTATTGTGTAGGAAGTGGGGGTCCTCTTGGCTGCGGGGCCACTGGTGGTCCCACTGGTCCTCTCTGGGTTGAGGATCCTCCTATAGGGGGTGCGATAGGACACTCTCTCATCTGATGCGTAGGTGATCCACAGTATAAGCACATGCCTAATCTCTTCCGACAGATCTCCTATGAATGCCCTGGCTTCTTGTAATATTTGCATAGGGGTACTTGTTGTACTTGTCTCTGTGGCTGCTGCTGCACTTGCTGAGCTGGGGATCTGACTGGGGCACGGTACTGTTGTTGTTGCTGAAAGGTCCTTGGCTGAAACTGTGGATGCTTTTCCTTTCCCTGACTACTACCATCGCCGATATTATCCCTGTTTCTCTTATTTCGAAGACCCATATCCACCTCGACCCTTTGAGCCTCTGCTAATATGTCAACAAAAGTCGTATGAGCCAAAGAAATATGGACCTTGACCACTTGGTTCAAGCCCTCTCTGAATCGTCTAGCTCTATCCTCCGGGTCCCCCACCATGTACTCTGCGAATCGGCTCAGCCTGCCAAATTATGCAGCATACTCATCCACGGTCATCCCGTTCTACTCCAAGTTCTGGAATTGCTTCTCTAGAACCTCTTTGGCTACTACAGGAAAGAATTTTCTCTTAAAGAGGTCCTTGAACTGCTCCTAAGTCAGGTTTGGATCCTCAATCCTAGGCTCATTTCTGAACCAAGTACGAGCAATGTCGTGGAGCTGCAAGCCATCAGCCTCAATCTTCAGGTCCTCAAAAAGTCGAGAAACTCTCATGATCCGCTCGATCTCCTCGAGCCACTCATCAGCATAGAGGATTTCCTCTGTCCCCTTGAACGTCCGAGGCTCCATCTTCTTGAAGTCCTGGATGTTACCCACCTTCGGTTAAGCGGCCTACTTTTGTGGTTGTTGGGCAACCCTCTCCATGGATGCTAGGACAACCTGTTAGACATTTTTTATTCTTGCCCTCAGCATTTCCATCTGTTGCCTCTGAGCCTCTGCTTGAGCCTTTTGAGCCTCCATCATGCTTCTGAAGAGTTCATGTAATGGTTAAGGAGGAGGAGGAAGACTCCCCGATCCAGCTGACGAGGCCTCTTGCGATGTGGATGGTGTGGGAAAAGCACCATTGGATCTGGAACCACGCGCTCTAGTCTTGGGTGGCATTCTGAAAGGTCAAAAATAACAAGAATTCAATTGATATGACACAAGATAAGAAAGTATTCAAGAAGGACAATCAACTATGAAAGAGGTTCGATTGCTTGACAGAAAATAATAAGGGTTAGCAAGTTGAGTATATGGGATCCCTAGTTGTGATTGAGTATCTTCCTATTCCTAGTATGTATATCCTATAGCAGGCTCGCAGTCCTACATCTAACTTGAGTACCACTACAAGTTCACAACCTTGTGCGAAACCAGACCTGCATGGGCCACCACTAAAAATGTGTCACGACCCGCACCCTGGATTTGGACATGAGTTATGGGTACGTCCAGCCTATGCCACAGTGTCGGCGGTAGAACTCTGTACTATAAGCCACATGTGTAATCTATAACTCACAACATATATTCATCTCCACAATATAGTCAATCACAGGCACTAGTTTAAACGAAAACACCAAGATAATAATAAAATAATAGTCTCGATGCGGGTCCAAGGAGTCTCCCCAAAACTAAATATCCAAAGTATAATATTTCAAATACTTTAAAAAATTGCCGGAGAATAATCTGGTCCAAAATAACTAACATAATCAATTACTCTACTAAACTACTCCATTTCAGACGGTATCTGAGCTGTTAACTCTTCCTGATCCTCGGAAGGGCAAGATCAGGCTCTATTATGTCGCTAGCATACGGTCCATAATGTGTAGGGATTGCATCCTCATCGTAGTCACCTAAAATATGGTTATCCAGTCAGGAAAGGAACGAGTACATCACAGTGAAAACAGTTCCAACACATGGTAGAAACTACAAGATAATAAATAGTGAAGAATATATGATAGCAACTGTAAGCATTATGATTTTTTGAATTACAATTTTAAATTTATTAATATTGGTATTCTAAAATTTTTGTGATTAAGAAATTTATTTATTTATTTTTAGCTAATTATAATATATAATATTTATGAATTTATAATTATGTGTATTTAATTAATTATTAATATTGTGTAAAAAATATATTTTTGGGTGTACAACTATTAATAGTGTATTGTATAATTTTTTTGGAATTTATTGAGGTCCAAAACTATTTTTAAATATCCATATACGTACATATATATATATATATATATATATATATATATATATATATATATATATATACGATTAATTAATAAAGACTTAAAATTAACCCATTAACCCAAACTCTACCCAAACCCAATAACCCATTAAACCCAATTCTCCCCCAACCCACGTACAGCTTCCCCCACCCCAACCTACGTTACATATATATGTATATATAAAATATAACATGCTAAAACCCTAAACCCTTACCATCATCCACATCTCCACCGCCGCCCGTCGTCGCCCCGCCGGATATGCCGCCCGCCGCTCGCCGCCCGCAGCGCCGCCGAGCGCGAGCAGCAGCCGCACGGTCGACCGCGACGCATGCACATAGTAGCAACATCTTTGGCCCCCCTTCGCACGCAGCCTCCGCTCTCCTCGCTCGTCCGATTTGTATTTTGTCTTCACTGGTATGTTCACAACCTAACCCTCTAGAATTTTTTTCAAGTGGAACGAATTTAGGCACCCCAGTTTGATCGAAAAATCGGCCGAAAGTTGGCTGAAAAACTGTTCGAAAATAGTTCATAATTTTAGTCCAAGTACCCCTGTTCATGTCCAATTTTTTACCAACTCGTTAATTATTTTCAAAATATAATTGAAAGGAATTCTTCATAATATAACCAAGATTTTTACTATTCTTTTAGTTTTTATTA
Source organism: Iris macrosiphon (assembly GCA_036927795.1). NCBI lineage: Eukaryota > Viridiplantae > Streptophyta > Magnoliopsida > Asparagales > Iridaceae > Iris > Iris macrosiphon. The sequence continues at coordinate 145,594,657 of JAYESA010000006.1, read as the reverse complement.
GTTTGCTTTAATGATTGAATTATTTTTGTTCCAAAACGACCAAAAAATTATTTTTAAAATACGTAAAATCTTGCGATACGGGGTGCGTTCCGCCAAACGAGGTGACTTCATCGTGTGCGAGTTGCATCAAAAGGTGCATAGCGTAAACGCGGACGTGTGGACTTTTGCAGAAATTGATTTGGATGTGCATGCACGCCGGAATCAACGCGTATCTGTCAAAAAGTACCGTATCGTCCTATTTTGACACTCATCCTAATTTTGTGTGTGCTTGTCATTTCGCAATGAAACTTGCACCATCGGATTCGCAGTGTTACGCTGGTCCTGTGACCCAAATTTGGTTCGATTATGAGAATGTTGACGAAACGTCGTTTCGTGGGCTCTACGGTTCCACATGATGGACGATTTCGTGATCGGCTTATCAGAATCTAATTCTGGATGTTCCGTTGAGTTCGTAACATCGTTCTAGACTCATAGACACTGAGTGGGACGAATTTAAAAAACTTTGTTTTCAGCACATTTTTTGGTACGAAGTGGGCCACCTGTGTACCCCGCTTTGACCCAAAATTGTCAATTTTGCCCCTGTGTCCAAATTAGACTTATAGGTAGTCAATCCTAGATTTTTCTAGTATTCTAAGAATATTTGTGATGTTTGTTTCAGTATTCGGAGGTGTACGTGCACATTCCACTTTCCCAGGAGCAGTTGACGGAGTTCAGAATCCAGACAAGTGTACCTTGCCACGATGTATCACAGTTCCTCGCCTTTATTATCTTATTTAGTTATTATAGTTATTTGATATATGTGATGTGTGTGTTTACCCTAGGACCGTGAGACGTTGCTTATCGTTCGAACAAGATTCGGGTGTCGACACCGTACGCGGAGTCGATTAACGTCACTTAGAGAGTTGATTCCATGATCCTATTTTTACGTGCTTGCTTTACCAAGCACGCTATATCCTAGGACACTTGACACTATTTCATGTGACAGAATTTTTCTTGAGTTACTCATGGTGATTCTGTATAGGCTTACAGGATTCGTGATAGGAGACTTGTATTTTATATGGATATTATTATGACTTGTTGCACTAGCTAGAGGTCATGATCTTGCGTGTTATGGACATGAGACGTTGTGGACAAGAGACGTGTGATTATATTGGGTGGGGAAAGACACACAAGCTACATGCTGGTTACATACATATATACTTTATTATTATTGAGGTGCTTTAGTCTCTGTTCCAGAGCTTGGCCCATTACGTGATATTACTGCTACCGGCTCCCCGACACAGAGCTTGTAGTAGTTTCAGCCTGAGTACTAGTGATGCTCTCACTTGTATTTCACTTAGATGGTTACAGTAGTTTACCCTTGAGTGTATGACATTATACTGTTTTACTTTTGGCATGTTGTTTTTTGTACCTTGTTACGTCCCTCTGAGGACCTGGTCCCCTGCCAGTTCTTACAGCATAGACGGTTACGGAGCCTTTGGAGTTGCTAATGGAGTTGCTTGTCTTGCAGGCATTAGTACCAGGTACTTATATTATATCTACCGGAGTTATGGTTATTTATTCATATTATTAATTTATCTGCTAATGTAGCCTAGTTTTATAGACTCATGTTTCTTTCTTGAGTCTATTCGAGTTTGTGTGTTACTGGGTGGCCGACTTTAGCACATGTAGCTTATTCTTGTGTATTTTGTTCATTGTGGATTGAGGCATAGATATTTATATTTACTTGATTATTTAGATAGTGACCATTATAATACAGCTTATACGTATGCGAGTCGGACCAGAGTCTGGTGGAATGCGTAGCTGGCATGTTACGTATTCCTAGTCCTACGTATTTTGGGACTGGGGCGTTACATATTTTTGTGGTGGCCCATGCAGGTCCTGATTAAATCGTTTCGGTTACTTTCTGGTACCGAACGAGCATGTAATCAGGATTAACAGTATTAGTATCTCAATCCACAACTGATTTGACAATTCCTTAGCATTTGATTATCGCCCTTGGACTTCATAATTGTACTTGTTCATTCCTTCGACATATTTATTATTGTTTATCATCTCTCCCTATTTCAGAGAGATGGACGTTCGTGAGCGGTGTTTCCTCCAGAAGCAGATCATTGTCAAGGCAGAAGAAGACATGCTGGATATAAAGCTTTGAGAAGATGGTTACCTTAGTATGGTAGATAAATAGGTTATTCCTATATGCTAGAGCTAGTGTAGATTGTTAGCATGAGAATTGAATATAGTATTGAGTTTAAGGATTAGTTGTATTACCCCCTCGACTGCATTCCTATCCTTCCTATCAAAATATATATTGAGTTTAAGGATTAGTTGAATTTATAAATATGTGTATTTAATTAATTATTAATATTGTATAAAATATATATTTTTGGGTGTACAACTATTAATAGTGTATTGTATAGTTTTTCTGGAATTTATTGAGATCCAAAACTATTTTAAATATCCATATATATATATATATATATATATATATATATATATATATATATATATATATATATATATATATATATATGATTAATTAATAAAGAATTAAACTTAACCCAAACCCTACCCAAACCCAATAACCCATTAAACCTAATTCTTCCCCAACCCACGTACAGCTTCCCCCACCCCAACCCACGTTATATATATATATATATATATATATATATATATATATATATATATATAGCATATAACATGCTAAAACCCTAAACCCTAACCATCACCCACGTCTCCATCGCCGTCTGTCGTCGCCCCGCCGGATCCGCCGCCAGCAGCACTGTCGAGCGCGAGCAGCAGCCTCGTGGCCGACCGCGACGCACGCGCACAGCAGCAAAATCTTCAGTCCCCCTTCGCGCGCAGCCTCCGTCCTCCTCGCTAGTCCGATTTGTGTCTCGTCTTCGCTGGTATGTTCACAACCTAACCCTCTAAGATTTTCTTCAAGTGGAACGAATTTAGGCACCCCGGTTTGATCGAAAAATTGACCGAAAGTTGGCCAAAAAACTGTTCGAAAATAGTTCAGACGTTCAGTCCAAGTACCCCTGTTCATGTCCAATTTTTTATCAACTCGTTAATTATTTTTAAAATATAATTGAAAGGACTTCTTCACAATATAACCAAAAATTTTACTGTTCTTTTAGTTTTTATTAGTTTGCTTTAATGGTTAAATTATTCTTGTCCCAAAATGACCAAAAACTTGTTTTTAAAATACCCAAAATCTCGCGATACGGGGTGCGTCCCGCCAAACGAGGCAACTTCGTCGTGTGCGAGTTGCATCGAAAGGAGTGTAATACAAACGCGAACGTGTGGTGCATTAGTCTCTGTTTCAGGGCTTGGCCCATTACGTGATATTACTGCTATCGGCTCCCCGACACAGAACTTGTAGTGGTTTTAGCCTGAGTACTAGTGATGCTCTCACTTGTATTTTACTTAGATGGTTACAGTAGTTTACCCTTGAGTGTGTGGCATTATACTGTTTTACTTTTGGCATGTTGTTTCTTGTACCTTGTTACGTCCCTCTGAGGACCTGGTCCCCGCCAATTTTTGCAGCATAGACGGTTACGGAGCCTTTGGATTTTCTGATGGAGTTGCTTGTCTTGCAGGCATTAGTATCAGGTACTTATATCATATCTACCGGAGTTATGGTTATTTATTCATATTGTTTATTTATCTGCTGATGTAGCCTAGTTTTATAGACTCATATTTCTTTCTCGAGTATTCGAGTTTGTGTGTTACTGGGCGACCGACTTTAGCACATGTAGCTCATTCTTGTGTATTCTGTTCATTGTGGATTGAGGCATAGATATTTATATTTACTTGATTATTTAGATAGTGACCATTATAATATAGCTTATACGTATTCGAGTCGGACCAGAGTCTGATCGAATGCGTAGCTGGCATGTTACGTATTCCTAGTCCTACGTATTTTGGGACTGGGGAGTTACAGCAACAAAACTGAAATCTCAATAAGACAACTAGAATAACTAAATGCTAAAGTCCTGCCATGGCAAAGAAGTAGTACAATAACTCCAAGCAACAAGAAAATAACTGCAATGTATGGAAGAACAGATAGGAACAACTACTCTATGTGATTTGAAATACCTTGTTGACATGTGAACGACTAAGGGATAAAATTCGGCAAACCACACGTGTCGTGCATGGCTGCTATTATTCCAGTAAGACTATGGGATGGAAAGGGTAGTTCACACGTCCACTAAGTATTTTTCCTCCCCACGAGTACAACATGGATTATGAACCAGTCAAGAAGAAATAATAATAATCCAGAACAGTCACGTATCTCATAATAAGAATCCATTATACTAATTCGTGTAACAAGTGTCAAGAATCAAATAATCAATACTAAGCATGCATTATAGAGACTATCAAGCACTGAAAGTAATCACGAAAATGTACTCGCCTGTGGTCCTTAGCTGTGGTTGGATTATGTCTCAATTCAGAGTCCAAATCCTACGTATGATATGTTACCATGTCAAGAGATAAGTTATTTTAATTTATTTAATTCTGGAATAATTATTCTAAAATTCTATTTTAATCTTATTATTCTAATTTTTAGGTTAATTCCTAAATTTTGTCAAAAGGAACTGAATTTTATCCACTCGAGACTCATGACACGCAAATCGAGGCAATCTGTTGACCAAAAAGTCAACCGATGCAAACTCGACTTTCATGTATGGTTTTCTATAGATTTCAGCATCACAAATATGCTAGAATTTATGGCTCATCCGGATTCAAATTCGTTTGAAAATTATTGCATATACAAAATCGTATTGTGCAACGGTGGTTGATTGCTAACCTAGAAGTTCTACAGAATTAACAGCACAAAAATATTTTGAATTAAATTCTGATAAAAACATATGTCAATGATATCGAAATTAGCTTTCTGAAACTTCAAACATTTTATGATTCAGATTCCTGGTTCTCCCGAAATCGCAAAAACACCGAGACACATCTATTTTCGGACATGCTGTGCTCTACGAATTTTATAAAATTTAATATTCAGAATTTCCTAAAACAATTACAGATTCAGAAAACTAACCTCAATGGTTCTAATGCAAGAAACTGGGTCCCGTTTGGAGTCCGAAGCTATGAGTAATGGCTTCTGGAAGATGAAGGAAATCCTAGATGATAATTCTCCAAAATCGACTAAAACAAACCCCTAGAAATTATAACTCTAATACTATATATATAGAGGAGAGAGAATGAGCCGCGGCTAAAGGGGGACACATGGCGTCCATCCAGGCACTCCCGCCCAGATCGGACGGCCAGCATTCAGCCCGGCTTGGCTAAGTCCGAGTCAAATTAGGACTCGGCTCGGCTCGGACCAATTTCTCCCTCACCCACACCCGCGGGTCACAAACAGGCAGGCCTAACACTGTTGGCTGCGGGAGGCTGACGGACGGCTCCTGTTGGCTGACTGGGCAGGATAATTACTTTTATGATTTTTTTTTTCAGAAAATTGTTTTTAATTTAGTTTTGCATAATTAACTCAAAACAAATACTAAAAATAATCAGAAAATTTTAGAAAATATATTTGATTATTTAGAAACTAAAACAAAAGTTTGGGACATTTTTAATTATGTTTGACCCTAACATAAATTCTTGAAAGTTCTAGAAAATTAGTGCTACTAGTTTTTAATTAATCAAAAAATTTAAAAAAATTTCAATGGTCCCAAATTAACTTAATAACAACATTTAAGTTAGAATTTCATGATACAGAGGTTACACAATCCGGAACTGGCTCCGGCACAACCCTGTAAAACTTGATCAACAAATTTTCGGGTTCTGGACTGAATTGAGTTTGAATTTTTGTTTGCTTGGTCCGGTCCGTCCCGATCCGACTTTCTCCTCGGGCAGACCAACCCAAATTCAATTAAATTTGGTCAACATTAGATCCGGATCGGGCGGACCCATCCTCCGGCACGGTCCGGTAGAAATCCTGATTTGTGGGATTGCTTTGATTCCTCGGAATCCATTGACATTGTTGCAAAAATAAAGCTATGCTCACATGTGCCTTTTTTTCTTAACCCAAGAACGCCATCTTATTCATGTGTCCATTTGCATGGTTGCAAATGCGCATACATTTTCTTTTGATGACCTTATTTTTTTTTCCTTTTCTTCAAAAAAAAAAGAAAATAAAGTTTATTTTATGGTTGCTGTTACGTTGTTCATTCGCGGACTGGTCCGTCCGTCAAGTGACACTGTTCCATTGACAGATCAATCGGTGATTGACCCAAGCAACTGGGGGGGTGGGGTGATGGGGGAGGGTGCAATGGGGTTCGGCCACGTGACGGACGGACCAGTCCGCCTGCGAACAAAGTAGCATTTTCGTTATTTTATTGCCCAACGATTGAGAGGGAGCGCCTACTGTCAATCTGTGGAAACTTGGATTGAACCTGTTTGTTACACAAATTAATATTACGTAAAATAATATTAAATTTGTTATAAATAACGTCATGAGAAATCGAACTTAACCAACCAAGGTGAATGTCTCTCACCTTAACCACATGAGTTAGAAGAAATGTTTGACTATAATTATATAATATTATATAGTTAAACAATTAGTTAAATTTTTTTTTAATTATATGAGAATATAAATACAGCTTAGATTGCTAGCATTTTAAGATTTTTTTTATAAGAAAAAAAAAATATATCCATAATAAATATAATTAAAATATATTTAAATATTTAGTGATGTATAAGAGTATAGGAAAGGTACATTAAAATTCTTTCATTACAAGTATTTCATGATCTATATAGCTAAAAAATTCTAGGAGCTCCTCTTTTCTATCATCAACCAAAATCCTTTCCAAGAGAAACGAGTCAAATATTGTATTCTTCAATTCCTATGGAGTGGAATTAAAACAACGGTAGTGGGCATCTGCCCCCACCACCAACAACCAAACGGAAAAAGAGAGGAGGAGAGTAATGGCAAGGACAGTTCTCTTTTGCACCACAGTAATGTGTAGGTGGGAGAAAGCAGTCTAGTAGGACCTCGTCCATCTTTATAAGCATTAGAGAGCAGTAGGTAGCTTAGTAACGCGTAGGACTACCACAGTACTAGAGCCAACTGGTCGGACACAACTACGACAGGTAGCTCGACTGTCAAAATTTTAACAATTTTTCGTCGTTACAAACGGAACTGTTTTGATTCTGAAATTTTAAAACTTTATTAGTAGACTTCGAAACTTCGGAAATAGTCCAGACTATCTACTACGAAACTATATATGCAAAAAATATGGATCGAGATTTTGAAATTTGGAAAGGAGGAGGTGGAAGAAAACTATGTTTTTTTTTTTATATACTCAAGTTATGATACATCCTCAAAGAAAATTTTGGATATAATTTTTTTCTTTTTTTTCTTTTCTTTTTTACTACTTACAAATTTGCGGTATCAAGTTCCCTCAGCATTATGTTTCTCACCATTAGCACATGGATACAACTTTATTATTGTTGGGCGGTTTGGAACGGTGGTGGAGGAATAGAGGTAGGGATGGTAAGATGCCTTCATGAGTTACATTGGGAGCAAAGGTTTCAAGGGTGTTGGATTAATGACCTCATCTTATTTGAGAACAAATTCTATATTGTGTATTTTAATATTTGATTCATCATTTATTAGATTGTAGGGCTATTTGATATTACCCCTATCTCTTATATTAGATATATTGATATTACCTCCCTGTTAGATTAAAAGTTGAGAATACCTTCCTGAAAGTGTCGTTAAAAACTCTTTAACGACACTTTCAACACTCATTAACAACATTTTCGGGTTTTTAACGACACTTTCAGGGGGGGGGGGGGGGGATATTCTTAACTTTTAATCTAACAAGGGGGTAATATCAATATACCTAATCTAAGAGAGAGTAATATCAAATAGCCCTAGATTGTACGCATATGATGTTTTAGACAAAATGGTAAACGTGGTGAAAAGTTTTACTAGACAATGATCAAATCCCACATATAAAATTTGTTTTTATCACTATTTCCTGGAATTATTTTCTTGGAGTATAGGCCCCAAAGGGTCCTAGATTCGACTTGGGCGAATGGCGCAAAGTAGTACTTTGATGGCGCACGCTCACATCGAGTGCAGAGTTGGTGCCTCGATAGTGCTGCAGGTAGCCTCGCAGGGATGCTAAGCTAGGGTCGCCGCAGGTAGCCTCACCCTACCATGATGTTCTGCTATCTCAAACAAACATTCTTTTCAGTGGCTTACACTGCTCCTTAGCAGTTTACACTATTTCAAATCCTTTTCAACAGTTTATTCTGCTTATTGTTTCCTTCAATGGTTATATCGCTTACTTATTAAAATCATTTATGGTAGTCTTTTGGACTTGTACATGAAATTCAACAACAATCTCAAAACAAGATTCTTGTGATTCACAAAGTTAGCGAGTCCCAAAATATGAGTCAAGCTATCTATCAAGTCCCAGTCCCAAAATACGTAGGACCGAGACATGTGGAAATAACCAACTACATATCAAGCAGACTCCGGTCCAACTTGAATACGTATACTCTGTCTATAATCGAGTCAAGTTTTCTATAAATCTCACTTATATCTATTTCTCAATCCACAAGAATACTAAATATACGAACATATAATATGTACCATGGTGTGCACTCTATACTACACTTGATCGAATAGACACGAAAGAAACAATATGAGTCTACAAATAATAGGCTTTTAAGCAAATATAAATAACAGAATGAAATATATACCACGAAAGAACAAATACTTGAGTCAGAAAAATAATTATCATCCATCTATCAGAAAAAAACTCAGCAAAAATCACTCAAACTAACATGGAAGAAAATCAGGTCCTCAGAGGGACGTAGAAAGATACAAATAACCTATTATATAAATAGAAATAAATAAATAAATATACGAGGGTGTTTCTTGTCATGTCCTAATTCGTCAAATCGATAAGTTACTACCGGACGTAATATCGTACAAGCCTAAGTTGTGCTTGTACAAGACGTGTTCATGTATATTTTGAAACATCGTTGATTTATAGAAGTTTGCAACGAATTAAACAACAAAATTTGAATAAAAATATGGCACAAAAGAAATAACTCTTTTCATTGATAATAATCATAATAGATACATAGGCTCTCAACAACTGAGTAAAGAGCGACAATTGGCATACAATTTTAACAATAAAATAAGATACATCATTCCATACATCATATCCCTTTACTAGAAATAAAATATAAACACCTTCATTGAAAATCTTCATAATGTGACTTGAGAAGCTTTAGAATATGGACGAGATTCTAAGCAACTGAGGAAGCCTTAAGTTCCTCTGCACGCCTTCTTGGTTCCCTGCACTTGTGGAAATGTGGGTTAATATATTTAAAATGTACTAATGAGTGACAAATTAACCCAACTCACCAAAATTAATATGGTAATTATGTCAATTTTTTTTCTTAGTTTAATTTACAGTTCATAAGACAAGAAATATAACAGTATAATATGTATTACCTAATAGTGATTCTTACCCACGATCGATTTACTTTTCTGCAATAGAAATTACTATGTTCTTCCCTGTGAACCAGACATTATTAGCTATATAATATATTTATATATATGAAGGTCACTGGTGAATGTAACGACCCGTTCCGCTCAAGCGGACAACTGATTCAAATGACAAAAGTAGAATGACTCGACCAGCTTTGCTCAGCGAGAAGACCCGTTTGAGGCAAATGATTTTTCGACTTGGCCCTTCAGGAGTTCCAGCTTGGACTTTCAAAGGCTCGCTCGCAATATCTCTTGATCGAGGCGAATTATCGCTAAGGTGGATGACTACGATAAACTTGTCTTTGCTTAGCCAGCACACTTAAAGTATGGACGATACATGCTAGTCGCTAGGTGAATCACCTCCTGCATGCTAATAAAGAATACAACGCACCTAGCTAAGGGAATAATCCTAACTTGTATTTCTTGTGTTAGAATATGAAAATAAAACTTTGCTTATAATTAGACCCTTGCATGCTACCTTTGCCTTGTACAACTAGACCCCGTTATGCCTCGAGTAGAGCGATATATATATATTCTTCATAGTGCATTGTTCACTTGCTTACACTGTACGTCCCATAGATAATGTCGCTCGGTATGTCCCTTACGGTTTTACTCCTCGCCTTACCCATAGGCCCGAGACAACGTAAATGTTTATGTTTCATATAAATACATGCTTGCCTACTTACTTGTAGTTTGTACTCGTTGCCTCATTCCAATGCTTGTCACATAATCATGCCACAATCAAGTAACACTATATTTCCTTACATTTTATCTAAGTTCCCCGGAAGACTATCGAATAGTCGTTCCATGCAAGTATAAACCTGCAAGTATCCGGGACCGTTATGTCGCTAAGGCAGTCCCCAAACCAGGAGAATGCATCAAGGCAAGTCGAACACTGAATGAGAATCATGTCAAGTAAAGCAAGAAACACAGCTCGTGGAGCAATACTCGTTCAGATCAAGAATCAAGAATTAAATATGTTATGAATCTCGTGTATCTCGTGAATCTCGTGAATTTGGTAGACCTTAGAGACTTGCATGTCATAGAAAACTTGTGCACAAGGGTATAAGTTCTGCGGATGGTCGTTGGGGCATTGGCACCGATCCGATCCGGATGAAACTTCGTGTATGGTCATCTCGTGCTGGGCGAGATGGCTTACAACGCATCGTGTGCTCTCATTGCATGCATCCTCATCATGACTAGTCCATTATGGCTATGCTAGTGACCATTCATATAGATAAGTTATTCGCGCTTAGCGAAAATCCACGTATGAGTCATTGCATCGCATCGAGAATATCTGAAATACCTGAACGATCATGAGTATAACATACTTGTATATATGGAACACTTTAATATCTTTTGCAACCCACCTGATAATCTGTGTAATCGTGCACCCGAAACATAATCTCGTTCATGAAACTTGTGTTTGCATATGCCATTTGCCCCTGGACTTCATTATATATGCTCGTGCTTGTTTTAACTTGGTTTGCCTTGGACAGGGAAAGATGGATGGTAAGTTGGTAAGTCTCATTGTGTTCCTTTATATCGCACGGCGTACTGCCACACGAGTTAGGCTATTCATCATTACCATAAAACTGATCATAAGGCAAGACTAGAAAGATAACTTAATAGATGGTACACGGAACCTATATAATGTATTTGGATTTGTCGAGCGGGAGAGAAGCCTCCCCACCAGTGCATTCATGTACTGATAACCCACTAGATTGCTTGCAAGGTGTGGGAGAACCTCGTTCATTATGGATGCCTCCTCCGTGCGTGCTAAGGTCTGGAGTCCACTCTGAAGCCTTGGAGCGTTGTGTCCGAAACTGAAGCACATATACAAGGCATAATGTTGGAACATAGCCTATGTATCATTCAACAAATGTAGCCACTTGGCACGCTTTTACTGTGTCAGAGAGAGAGAGAGAGAGAGACTTGAGTGACTTGTAATCTCGACCAAGTGCCGCCTGTAATATTTGTTCAATATCAATAAAGTGTTTGCTTTACTTCTGTACTTATGTTATTCAATGCTTCCGCTATTGACGACTCTGTGAACTTGTTACCAATCGCCTATGCATTTATTATTCCACTGCACTCGGACAATCTGTGCGACTCTGTGGCTTAGACCTCTTACCGCCTGCTTGCACCACGGCCTTGCATGGGCGCGGCTCATGCTCGTGCGGCATCACGCCCAGATGGGTCAAGCGATCGTCCCGTGGGAGCGCTGGCATGGTGATAAGGCCTAGCGGGGATGGCCAATTTGCCTGCGGGAGATCGGGGCATGGCATATTGGTATCAGAGCATGGCTTTACGCCTTTGGACTTCATTTCGATTTTCTCAGTTTTGAAAGCTCGTTTGTAGGTTATGTGCATACGCTCTCTCTCAATGTCCCATCGGAATATTCCAAACAATGAGTCTAAATAATTTTAAAAAGTGTATGTGAATGATGTGATTGCTTGTACGAATTTGTGGTGTGAAGGCCTTTGTACTGACCTGTGCTAGACTTGGTTGGATTAGACTCATGCTAGAATTTGCAGGTTATGTGTGAACCTGAATACCTATACGTGATTACCCAATTAGTTAGTGTGCAAAATAGAATATCGTCAGAATGATTAGCTATGCACTCAGCCTTTCGGCTAAGTTATATAGAGTATCGCGTGCAAAGACCCTTTGGTGCAAGCTAAGTTACAAACGATATTGGGATGTCGTTCAGAAAAGACAAGTCAGACTTAGAATGACAATCGATAGAAACATTATCAGATTATCGCTAAGGCGAATATAGAAAATTTTGCTTAAATTTTGGGAAATAGCTCGAATGGTATTTCGTGTCAGAAGATACAAATCGAATATGGTTTACTTGGATGACTATTAGGGATATATACGAGACTAAGATTTATCAGGAGATACCTAAGTATCGTGCAAGAATTCTAAGGAACGACTTGGTGAATATGCTAGTGATTAATACGAACATCGATTGAGGATTTAATTGGGTGACTCGATTCTGAGTGGTGTATGGATCATTTAGAAATGTCCAAACGGATTCATAGGTCTCGTACGATAGTTGGATTGAGCAATTTTGAGAATATCTTGAATAATTGCTAAGGCTTATATCGAATATGGATTCATGAAAATGGAAATCGATATCTTGGTTAAGGAAACTTCTTGGAAACTTGGAGGATCGTACGAGCAATTTTGGATTGAGATAAATCGATTAAAGCTTGAATACAATATCGCTCGAATAGAAGTTAGCCCGAGAAAGAAATATTGTGGTTCGATGAAAGAGATAAGCGATAACGGACTTGACTTGAAGTTTGGAAGAACGATCTTGAAATCTCATTCGAAAAGTTAACCTTCGAATCAGTCCCAATGGAAACGATTATCCTGTGGGAGCGCCGGTATGGTAATTTCACGTACGATGGGGATGATCGAACTCACGGGAACATTTTCGGTGATTATTTCAAACGAACTCGATGGATGGAACGTATCGAAAGCGGATAGACTTTGGCTTGGATATTTAAAACTTAGTTGCTTTAGGAATGCTAGAAGTAGACTATGGATCTACCGAACGGTAACATTAAAGTTGGATAATTTTGCTAGACGAATTATAATCACTGCATGAACGGACTTGACTTGATGGATTTTATATATAACTTGGACGGAGCAAAAGTAAAATGATAAGGTATCTCGATTGTGCCGAAGATAACCATAACGTTCGACGTTCTTGTTTTGTGCGAGCGTAACTCTATGCTCGTACATACGTCATGTCCGGATTGGGACAATTATCCAGTGGGAGCGTTGGCTTGGTGATCTCACATCCAACGAGGGTGATCGAACTTACGGGAGACCAGAGAATGACAACTGATGGATCATCTTGACTTGTGGTTTGACACGATAAGACAAATTTAGGAATGCAAGTGAATCGAAAGTATTGCAGGGATAAATTAGCCTAGAACCTGGAGTAAATCACGCTTGATGGTTTCGTGAATGGATATGTAAATCATGTTAGGCGACTTGGATTTATACTCAAAAGGTTTAGAATTAAATCTTGGCTTGGTGGTCTAGACTTGGTATGGATAGGGATTCTATCAAAACATGTTTGGAGAGATAGACTATGCAAATCACTAGGCTTGTCCTGTAACTTGGATATATCATGAATTTTACTGAACGAACTCGAACCCTGTACAAACGAACGTATTATGAGGGTAGGATGATCCGTGCTCGATGTTTAGAAATCTGAGTGAAACGAGCTTGGCTATAATACCTCATGCAAATGAATAATGGTTTAGCCTTAGGAATTGGGGGGCAAGCATCGTGAAACAAATTTGCACGATGAATCATGTGCTTAAACTTGTACCTATGACCTTGTGAGCTGACCTAGTAATTAGGCAGACGACCCTGTGCCGAGTGAAAGAACCTATGTGACCGACTTTAGCATATTGCTTGAACAAGCCATAGAACTAGGACAACAAGACTTAGAGTTAGACTTGGAACGGTAAGCGTGTGCTATGTTTGACCCGAACGGACGGACGTTAGTTGGTTAATCAAATAGATCATGCTTAACGGTAGTGCACATACTTGGTGGATTGGAAATGACTTGGAATTTGATTGACCCTGTCACAAGTATCCTTGTGAATTGTAAAAACGAGAACCCTTGAGATTTTTGCAAGTAGCTTGTCCGATTTTACTATCTCTAAGTTTGATTGAATGCATATGTTTGAGGGAAGACTTGAACGTGTGCACGATCCAAGACTCAATGATAGGTGAAACTCGAGTGCTAAGACTTCGCTATCACTAAGTTGGTTGACATGCATATTCAAGGACGCTTTGAATATGTGAATGATCCAGACTCGTGATATGCTGATCTCGAATGCTAGTGCAAGTAAATATCTGCATGGACAAGTATAACGACTTGTATAAGTTTGTCTCAGCCTTAGATCGTTATTAATGATGGATCGTAACGTACCTTGCGTTAAGCAACATGTTCCGCGCTAAGACGCAATAGAGACCGAGTCAGAACTTGGATTGGATGATAGAGTCATTCAATAAGACCGACCCAATATATACGTGATACGGTATAAGGAACGAGTAGGAAATTGCGTTTGAATGGACCTAGTGGTAACAATTGCTACATTTGGAATTTATTCGATAATGTAATAGAATGGCCTGCGCTCAGGAAGTCTCGAGGACAAGAGTTTTTCTGAGTGGTGTATAATGTAACAATTTATTTCGCTCAAGCGGACAACCAATTCAAATGATAACCCGACCCACTTTGCTCAGGGAGAAGACTCGTTTGAGGTAAATAATTTCCTGACTTGGCCCTTCAAGAGTTCCGGCTTAACTTTCAGAGGCTCGTTCGGAGTATCGTTCGACCAAGGCAAATCATCGCTAAGGTGGGTGGCTACGATAAACTTGTCTTTGCTTAGCCATCACACTTAAAATATAGACGATACATGTTAGTCGCTAGGTGAATCACCCCCTGCATGCTAATAAAGAATACAACGCACCTAGCTAAGAGAATAATTCCAACTTGTATTGCTTGTGTTAGAACATGGAAATGAAACTTTGCTTATAATTAGACACTTGCATGCTACCTTTGCCTTGTGCAACTAGACTCCGCTATGCCTCGAGTAGAACGATATATGTATTCTTCATAATGTACAGTTCACTTGCTTACACTGCACGTTCCATAGATAATGTAGCTCGGTATGTCCCTTACGGTTTCACTCCTCGCCTTACCCATAGGCCCGAGCCAACGTAAATGTTTATGTTTCATATAAATGCATGCTTGGTTACTTACTTACTTGTAGTTTATACTTGTTGCCTCGTTTTAATGCTTGTCACATAATCATGCTACAATCAAGTAACACTATCTTGCCTTGCATTTCGTCTAAGTTCCCCGAAAGACTATCAAATAGTCGTTCTATGCAAGTATGAACCTGCAAGTATCCGGGATTGTTAGGTCGCCAAGGCAGTCCCCTAACCAGGAGAATGCATCAAGTCAAGTGGAACACTGAACGAGAATCATGTCAAGTAAAGCAAGAAATACAGCTCGTGGAGCAATACTCGTTCAGAGCAAGAATCAAGAATTAAATGTCATGAATCTCGTACATCTCGTGAATCTGGTAGACCTTAGAGACTTGCATGTCACGGACAACTTGTGCACAAGGGTATAAGTTCTGCGGACGGTCACTGAGGTACTAGCACCGATCCGATCCGGGCAAAACTTCATGTGTGGTCATCTCGTGCCGGGCGAGATAGCTTACAGCGTATCGTGTGATCTCGTTGTATGCCATCCTTATCATGACTAGTCTATTATGGCTATGCCAGTGACCATTCATATAGATAGGTCATTCTCGCTTAGCGATAATCCGCGTGTGAGTTATTGCATCGCATCGAGAATATCTGAAATACCTGAACGATCATGAGTATAACACACTTGTATATATGGAATAGTTCAACATCTTCTGCAATACATCTGATAATCCTTATAATCGTGCACCCAAAACATAATTTTGCTCACGTCACTTGTGTTTGCATATGCTATTTGCCCTTGGACTTTATTATATATGCTCGTGCTTATTTTAACTTGGTTTGCCTTGGACAGGAAATAATGGATGGTAAGTTGTTAAGTCTCGCCGTGTTCCTTTATATTACACGGAGCACTGCCACACGAGTTAGGCTTCATCATTGCCATAAAACTGATCCTAGGAAAGACTAGAAAGATAACTTAATAGATGGTGCACAGAACCTATATAACGTGTTTGGATTTATTGAGCGGGCGAGAAGCCTCCCCACCAGTGCATTCATGTACTGATAACCCACCAGATTACTTATAGGGTGCGGAAGAACCTCGTTCGGTATGGGTGCCTCCTTCGTGTGTGCTAAGGCGTAGAGTCCACTCTGAAGCCTTGGAGCGTTGCGTCCAGAATTGAAGCACATATACAAGACATAATGTTGGAAAATTGCCTAAGTATCATTCCACAAATATAGCCACTTGTCACGTTTTACTATTTCAGAGAGAGAGACTTGAGCGACTTATAATCTCGGCCTAGCACCGTCTGTAATACTTGTTCAATATCAATAAAGAGTTTGCTTTACTTCTATACTTGTGTTATTCAATTCTTCCGCTATTAACGACTATGTGAACTTGTTACCAATCGCCTATGCATTTATTATTCTGCTGCACTCGGATAATCTGTGCGACTCTGTGGCTTAGACCTCTTACCGTCTGCTTGCACCATGGCCTTGCACGGGCGCAGCTTACGCTCATGCGGCATCACGTCCAGATGGGTTAGGCGATCATCCCATGGGAGCGCTGGCGCGGTGATAAGGCCTAGCGGGGATGACCAATTTGCCTGCGGGAGATTGAGGCGTGACATTGAACACATACCATCTTGGACTATCCATGGAAAGACGATGATCTTTTCATGTGCGGGCATCCAGACCCATCGAAGGTCCTAAAATAACTATACTAAGCACTTATTACTTCTCATTATGCATTCTACCTTCCTCGAGCCATCGTGCGTAAGTTTTATACTACCATTTGCAACATTTATCCAGGAAAATCTATTTCTATTCGACAACAATACTACAATATACATTATCATGTGACAAGCATGCAACATTACCATAATTTCATATTTCTAGGTGACAAGCAACAACATTGATTACTCTCTTTTATCTTGATTCTTTTTTATTATCATTGATCGATGGACATAGTAAGAAAATTATTAGTTAAGGTGTGAAGACAAGGAAAGAAGATCAAAGCCACTTATTATTGAAGAATTATTGAGAGAAAGAGATCTCTAATACTTTGTTCAAGCTTTTCCTACGTGGTCACTTGCAAGTGCATCAATAGAGGATCAATACTCTTATTCCCTGTTTCTTCCAGAATTTGATATAAATGAGTAAATCGATGTAGGCAAATAATAAAATTTATCAAAAATATCCACAAAAATGCTTTCATGACCCATTCTCCATTTTTGGGATACGGGTACGTGGTCAAGTCAAGCCTACATCGTGGCATCAGTGATAGTATGCTATCTCGACCTTAATAGCCATCATCAATATATATATACATAATTTTTATTGCAAATCATCTTTGCTCATTCACAAAAACTATTTAATTTAAAAATCTAATAATATATCGAAACAACATTCAAAAACAAATCCTCTAAATATTTAAGATAAAAGAAATATCTAGTCTATCTATAATCTAAGATCAGCCTCTAAAAGCATCTCTATCTCCAATGAAGGATCCATAGTGTAATAATAGTAAGTCGCCTAAAATTGACAACATATCCAGTCAGTATTGGAGAAAAGTACAATAATAACTCTAAATCAACATAGTGTAATATACATGCATATATGAAGGAAAGAGAAACTATCTACATGTGTGCCATGATAAGTAAAGTGAACATAACTAAGACGGTACTTAACAATGTGCAACATACGAAGAGATGGCAAGAACTAGACTAAATAACAATAATAGTCAAGGTCATGTGTAAAATGTGTTTTAGAATATAAGTTTTCTGCATGTAGATGGTCTGGGATATCATCAGTCATACGCGTGGTGCACGACTGATATTATACAATCAATATTTAGGGAGTATGTAGTCAATTCATTGACAACATGCTTACTCATTGTATTCCCCCACCCGACCCGCTCACATTACATGTTCTCAATAAAATAATAATAGTATGACAAACAATAAACATGGTAAGCAAGATATGAACATGTACTTGTACCATAACAATCCTACTCTCGTGCACAAATACTAATCATGGTGAATCAAGAACAAATAAATAGATGAAATATAAAGAAGTAACCCTGAAAAGACGGCATGAAGATACATGCAGTGTAAAACACGAGTATCAAAAGAATTAAAACTATACTTTTCTTAGCCTCAGACGACGTGACATGGACAAGGTGAACCCACGCAACTCTGCTGCTACTCCCCAAGTCCTAAGGAAAGCAAGGATAAAAATTAACTCTATATATTATTTAGTACCTTTATTTTATCAATAATTATATTTATATAAAAATAGATATTGGTTAGTTGTATCTATAAAGTGTTATATACAATTATGGAGGAGTTATGGTAGTTTTAATATAGATCAAAATTTGGATTTCAGTAAAATTGGCTCGTCACTATCTACTTCTAATTAATACTGAATATATTAAAAAATTCAATTATTTTTTAAATTATATTATATTATAGTTCATCATGTCAGATTTCCAAAAAACTAAATAATCCAGTTTTTGAGTTCAAGAACTCTCAAAATCATGAAAATACCAAAACGCATTTATTTTACGAACGCTTGATGCTACAAAAATCTTATAGAAATTCATGGTTAAAATTAAATATATTAAAATAGAGATTATGAAATCATACCTCGATACGATTCTAACAAAGAAAAAATAGAGTCAAATCGGTGTCCAGGGCTAGGAGATATAGTCCTTAAAATTTGCTATAACTACTGAAAAATTGGGCTAATTTTGGGGCTAATTTTGGGAGAAAGAGAATAGGTGATTGGTATATGTTTAAAAAAAAATGTATCTACTTATATATAGGATTATGATAGGTAGGGGTTGATTATTAATGATAGGATATGGATTGAGTTTCTTTTCTAGTGAATTTAGGATTATGATAGGCTCAATAATTCAATTAGTAATTAGAACCATTCTTAATATATATATATATATATATATATATATATATATATATATATATATATATATATATATATATATATATGTATATATCAATCAGTATCTATTTATTTATTTCGTTTATAATATTATAATTATGATTTAAATTTCTAGAGATCTCTATACGATTTAGTTAAAGGAATTAGATATGATCTATTATGATAAATTATTAAAACTTACTTAGAATTTAGATAATAACATGTTTGAGTTTGACTTAACTAGATTAGGATTATAAAATATCTTATTAAATCTAAAACTATCTTGTGTTTCCCCTTTATCTGCTATTATGAATGTCATAATGACATAATTTCAGAAACAATTAAGTATACAAGTTGTAGCCCTAGGTTTTAACTTTCCAAAATATGGTCTTGAGCTTAATTCAGAGTTAAATCCTAAGAAATATGATAGGTTTACTAGAGCTATACTATTTAATCTGAATTTCACCAAAAAATTATATTAACAAGGGCATTCAATTCATGGGCAACATCTGCCTCCAATTGACTTTCGCGATCTTCGACATTTCTGTGCTCAGTCAACAATTATGAAATTTTGACTAAGACGAAAGAAGCAGCCAAAAATGGTTGTCCCTTAGACATGATAAAAACTCTTTATGATGATATAAAACATAATAAAAAGGAATCCTACTCTTAATCTATCTTACCATATCTAATTCAAATTCTACTATGTACATCTATTTACATATCTATATAAATATAATAATAATAATGAATTAATATCCATAAAAGGATTAACTTAAATAATATTTAAATAAAAGCTTGTTAAGTTTTATCAGAGTCACTTATATTTACTATTTTATTATTAATTTAAAATTTTAGTTAATTTAAAATTATTTATATTTTATTTCTTATTTTAATTTATTAGTTAAAATTTTGTTTCAACAACTCTCATTTTAAAAAAATCACAAAAATTAAATTACGGGACAAGGGGCTTACAGCCTACCCACTGTCATGTCCCGATTCTACAGAATCGATAGTCACCCCCGGACGTGATGTCATATGAGCCTAAATTATGTTCGTACAAGGCATAGTCGTGTGAATTCTAAAGTGTCACGAAATAAATGTTGCAACAACAAAGTTATGCGGATAAATTGAATAACATATGGCAAAAACCAAATTTTTTGTTTCATTGATAATGTATATCTATTACATAGGTTCTGAGTACAAGTAAACGGTGTCACATAGGCTTATAACTTGAATATAAAATAAGATACAACGTTCCATACATCATATTTCTTTACTAAAAATAACAGATATAAATACCTTCCACTGGGACCTTCAAATGCACTTGGAGAGAGACTTCGAGGTGCGATTGGAGAAGCTTCAAAAGTATGCACAAGCTTTGGTTGGTGGATGAGATAGGTCTTCAGCTCCTTGCTATGTCACCTTGGCTCGTAGAACCTGTGGAGACGTGGGTTAACACATTTGAAATGCACTGGTGAGGACGAGTTAACCCAACTCACCAAATCAACACGATATTTATGTGAAGCATACAATATTATTAGGTGATCTTTCTATCTTGCGAGTTCAATTTACAAGCATTCTATTGGAATTGAAATAACATAATGATATATGTCACTAAACAGTGACTCTTACCCACGATCGACTTATCCATTTTGCCCAAAATTTTAACTTGTTCTTCCCTATGAACTAGACATTGTTAGCTCAATAATTCAAATATATGAAGGTCATTGGCACTATAAGCCATACTAGAATATAACATGGTTAGACGGTTATCCTTTCAGTGCGGGTAGCGAGCTCCGCTGAAACAGTACAAGAAAATGATCATTTACGTTACGCAAAACACGTCGTAAAAGATTTTTTACGGCGTACATTTTGGTGCCGTAAAAGGTCATACCGTAAATGACCCTATTTTTTACGGCACACATTTGAATGCTGTAAATAATCCTCTCAATCTTTTTTACAGTATTCAAATGCATACCGTAAATAATACAGAGAGGGTCATTTACAACGTTCAAATGTGCACCGTAAATAATAGGGTTATTTACAACATGGTTTTTTACGACACCAAAATGTATGCCGTGAAAGATCTTTTACGACGTGTTTCGTGTGCCGTAAATGATCATGTTTCTAGTAGTGACCATTGAGCAACTGGCGTTACAATATATTCTTAGATCTTTTACAATGTGTTTCGCGTGCAACTAATTTATTTGATATTGTCACATTATATTCTTAGAGAAGTTGGTTAAACCACAGAAAATATTGAACACAAAGAAGAATACTAGTATAATATATATATATATGATCCAAGCTATATATTATCTCTATTCAATATGGAGAAAAAACTAAGAATAATACAAAGAAAACCCATTGTTTAATAAGCACCTACCTATTTATACAAAATAACCACTTAATTAGAGAAAAATAGCAGAATAATACATCGACAACAACTCGAACAACAACAAAGAAGTCAAGGAGATGAAGAAGACTAGCAGCAGAGGCTAAGACAAGCCTGTCCCACACTGGAAAGCCACCATCGAGCGCGACAGAGTTGTCCCCCAGCCCCGTGCTTCCTCCTCGTCATCGACGTGAATCGCAGACAACTCGACGTTGCATTTCTAGGTAGGATCTCCCTGGCCAAACTCGACGTCTTGCACCGAGCATCTCGCCGGGACATCGAGCCGAGCACCAGATCCCAATCTCGTGCCTCATTACACGATCGAACCATGCATCTTATGACGACCCCAACCTGAGTACCCCCTCATTCTCTCGCCTCGCTGCTGGAGTTCAGAGCCGCACCAAGTGTAGGCAACCTGAAGTTGCCTCGAGGCTCCTCGTCCCTTCTTCAATCCAATCTCAGCACTAGCGTTGCACACACGGACGACCACCTGTAACGTATCACCCCTGCTCAAACCCCTCTAGATTCACATTCCTCGAATTTTGTCTCCATCGAAGGACCTCACCTTCACTGGAGTTTGAATCTTCGTCCGAGCTACGGCGGGTGGAGAAGACAACCACTCTGGAGTTCGTCGTCGAATCTCGTAGCAGCACGCGGAGGAGGTGGTGGTGGGGGAATCAAATTAGAGCCCTCGAAGGAGCCAACAACATTACCCCCTGTATATGTTTAGTCTTTTATAGTCTACCTCTGTCCTTCTTCTAACATGGCAAATCAGTTTATTCATAAGCAAGGAACATGGCATTGTTGGAACGAAATGCAAAAATCGTTCCCCAAACCAGAGAGTACCTGCGAGAGAACCGAACAAAATGTACAAACCAAAAAACACCAAACACAAATCGCAGATACAGAGATTTTTACGTGAAAAATCCGGATGAAAAAAATCACGGACGATCGGAGTCCAACCTTAAAGAACCTCCACTAATAAAATAAAGAGATTACACCATCTACAAGATCCTCACTGATCCAACACGGATTACCGTAACTCTTTGGAACAAAAATAGATTACAAACATGAAGAAAAAAGACAATGAGAAATACTCTAAATTGATCTCCTTCTCCGAAACGGCCTCCAATCCTTCTTTCTCCTCTCCAAAGTTGCAATGGCACTCTTGCCACCTTTTTTTTTCTCTCTTATTTTTTTCTTATGTTGTTGTATATTGCATGAGCCTTTATATAAACCCTTGCATGAATTAGGGTTTTTATATGTAAATCTATATATGAAAGCCAAAAATATTTATGGAAATCCAATTATATATTTAATGAAAATCAAATCATAAATTAGCTTACCATAAACTGGAAATCCAATTATATGGAAAGTTAATATATGAAAGATCCAATCATAACTATATAATTAAAGTCAAATATGGAAATCCAATATAATATTTGCTTACCATAAATGTTCCAATATACAACGCTCGATGCAATTTTTGAGTTTTTTCGACACACGGATGGTGCTCGTCGCACTCTGGGATATTCTCCACATAGGTTGGAAACTCCACCCACTCCAACAAATCTTCCCCTTCACAACTATGTGGAGGGGGGCGTCATCCCGACGATCCGCTTGCAGTACTCAAACTTTTCTCTTGGAAGAATCTTTGTGAACATGTCTGCTCCATTGTCATCTGTATGAACCTTCTCAAGCACCGCTTTCTTCTTTTTAACAACATCCCGTATCCAATCATACCGGGTCTCAATATGCTTGGACTGGATATGAAATGTCTGGTTCTTCACAAGGTGAATAGAACTGTGACTATCATAAAGCAAATGATACTGCTCTTGTTTTAGCCCAATTTTCTACAACAACTTCTTCATCCACAGTAACTCCTTGCAAGCCTCTGTCGCCGCAATGTACTCTACCTCTGTCGTCGACAAGGTAATATACTTCTGCGATCGCGATTGCCACGATACTGCTCTACCAGCAAATATCATCACATAGCCCAGAGTCGATCGTCTCGTCTCTACATCTCCAGCCATATCAGCATTGGTATACCCAACCAGCTTTGGCTCGTCACTACCAAAAGAAAGTCTCCAATTGGCAGTGCCTTGAAGATATCATAGAATCTACTTGACCCCACTAGAGATGTTCTCTTTCAGGATTGGAAGTATACTTGCTAACTGTGCCAACTGCATGAGCGATATCTGACCTCGTACACACCATAGCATACATAAGACTCCCCACAGCTGAGGCATATGGAACCCGCTCCATATCTTCCTTCTCATCCTCGGTAGATGGACACTACTCCTCAGTGAACTTAAAGTGAGCCGCAAGGGGGTTACTCACTTTCTTCGATCCGTCCATCCTGAAACGTTGACGTACCCGGTGAATGTAATTCTTTTGGGACAAGTATAGCAACTTGGGCTCCCTCTCTCTCTCTCTCGGCTGATCTCCATCCTATGAATAGTCTTTGCTGCACCCAAATCCTTCATAGAGAAGGCCGCGCACAGTTGGCGCTTCAACTCCGCTATCCTAGTGGCATTCTGACCCACCAGTAGCATATCATCAACATAGAGCAATAAAATGATAAAATTATCCTCGACAAAGTACCTCACAAATACATAGTAGTCCGACGTCGTCCATCTATAAATGACTCGAACTTCCTATACCACTGCCTCGGATCCTGCTTCATACCATACAAGCTATTTCTCAACTGGCAGACCAAGTGTGACTTGCCCTTCTCACAGAATACCTCTAGCTGCTCCATGTACAACTTCTTCTTAAGATCACCGTGGAGGATGCCGTCTTCACGTCCATTTTCTCGACCTCTTAGTCAAAACTGGCTGCCAATGCTAGCACCACCCGAATAGACGACTGCTTGACGACTAGCGAAAAGATCTCATCATAATCTATGCCTTTTTGCTAACCGTAGCATTTAACTACCAGCTTCGCTTTGTATTGAGGGCGAGTAGCATTATCTGTTTGCTTTACTCTGAACACCCACCGATTCTTCAAAGCCTTCTTGCCTTTTGGCAACCGCACCAGATCATAAGTAGAGTTGGCCTCCAAGGAACTCAACTCCTCCTGTATGGCCTCCATCTACTCCTACCTGTGTTCATCTTCCATAGCATCTGCAAAACTTTTGGATTCTCCACTATTATTCAGTAGCACATACTTATCCGGTGAGTATCTCGTAGATGGTCGACGCTCTCTATCGCTCCTCCTCAATGGAACCACTGGTGCTGGCTGGATACCAATAGCCTTCTCTCCAAGAACTGCCTCCTCGACATGGTCATCCTCCTGAAGATCACCCTGACCACCATTAATAGGTTGGTGATCAAGGTTAGGAGCAACTTAATGTACTGGATCCCCTATAACTGGATCCTCTATGATGTCCCCTGGAATCTGCTCGAAGCAAAATGACTCTAACTCAGAAAATTTCTCAGCCTCAGAAGGCATCTTGAAATCCTGAGTGTTGGTCATATTCTGATCCTCGATGAATACCACATCCCTGCTTCTGTAAAGCTTTCTTTCCATTGGGTCGTAGAGTCTATAGCCAAAATCATCTCGATTGTAACCGACAAATACGAGCATACACATGTTGTAAATGAGCTAAAAAATTAGATAACATCTTTCACAACGTGCATACACATGTTGTAAATGAGCTAAAAAAATTAACTGAAAAAAGTTTACAAGAAGAAAAAATGGAAAAAAATTAATGACTTTCACAACGTGCAGAAGCACGCTGTAAATGAAAACATATAGAGTGGAAGTGGTGGTGAGAAGAAGCCTGCAGCTTCCCCAACGCTTTTCTTTTTAATTATGAGGGAAATAATAACTTAAGGCGTTTGGTACGCAGTATACTATATAGCTGGGAATTCTATATTCCCGGAAATCAAATTGCAAGTAATTAGATTCCCATGATTGGTGACTATATAAATATTTCCCAAAAAAAAATAAAAAAGAATAAAAAACTAAAACTAAAAATAAAAAGGATAAACAACAAAACAAAAAAAATACAAAAAAAATATGAAAAAAACAAGAAAACGAAAAAATTGATTAAAAACAAAATAACCCAAAAAACAGAATAAAAAGGAAAATAAAATAAAAAATTGAATAGAAACAAAAAAAATGAAAAAAAAGACGAATAAAAAAGAAAAAAATAGAAGAAAAAAAACCTAAAAAAACAAAAACAAAAAAAATGATAAAAAATGGTCAAAAAAATGATCAAACATGAACAAAATTAATTAAAAATCGATCCAAAACGAAAAAATTGTTAAAAAATGATCAAAAACGATAAAGAGGATCAAAATACGAAAAACCGATAAAAAACAGGCAAAATTGAAAAAAGTTCAAAAAAATGAAAAAAGTTGGTTAAAAACGATAAAAAAACAAAAAAAAAAAACAAAACAAAAAAACGATAAAAAAATGATAACAAATTGATAAAAAATGACCAACAACGAAAAATTTGGTTAAAAACGATAAAAGATGATAACAAATTGATAAAAAAAAATAAAAAACAATAAAAGATGTTTAAAAACGATAAAAACAAACAAATTTGATAAAACAATAAAAAACGAAAAAAATTGAGTGCTACTATATGGCGCGCAAAATGCGTGAACGCAAGTGGCTCGCATGCCACGTGTCGGCTTTTGATTGGCTGGAAGTTTTGGAAGTGGATCCTGGCTGAAGCAGAAGCCAATAGGGGAGACGCGTGGGTTGCGGGCCGGCTGCGGTTATGGGTTTTGCAGGCAACATAGTGTTTTCAAAAAAAAATTGATTAAAAATGCACGACATACCAAACACCCTTAGGGAAAAAAATTCTTAGAGGAAAACAATTACAACATACACGGCGTGCACAAATGAATGTCGTAAATAAGTTATTATTCACGGCGTGCAAAAATGCATGTCGTAAAGAAGTTATCATTTACGGCGTGCATAATTGCATGCCGTAAATAAGTTATCATTCATGGCGCACAAAATTGTATGCCGTAAATAAGTTATCATTTAGGGTGTGCACAAATGCATGTCGTAAATAAGTTATCATTTATGGTGTGCACAAATGAATGCATTAAATAAGTTATCATTCATGGTGCACAAAAATACATGTTGTAAATAAGTTATCATTTACGCGTACATATCAAACACGCCGTAAAAAAGACCAAAAATAGCTCTTTTACTGCACACAAATTTGCATGCTGTAAAAGAGTGTTATTTATGGCGCACAGCAACTGCACGCCGTAAATTGCGCACTGTAAATGCTATATTTTCTTGTAATGAAAGTTCCTGAATCACCCATGCATCAACATAGCTATCCCTGTTCCCCTAGACCGAATCGGTCCCAATGCTTCGGCGATCGTTCGAGAAACAATATCCTTGTGCACAAGTTTTATATGACCATGCAATGTCTAAGAAACTAAATTAATAAACAAAATATAGACAATAAAGATTGAATGTAACTATGCAACAATTTTTGATAGCATAGTCTATTGCCTCAAGTTATCGCATTGTAAAATCTATACTACTTGTTACAAAATTTATGAGGGAATCTATTTCTTTCTACAATAGCAATATGATACACATTCATATGTAACAAGAAAGAAATGTTACCAATTGTTCGCGTACTATGTGATAAGCATAGATATTCAGAAACTCTCTCTTTTATCTTAGTTCTGTTTATTAAGGTATTGTTATCGAAACACGCAACAAGAGGATCATTTTGATTAAGTGTGAAGATAAGGATAGAATGGTCAAAGCCACTAAATGTTGGAGAATTGTCGAAAGAATAAGATCTTCAACGTCACGCTTAAGCTTCACTTACGAGACGACCTGCATTTGCACCAACAGATGATCAATACCTTCTATTTTCTTTCTCCCATAATTTGATATGAATGCGTAAGTCGAAGAACGCAAGCAATAAAAATCATAGAAAATATTTACTAAAATACATTCATAAAACCAACAGTGAAAGCATTAGCAAAACAAAAATGAAAAGGAAGCAAAAAACAAGCAGGAAAAAGGCCCGTAGAAGTGACTCTTATCTAGAGTTCTTCCTTGAGACACGATCCACTGAATATGGAACCTGATTCCGATAAGCCAATTTAAATAGAGGAAGAGTCTTAATTTAATCTCTCCCGATAAACTGATACCGACAGTGTCCACAACAGTACCCCCGAATGAGGAGCGGGGTGCTACACCCACCTTAGAAATTTTGTCCTCAAAATTTAGATTCTAATTTTAATCCTCAAAATTATAAAAAGTTGAAATTTAACTGTATTATTAAAAATATAAAATTTTATCCACATCTTGTAGTCCAATAGGTATAATGATAATCTCCTAAAAATTTTCAAATTTCTAAATTTAACCAATACCATATTTTTTAACTCAACTTCTGTTTACTTGCAAAATATTTTTGTTCAAATAACAATTAAGGTGAAGCAGGGTCAGGAACAACGAATCTCTTTATGATAAACAGATCCATTTTACAAGTTCGTTATTACATGTAGTTTCTACAAAGGATCGGACTTATGATGTATACTATACTTGAATTATCGATGTAGATGCTACATAGTTGGTTCTCCTCCTTTAGAGACTACGAGTGTAATAGGAGAATCCGTTGACAAAAGGATCACCCTAAGATGATCATCTCATGGATATTGAGCATGAATAAAATAAGATGGTTCTATTTCTCAATCTTTCCGACTTGCTTCTACGGAACCAAGGTCGAAAGATTGAAAAAGTCAGTCATTCACAACCACTGACGAAGGATTAATTAAAAAGTTAAGTATTAGTAATCATTTTTAGAAATTGAATGGATTCAGTCTTATACATATGCGAGGAAGGTAATAAAAGAAAGAAAGAAGATGATCAATCACGAATCCTCGAGGAATGATCCTAAAAAAATAAAAATATCATACCAACACATCCTCAAAATTTTCTTCAAATGCATTTAATAGTGATTTTTCAAAAATTCAACATATACCCTAACTTAAATCATATAACCTCTATAAACAATATAATTCACATATTGGGTACACATAGCCATAGTCATTTTTCTTAGATCAATTAGTCCTAATTGTGAATAAGTAGTTATCTTCTTAAAATTTCTAAAATTATATCACTTAGTCCCAGGCTCGCAGTAGTACGGAAAACTCATGTATTATCTCGAGTTCGCACTATTTGAGAAAACTGACTTGTATGGGCCACCATAAAAACTTGTCATGACCCATTTTCACTTTTGGGATAAGAGTACGTATCCAAGTCTAGCCTACGTCATGACATTGGCAATAGTACATTGTCTAGACCTACTTAGCAATCATCAATTGATATATACAATATTTGATGACAAAATTATCTTTGCTCACTCACAAAAACTATTCAATTTATAAAACCAATAATATATCAAAACAACTTTCGGGAAAAAACTCGCTATATATTTAAGATCAAAGTAATATATAGTCTATATACAATCTCAGATCGGCCTCCAAAAGTACCTCTATCTCCAACGAAGGGTCCATAGTATAATAATTACAAGTCACCTAAATTTGTTAAGGTATCCAGTCAGAATTTGATCAAAGTAAAATAATAACACTAAATCAACAAGTATAATATACATGCATATATGGAAGGAAAAAAAAAACTATCTACATATGTGCAATGGAAAGTAAAGTGAACATAACTAAAAATGGTACTTAACAATATGCAATAATGACGAGATGACAAGAACTAGATAAAAAAACAACAATAATCAAGGTCACGTGTACACTGTATTTTAGAATACAAGTTTTTTGTATGTGAACGGTCTGGGATATCCACCAGTCATACGTATGCTGTAATCAATATTTAGGGAGTCTGTTGTCAATTCGTTGACCACATGCTTACTCATTGTATTCTTCCACCAGACTCGCTCATAGTACATGTTCTTAATAAAATAATAACAATATTGTCGCCATCCCAAAAATACGAGAAAGTTTAACTAACTTTTGTATTAATCTGAATACAATAAAGAAGTACAAAGAACTATAACACCGAGAATTCTAAGTAGGAATTTAAAAAATCTGGAAAAGTGTAACGAGGGAGATTGAGCACTGCAACTCACTCCTTTACTCCGTTGATGGTCCGACGATGAAAGAGAATTACAAAATCTCTGGGCGTCTGAGTATACTTTTCACTGTACGTCCCTGGGGAAGCACATGTCCTTGCTATTTATACCCATTAGAGGATCATGTGCGAACATGCATTTTCAGCCCATACGCACGAGTTTTGAGCTGTCGCATGGCCTCTTGAACAGAATGCTGGTGTCACTCCTCGTTCCCAATATACGTATTGGGGGTGTATTATTCTCGCTGGCATGTTTTATTTGGTTACATGAGACTAGACCCATTCTTTGGTTTGTCTTGGTTTGGTTTGGTCATGAGTTGAACCCATGGTCTAACCCTTAAACCCTAGCTATATAACCCAACTTCTTTGTCTCTTCCTCTTCATTCTTTCTTTTCCTTCTCTCTCTTAGATTTTTTTCTCCCTCCATAGGCAAGTGCACCTTGCATGAGAAATGGAGAAATCCTCCATATTATTGGTATATTATATTTATTGTGTGATTTAAAGCATGTTTAGAACTTGGTATTTTCGGATTTGGTGGATGGAATGAGGTAGATCTAAATTTTTATGAGTGTGGATATTTTTGAGTTACTTGGTTTTGATCTTCAAAAACTTATTATTTAGAAAACTTATTGTTCTATGTAATTGAGCACTTTATTTCGAGCAGTTTGGCTTTTGAACAACTTGATTTGTAGTTGTGTCACTACCACATTCTAAAATAGGGGTAATTTTGACATTTTATATATTATAAGTATTGTGTATGTTTATTTTTAAATAATTGCATGATATGTGTATATATATATGTTATATGTATAGTATTCTTTAATGCATGAGTTAGTAGAATTGACCTAGAAGCCCACTAGATGAACCCCTGACTAAAATATAGGATTATGGATTTAATTAGTATTTATTCAGGATTAAATATTCAAGATTATAATTTATTGCGGTGATTTTATTTGATTGTTGTACCTTACCGTTGCTTCGATATTGGGAGCGCTACACTAGATTTTGTCTTCCAACAAATTTCACACCTTTGTCCTAGACGTGCCCGTCTTCCATTCTGGCCTTTGTGTAACTCATAAATATGCTCTCTTGTGCTTCATTTTATTCGCACAATATTCGTCGCAGATATTTATTTTTAATTCCAAATAAATCCAACTTTGTATCTTTGTGCGTTCTAAACGAAATTAGAGACACAATCTTGACCCATTTTGTGCAATCCAAATTATGACAATATTTTATTCTGAGTCTTCTATGTCCATGACACTTGTGTCCCACCTAATTTTAATCCCATGTACTTTCAATTAATTTTAGAACACCTTTTGCATTAATTTTAATTAAATTGGTGTAAGGACCCAACTTGATCCAAAACTAGATCCAACACCAAACAAAACCCCCATTCACACCCTCAAGACTCATACTAAACACCACACATCCTTTTTAACCACTATATCATACCAAACATGGTATTTTCCCTCATCCAATCCCAATTTTTACTTTCTGTGCAATTTTCTAATTGTTAGGGACTTTATTGCAAAAGTGCAATAAGGTGTCACCATCCTATTGGTCAAAGCACATGAAGAACCAACCCCCTCAACCTTTGACCGGTTCAACTCTCTCTCTCTCTCTCTCCCTCCCTCTCTCTCCCTCTCTCTCTCTTTCCCCTTTTTGTTGTGCACTCTCCTTCATGATTAATCATGGCCATCCATTTTAAATGGAGCAACATCCTCACCACACAACACCCTCATATATATATATATATATATATATATATATATATATATATATATATATATAGCCTAACCCCTTTCCCAATGCCAACCCCATTCCAAGGCACAGCCGACCCTAATCCCTAGGATGTCACCATCAACCTCTTCTTCCCCATGCAAAACTCTTCCTCATTAAATTTTTACATCATCATCACATCCCTCAAACTATAAACCCCAAACCATTTCTCCTTCCTCCTCCTCACTTCTTCCCGGCCTCCAACTCCGGCCATCTTCCTCGGCCTTCTCCGCCGTCTGAACCATCCTCCGCTCCTCACAACCTCCCTTGCACCCACTGCCAGTCACCCCCGACCCCGAGACTTCTCCACCGTCCCTTGCCGGATCGCCACCACCATTAAACACCCGACCCGACCTTCTCCTCCGTCGGCCCGAGCAGCCGTCGACCAACACCAGATCATCACCGTCGAGCCCCTTATAGCCGCCTAAGCCTTCTTCCCGACTTCCCTCCACCACTGCAACCATCCCCCTCGCCGGAGCTCTCCTCAGCCGAGCAGCCGACTCGACTGAACGACATCAGCCGCTTGAGCACGACCCGGCCAGATTTTCCAGCAGCCCGTCGATGCCTCGCAGACCTCCCTCGCTGCACCACCTGCCATAACCTCCCCGCCCAGGCCTCTCCTGAACCATCACCCCGAGCAGCACCGTTCCTAGCCGCCACACGACTGACTCCCTTCTTCCCCTCGACTCCTCTCCCCTCGTCGGACCTCCCTGACCGCCGAGCCTCTCCTCCTGTAAACTCCCTCACCCAAAAATAGGTATTTTGTGTATATTTTATATTATTATATTTATTATAGATGTTGAATTTATTTAGAGTATTCTCTTATTTAATTAGAAAATAAATTTTTTTAGTATATTTACTTATATAAATATTTATTTAGAATTATTTTTAGGCTATTTTAGATTATTGGAATTTTCCCATAATTTTTAGTTAATTAAAAACTAGTAACACTAATTTTCTAGGGCTTTGAAGAATTTATTTTATGTTCAAACTTAAATAAAAATATTCCAAAATTTATTTTATGTTCTAAATAGTCAAATATATTTTCTAGAATTTTCTGAAAATTTTCTGAATATTTTTAGTATTTATTGGGAGTTATTTAGACTAATAACTAAATTTTCTAGAATTTATTGTGCAAGCCCAGGTATATAGAATGGACCCACATAATTTTTTTAGTGTTTATAATATTATTATATATTTTCTGGAATTATTTCAGAATTTTTGGAATATATTTAATATTTATTTTTATTTAAATATGTAAAACTAATTTTTAGAGCTTCTCCTAATTATAGTAGGGAACCTATCAATATAAAATTGTTCTAAGTATTTTTCTAGGGTTTATGGATTCAAGATATATTTTCTGTAATTTTTTCAGATTTTTATGATTTATTTTAATATTTATTTGTAGTTATTTAGATTTAAAACGACTTAAATAATGTTTTGATAAAGGCAAATCAAAAACAAATAATATAACCAAAATCATCCAATCAAATTATGACACGTGTCTCCCTATCAACTTTCATTCAGCCGCTCAACATCCCTATATATATATATATAATATAATAACCCTAATTATTCCATTATTTTAGAGAGAGAGATTTTGGAGAATTACCATCTAGGGTTCATTCATCTTCCAGAAGCCATTGCGCATAGCTCCGGACTCCAAACGAGGCCTAGTTTTTTTGTGTTAGAACGATATTGAGGTTAGATTTCTGATTATATAAATTTTTTTATAAAATTATGAGTATTAAATTCTGGAAAATTCGTAGAGCACAGCATGTTCGAAAATAGATGTGTTTCGATGTTTTCGCGATTCCGGGAGAACCAGAAATCAGAATCATGAACCATTTAAAGTTTCGGAAAGCTAATGTCTAGATAATTGACATATGTTTTTCCCAGAATTTAGTTCGAAGTATTTATATACTGTTAATTCTGTAGAACTTCTAGGTTAGAATTTAACCATCGGTGCACAATACAAAATTTGTATGTGCCATAATTCCCAAATGAATTTGAGTTCGGACGAGCCGTAAATTCTAGCATGTTTTTAATGCTGAAATATACAGGAAATCATGCATAAAAGTTGAGTTTGTATTGGTTGACTTTTCGGTCAATAGATCGTCTCGATTTGTGTGCCATGAGTCTCGAGTTGATAAAATTCAGTTTCTTTGGACAAAATTTAGGAGTTAACATAAAAATAAAAATAATAAGATTAAAATAGGATTTTAGAGTAATTATTCTAGAATTAAATAAATTAAAATAAATTATCTTTTGACGTGATAAATTTATAATACATAGGCTATTTGGATTGTGACTTGGACTCTGATTCATACCAGCAGCAGGACCCCAAACAAGTACATTCTCTGACAGTATTCCAGTAGGACGTTAGTATTTAGCTACCACGGTTAGTTTACATCAGACCCTGAGTCGGAGAACCCAACGCTCGTTCGTACATTTACATGTATGCAAATATTATTCAGTTTGGTATATATATTTATGTACGTAATTACTATATGTATTCCAATAGTTATGAAAATAAATTGATGGTTATATTATTATATAGTTATATGAATATATATGTAAGTAAATACTAATTGATAATTATGACTAAATATTTAGACTGTACGACCCTAGGACACCGTGGACTACCCCGTATTTGCCTTTGACCCTGTTGACCCTAAGAACAATGTTGGTGTCTGCCTTGTGTATACCGACGTACTGACGAGACCGTGTTAGTTGACTGACTTATTGTGTACAGTACTTAAAGACCCGACACCCGGGTAATTTAACGCGTAATTAACCGTGTTAGATGGCTAGTGCCACCCCTAGTGTACCCCGAGCCCAGTATAAATATTATTGTGTGTGTACTAGTGTAATGACTAATGATTTATTTGCATTATATTATATGTACATAGGATGTTGGATTTATTCTGTACGACTTTTGGAGCAGGTTATTGGTACATCGCAACTTTCTTGCCAGGCAAGTATACCTTGCCATTGTACTGTTATTTATATTCTATATGTTGCATGCATCTTTATTTTCTGTCTTTAGTTCATATATTTTAACTGTTGTATAAAATGCGCGCGACGGTGTCGTCGCGATATGTTTTTATTTATATATTTGCATTGACCCTGTTTATGAGACTACCCCATTATCATGTAGCATCATTAGGTTCATTGGCCGTGACACAGGTGTTACACGAGTTATGAGTCTCATGTAGATCACAGACTTGCATGCAGGTCTGGTCTCCTGTACGTATGGGCAGTGCGTTAGGAATAACTGCTGTTAGAAACTTTGTATGCTAGTAGACTTGGTAGTTATTAGAGGTGTTATCGTGTCATGGATGTGACATGCTTAGAGCATGGGGTGAGGAGAACAACAAGTACCGCATTTGAGCTCCTTTACACTTTTTCTATTGTGCGCCCGAATTCTCCGCTGGAGATACGGGTGGTGATGACCACTATATATTATATTATTATCAGGCGAGCCTCCGGTGTTCGAAAGACGCCGTGCCTTTTTAGGCCCCTGGATCTCCAATAGAGAACCTGCCAAATCCCAGGTTTTCAACCAGATAGCTCACTTATGGGAAAGTTTTTCTTAACTGCATTCACTTAGACGGTTAGGCGACCCCTTTGGATATTTATTTCAGTACTTTATTGGCATGTGTTTAAGTATCTTGTTATGTCCCTCTGAGGACCTGGTCCCCTGCCAGGTGTACCTGTTCTTGAGTATTTGCCGGAGCGCAGATTTGGATGGTTATAGATGCTTCGTGGATGTCTTCTCTTCGAGCCATGATTGATAGCTGGTATTCTTATATTGTGTTTGATTGTGTTGTACTTATATTATATTTGCTCTTATATTTAGTTTGGTAGTGGATTTGTTTTCATCCAACTATTATCTCCAGATACTTTGTGTCTAGATCTAGTTCATAGATATTGGTTATTTATTTATATTTGATTTTCTGTGGATGAGATTTAGATTATACCCTGTGACTTGTGATACACTTTATACCACTTGTGGATTTGATATTCATATTACAGCGTATGTGTGGATTGGTTTTCATACATTGGAGTTGCCATATCCCTGCGGCTGGCATGCTTACGTGTTCCTAGTCCTAAGTATTTTGGGAGTGGGGCGTGACACCTCCGGCAGCCTACGGCCATCATCATTACCATCATCACTATCACCATCACCATCACCATCATCATCATCATTATCATTATCATCATCATTGTCATTGTCGACCCCGTGCGTGCACGCCAAGGTTTGACTGCCCTTCTTCGTGATTTTATGTGTGTGCATGTGTGAATAATGTTAGAGGTTAGCATATTGCTTCATGACAGGTTTAGTTGGTTGATTTCAGACCCGTGTCCGTTAACCTAAAGACTAGTATGTGTGTGCGTGCATGCGTGTGTATAATAATTAGTTTATATATATATAAAGATATGGATATATATTTAAGTAATTAAATGCTAATACTAGTTATGACTGTAATATGCATTTGCTGTGTGACCATAAGTGTTAATTATGGGTGTCATGTATTTGCACATGACCATGTGACCCTGAGTATTAGTGATATGTCACGCCCCAGTCCCAAAATGCCGAGGGACTGAGCACGTGAGCAATGGCCAGCAGCACGCACCGATGGACAACCCAATTTAATGGATCCATCAGGGCATGCTTAAGCTGTAGTCTAGCAGTACTAAGTACAAGTCTCAGGTATTTCTAATCTCATCCACAGAACAATACAGATTAATTGCCAGAAATAATGCAATGGAAATAAATATGCAATAACAAATAAGGTTGTCTCGGGAAACAAATCCGAGAATTATTCTGTTACAATTAAGAAAAAATAGATAGGAATTGAAATGCTGAAATGGAAATACTGTGTAGTTGAAGCCGGTGCTCAGGAGAAATCTTCGGCCACTACTTCGTCCTCTGTTCCTTGTTCTGCTCCAAGGAGTGCTCCGGTACCGTACACCTCTGGGTAATTCTCTTCAGCTGTACCTGGGGACATAATCCGGATCCAGGTCCTCAGGGGACAGCAAGGTACAGAAAATACAAGCCAAAAATAAATACAGTGCAGCAGATAATTAAACAAGAGGGTAAGCTATGTAACCAGCTAAGTGATATGCAATATGAGAGCAGCACTAGAATTCAGGCTGAAGCCACTACAAGCTCTGTGTCGGGGAGCCGGTAGAGGCAATAACTATGAATTATACTCTGAAATATACTATGTTATATATATATAATATCAGCCTGTAGACTGTGTGTCTCTCCCCATCCAATGTAATCCCATGTCTCATGTCCACGATGCCTCATGTCCATGTCACGCACGATTATAACTAATGCAGCAAGTCTGATAGCTATGAATCAATTGTCTAAGAATGTAAAGTCTATGTCATAAAACATGCATCCTATACAGAATTACCTTGAATGTCTCAGGAAGACTCTGTCTCATGAAATAGTGTCAAGTGTCCTGGGTTCAGGAGTACTTGATAAGACAAGTACGAGCATTATCGGGTCTCGATATCCATGTCTATGTGACGTTACACAACCCCGCGTACGGAGTTGGCATCCGACTATGAGCGGACACTAAGCACGTCACTCGTTTCCTAGGTTAAGCAGTTAAAACAAGTTTACATTTAATTCCACAAGAAATCCATTAAAATATTATGTCAAGAATTACTGAGATTTGGCAAGCTTTACTTGTCCATTATTGCATAATTAAATCCAGAAAATAATTAGCAAGCTGCAGGGTTTGGCAAGGTACACTTGCATGTGGTTCCGGCTCTGATTTCGGCTCTGACTTCAGCTGGAATTGCAGGCGGTACTCCGGTTACTGAAACAAACATCACCATCAGATCCAGAAAATATTAATCAGCTAGAAACGCCTGTCCTTGGGTCCAATTTGGAGACAAGGGCAGAAACGACAGTTTCGGGTCAAAACGGGGTCCACATGCGGGCCCGCTTTGCACCGAAAAATGCGTCAGGGTCAAAGGTCTCCAAGTTCACCAAACTTAGTGTCAACAGGTCAGGAACGATGATACGAACCCAACGGAACTTCCAGAATTGGATTCCGATGAGCCGAACACAAAATCGCCCGTCGAGCGGGGCCTTTGGGGCCCACGACACGCGATTTCGTCAACGTTCTCAGAATCGAACCAAACTTGACCCACAGGACCAGCGTATTGCTACGAGTCCGATGGCACAAGTTTCGTCTCGATCCGACGTGTGTACACAAAGTTAGGGCACGTTCCAGAAAGTACGGATACGGGGCGATGTCCGCGGATACGCGTTGATTCCGGTGTGCACGCACACCCGAATCAGCTTTCGCGAAATTCCACACGTCCGTATCGACGAGGCGCTCGTGTCTGTGAAGACCACGCGCGACCAAGTCGTCCCGTTTGGCAGGGCATACTCGGTTCCGGGGTGAAACAGGGTCTGGTTTTTTTCCTGTTTTTGGATCGCGGTGTACGATCACCACAGGACGCGATGCCCCGAATAGTTTGTCCGAACACCGAGTGGGTCATACAGGCTTTGCAACGCAATTTGCGGAATTAAAAACGGAGCTACGAATAAAAAGATACACGCACCTGAAGGGGACCCGAAAACCAGGGCCAAATCGTGTCCGACACGTGTCGGACACCAAATCGAATTAGGGTTAGGGTTTCGGCTCGGTGCTGGCCGAGCTCCAGCGGGGGAGGCCGGGCTCAGGCGGAGGGGGCTGGGGCACGGGCGGCCGGGCTCGTCGGAGGCGACGCGGGGACGCGGCGGCGCGGGGAGCAGCTGCGGCCGTTGCTGCTGCTCGCCGGGGAAGGAGGAGGAGGGGAAGGCGTCCGGTGGCTCAGAGAGAGGGCTGGGTGCGGCGAGGCGGGCGGTGACGTCGACGGCGGCGCGGCTGGGGCACGGCTGAGGGGTGCGGCGGTGGAGGGGTTCTACCGAGGCGGAGGGGGTTTTTATAGGCGGTGGGGGAGGCGGAGGTCGTGGGAGTGTGGGCGGGCGGAGCGCCGGACGGAGCGGGCGGCGGCGTCTCCGCCGCGAGACGCGGTCGGGCTGAGACGTGGGAGAGAGGCGGGTCGGCGGGTTCGGGTCGGGCGGCGGCGGATCCGACCCGACCCGCTAGGGCTGAGTCTGGGCCGGGCCAACGGGCCGCGGGCCGGGTTGGTTTATTTAAAAAAAAATAGTAATAATAATAATAATAATATAACATTTAATAAATAAATAAATAAATAATTAATTAAATAAATAGTTTTTAGATATTTAAAAATAGGTCCGGGGTCCGATAAATTCCAGAAAAATTGCCCTAAGTCCAGTTTTTTATTTTACATCCAAAAATATTATTTTCATAATATTTTAATATCATTTATTATCATTTAAAAATCATTGAATAATTAAAACCCTATTTTTAATTTACAAAAAAATCTCAGAAAATTCCAGAAAATTGTGAAAAATCCAGTTTTTAAAATTTTGAAAAATCAGGGGGGTTACAGATCTGTCTGCCTTGAGTACACTGACGTACTGGCTAGACATGTATTAGTAATTGACTATCTGACTTTGCACATCATTTGAAGATGTGACACCCGTGCAGTTAGACACACATTTAACCCTGCTAGTTGACCAGTGTCATGCCTAGCGTAGCCCCTGAGTTCAGAGTATTTATGTTGTGTGTGTGCTAGTGTAACGACTAATGCTATCTTATTGTATTATATGATGTCTATAAGACTGTTGGATTATTCAGACAAGACTTCGGAAACATGACATTGGTAATTCCAGTAGAGGACCACATGCGAGTACATTCTCTGACAGTTTTTATTATGTTGATTATCTCTATAATTCTAGTTGTATAGCGTACAAGATTCTGACACTATGTATACACGAGTTAGCATCATCGAGACCTGTCATGAGAAGTCGTGATTGGAATCCATCGTGCTAGCTGGGGACG
Source organism: Iris macrosiphon (assembly GCA_036927795.1). Taxonomy (NCBI): domain Eukaryota; kingdom Viridiplantae; phylum Streptophyta; class Magnoliopsida; order Asparagales; family Iridaceae; genus Iris; species Iris macrosiphon. Next base: position 145,555,215 of record JAYESA010000006.1, on the reverse strand, counting down.
GGAAATATTAGTAGATTATGTGATCATACGCAACTCTACATGAATTATAGCTCACCCACACCTCATGTCGGTGCAGCCTGACCATTACATGCCTCATAGCCTGTTATGTATGATTAGCCTGACTATTGCTTGTATTATAGCTATCCGGATGGTTAGCCTGACCTTACATGAATCATGGCTAGTCATACATAGCAAGCCTGATTAGTCCCAAGCCGATCACATGATATGCTGATGTTTCATACACTTAGCTAGATAGTCTATATATGTATCTTTAGTCTTGATCTAGCATTTCTCTATATTCTAGTTATTGTTCTAGCATTCACTATATTCTAGTTCATTGTTCTAGCATGCACATGTATTTCTATTCATTGCTAGTTGCACCATTGATGACATATGCTCCAGTATTTCTATTTCCAGTATTTTTTATTGCCAGTATTTATATCCATCTTGTATTTCTTTACACTGTATTATAGTTTTTGTTAATATACATGTAACTGCTGTTAGTGCTTGTACTCTGCTCCATCCTGACTGGAAATATTTTTCCAGACTACGACTTAGAGGACTTATTTTCAGCATACTTGGAGATTTGGATGTTATTGATTCCAGGTTAGACTATTTATTATTGTTAGACTTGTGTTATATTTCATTTATTTTCTTCGATATCTCATCGTGCTCTAGTTTCTGTGATTGAGTATTCTATATTATATTGTGATATCTGTGTCTCCTTATGGAGTTGGATATTCGTGTGAGATTGATTAGATAGAGTATTGACCTAGACAATGTTCTATCGCCGATGCTGTGGCGTAGGCTGGACGTACCCACGCACTCGTGCCCAAATTTTGGGTGCGGGTCGTGACAAGTTGAGACGATAATTTTATGGCAGATCTAATATTTTTGGATTCTTGGAGTTTTTTCATTATCGAACTTGCTGTTCTGGGACGATGGAGTACCATGCAGCCCAGCAAAATGCGCCCCTACCAGTATGCGCCCATCTTGTTGGACGCATGCCTGCTTGTTCATTCTTCCAAAAGTCGGATGCATAGTACCTTGAATGCATGGAAATTCATGAAGGCCTGACTCCATGCGCCTAGAGTCCATGCTTCCTGGAGATTATGCTTCCATGAGCCATACGTCTCTTCTTTTGGGCGCATACCTCTGCACGACTTTTGTGTCTTCACGAGTTTATTGTGCTTTTGTCTTTTCTCTCTAACACTTATGCCTGGTCACGTCAATCACCTTTTTATCACTTCTCTGACACTTTATTTATTGCCCATCACTTCGACACTTGTCCCAGGCAATAAATTTTGCTCGATCATGCTGCTTGAAGGAGCATACGGCTTGGAGGAGCATACGGCCAGTTGGTTAATGCGGTCTGACCTTCTTGTGCACGACTTACATATATATTATCCTTAGTGACTCCCTGTGTACACGTAGTACTTTCTTGTTGGGATTATTTATTTTATTTTGAATGTTTCTTATCATCCTCTATTGTGGTTGATCCTGGTTATTGCTTGAGTTATGATTCTAGGGCAGAATGGACTCAGTAATCTCGACCTTGTGCTAGAACTCATGCTTATGATCTTGGTAATTAGACTCGAATACCGTATCCGTGCTGATAAAATTATTGCCTGATATTATTCATGATCTGTGCACCGAGGTACGACATACCGTGCTACGTGTTGAGTAATTTATATTTAGGTTGTGCATCGAGAATGCCTCTAAATTCCAGAACTTGTGATACTATAAATATACTTTCCCCCCAGCACATGCATGATATGTGAGTCAAGTATCATAGCGTGCTAAGTGCGCTGTGGGCTGGCCACCACAGATACTGTATATCATCCGCCTTAGTGGAGTGCAGTATCTGACCTATTATAAATAATACCAAGCCACTGTTTCACTATAGGAATATTGGAACCGCTAATACTTTGATATAGTGCAGTTGCCCTACGGGAAACTGGTATAATTTGTGAAGTGCCTGTATAATTATTTTATTTGGTTTGGTTAGCTCATGTCCGTTAATGGCATGATCTGAGGATACCTATTATGCATTATTTTGAGATAACCTCAGACTCCACAATTAGCAAGCTGTACAAGTGATTGGACAATCTTACTAAATGGACTTGATTGTGATTGTATTATTCTGTTAGTAGCCTAGGGAAATGGACTATCATTAGTGTTAGTAGCCTAGGGAAATGGACTATCACAGTGTGATGGATTCAACCCTTGTCCTTGTTTGGTTGTAGGGTTGGGCCTTTGTGCTCTTATATTTTATGGACCTAAGTTACGACGTATAACCTATATATATATATATATATATATATATATATATATATATATATATATATATATATATATATATATATTATATTTATGGCTTGGGTTTTTGTTTATATATTTTTGTGCTTCCTTTGTGGTACTTGCTATTTGGGGTTTAACTCCACTGGTTATGTATGGCCAGGTTTTGAGCTAGCACCCGAGGATCCAGCATACTTTCCTCCGACTCATAGCGTGGACCATGAATATGGTCGCTGAGGATAACGAGTGGGTTTTCTTCTTCCATGCTCGTCATTCTACATTTTATCTTTTGGACGTTTAGCCAACGACCCCTGTTAGCCGGCATGTCTGGACATTTAGTTTTCCTTACATGATTATATTAAATCGGACTGCAGATGATCACTATAATGTACTTTTGATATTCTACCAGCTCTTTATTTTGTACAGCTGGTCTCCAGAATATCTTGAGAAAGCATTTAGGATGCCTTATTATTTTATCATATATGCTCTATGATTACTATTTCTTGTTTGATAGATTGAGACATAGATATTCGAGTGTCCCTAAATGACCTGATTGTAGCATGCACCCCCTTGTCTAGTTACAGCCGTGATTTTTGTACGACATATAGTACCTTGTACGGTGTCTATCTCCGTATTCTTGTATTAGGGCATGCCAAGGTTTTAGTGGTGTCCCATGCATGTCTGTTCTACATACTTGTAGGATTTCATTGTCATAGAAGTCTCAATCAAACATGAACCTTCTTAAAATTCTAAATTCGTCCTCTTCGATACCCAGCTTGAGATTTCCCAAACAAGTTGCTTCCTTGTTCCTTCACGTCCTGTACTTGATATTTCTTGTGATTTTCTTTAGTATTTCTTCTCCTCCAGATATTGCAGCAGCAAGAGAGACAGAGTTGCCAGTAAAATGAGGTCCTGTAGAACCCCAGCCAGGAATCCAAGTTGAGCCCACGATAAATGCGGTAGAGCAACAGTCTCCAGATGTTCTCGTACCTCCCATAGTATCGAAAGCACTAGATACCCCAGCCTTGCTAGAGATTATCCGGAGAATATTGGCTATCCAACAATATCAGATGGAGGTTCAGCAGCATCAACATCAGGAACATCAACATCAACAGCTTCAACAACAAGAACATAATGTCCTTGTTGAACCAAACTGGATCATAGTCAACTTAATTTTGATAATTAACACACTGATAATTGCTATGACTCAATACGACACATCGATTGCTGGACATAACATCAACAGACTTCGACAAAACTGATGTTTCATCATTGTTGTAAAGTTCAGAGTCTATAATTTTTTATGTTTGTTTGAGTCTAGGAAACGGTGTAAATTGTGTCGCACTGTGGCATTAAACCTTTCAATATATTGTCTACAGTTCCACCAAAAAAATAAGCCTTAAACCCAAATTGAACCAAACCAAACTAACTCAAACCCAATCAACAGAGCTTCTGGTTTGAGACAGATCAAACTCAGTCCCTGACCAAACTTGAGCCGAACTCGGTCCCCTTAAAATCAAACCAGATTTGTTGCTCTAACTGGTTACGAGCTGTCCAACATTCAAATTTTTGAACGTTAGGGGACAGAACTCAGGCCGAACTCTGCCCCCCAGACTAGTATAAATAGAGTATGATTTCTTTCATTTCAAATCATCTCTCAAGCTTTCAATCTTCTAATCTCTATATATTTTAATCATTTCTCTGAGCTGCACTCTTCCAAATCTTCTTAGCCACAACTTCCTAATCTCTAAGGTGCCTCGGTGCGATTCAGTTAGAAGTTGTGCAAGAGTTGTAAAGTGTTCTCACTTGGAAAATTTTAAGTTTTTCCTCTGTAAAGTTAAATTAGTAGAGCACTTCGAATCAAAAACTCGTATTGTAAAGAAGTGCCAAGCCTTCGGATCAAAGCTTGTATTTCACTGATAGTGGATTCAAACTCCGAGCCTGAGTTCTCGGGACTAGACTAGTCCTCCACGAGGAAAACCAGTATACATCTTGGTTTTTGCATTTGCTCTTCCTTACTTTATTTACTTTCCACATTAATTTTTCTCTGATTATTTACTCTGTTAGTAGTTGCTTCATGGACTTAGCCTTAATCAGTTTTTAATTGGTCACTATAGACACATAACTCTATTCACCCCCTCTAGAGTTCCTAACACGCTATTTCAATTGGTATCAGAGCTAAGTTCTTTTGATAAAGGATTAACACCCTAGACCAGATCTATGATAATTGCACGACCAATTTACACCAACAGTGGTGAAGGCCAGTCCACAAATAGGCACCCCTATTTAATGGTACCAACTACACGTACTGGAAAACACGCATGGGTTTTATTTGAAATCACTAGACTTTGACCTATGGAACATAGTTATAGATGGTTATCAGAAGCCTGCTAGAATTGTCATTGATGAAAATCTTGTAGAGAAACCCCATGACAAATATACAGACCTAGAGAAGAAATAGGCAAGTCTAGATGCTAGGACTATTAATGCTCTCTTCTGTGCTGTAGACATGATTAAATTTAACAGTGTATTCACCTGCACTACTTCACATAAAGTATGGAAGCTTCTGGAGGTGACCCACGAAGGAACCACCCAAGTGAAGGAGTCAAAAATCAGTCGGCTAACACAGGAGTATGAGGCATTCAAGATGAAGCCCAACGAGACGATCACGCAAATGTTTACCAGATTTATTGACATCGTCAACTCGCTATCTTCCTTCAGCAAAGACTTCACCAACCATGAGAAGATTCGCAAGGTTCTAAGGAGGCTCACAAAGAACTGGAATCCCAAAGTCACGACGATCATCGAAGGCAACTATCTCACCACTATGTCACTGGAGACTCTGATGGGCAAACTAATGACGTATGAGCTCGACATCAAGGAATTTGAGGATACTGCTCCAAAGGTGAAGGCGATCGCTCTAAAAGCTTATCATCGGAAGGCTTTCAATAATGAAACAGTCGATGATGATTTTGAAGGTGATGATCAAGCACCGATGGTCCGTAATTTCAAAAAGTTCTTGCGATTCAGCCGAAGGAAGAAGGAACAAGAAGAAGACAATGATGAAGAGCCTATCTGCTCTGGCTACAAGAAGATGGGGCACATCAAGAAGGACTGACCAATAGAAAAGAAGGAGAATCGGTATGAGAAATCACACAAGAAGATATCATGCCAACACCAACATATGGCATGAAAGTGAGGCCAGTGACTCTCAGAAGAAGAGAAAACTATCCAAGAAGCTGCAAACGTCTACCTGATGTCAACCTCTGACAAGGTAACAGAAAATTAGCTTGATGATTTTACTTTTGATGAGTTATCAGTTGCTTTCAGTGATCTTCTTGAAGATCATAAGAAAGTATTCGGTAAATATAAAAATTCAAAAGCTGAGATTCATACTCATAAGATTGTTACGCCCCAGTACTGGAATACGGAGATGGACATGGCCAGCTACCCCATACAAGATGCTATACGTCGTACGACGACCACGACTGTATAAGACAAGGGGGTGCATGCTACAATAAAGTCTCCTATGGTCAAGAACTTCTATGTCAAAATTATTCAAACAAGAAACAGTAAGCATATAGAATATATGATAAAGCAATAAGGCATCCCAAATACTTTCTCTAAATGTTCTGGAGACCAGCTATGCAAAATAAGGAACTAGAAGAGTAACAAAAGTACATGACAGTGATCAGCTGCAGTCTGATTTAATACAATAATGTAAGAAAACTAATGTCCAGACGAGCCAGCTAACAGGTGCCGGTGGCTAAACGCGAAAAGAAGTAAATGTTTATTGATGAGAAGGGAAGAAGAAAACCTATTCACTATCCTCTGCGACCATATTCCTGGTACGCGCCATGAGTAGGGGGTAGGTATGCTGGATCCTCGGGTGTTGGCTCAAAACTTGGCCATGCAAAACTAGTGGGGTTAGACCCCAAATAGCAAGTATCACAAAGTAAGTACAAAATAGAGAAACAAAAACCCAAGGAAAATATATAATAATACATAGGTTCAGTATCGTAACTTAGGTCCATAGCATATCCTAGCGCAAAGGCCCAACCCTACAACCAAACAAGGATAAGGGTTGAACCATCACACTATGATAGTCTATTTTCCTAGGCTACTAACCAAATAATACAATCACAACCAAGTCCATTTCTTATATCGGCCAATCATTTGTACTGCTTGCTATTTTGTGGAGTTTGAGGTTATCTCAAAAATAATGCATAATAAGAATCCTCAGATCACGCCAGTGCCAAACATGAGCTAACCAAACCAAATAAATAAAATAGGCACTTACAGGATGCACCGGTCCCCCGTAGGGCCACTGCGCTAAAAATACAGTATTAGCGGTTCCAGTGTCCCTATAGTGAAACAGTGGCTCGTCATAATAATATGTCAAATACTGCACTCTACTAAGACAGATGATATACAATATCTGTGGTGGCCAGCCCATATCACACTAAGAATGAATCTCTGTAGGAAGGTTCATTGGCATGATCTCAGGATATCATTCCCTCTAATGCTACTACCACTTTTAGTTACCTAATTAGCCCTATGTTATGTTTGAAATCTCAAGACGTGGTCACATGAGAATTTTTCTTAAGATGTCGTACAAAGTACGGGCATGCTAGATACGAATGCATGAAAGTCAAATCTGGATTCACCCCATCGTGTATGCAATATTTAGACAATAAATATCCTAGCCACGCTTTGGTAGTTGACTCACTTATTATGCTCGTGCTGGGGAAACAATATATATTTATAATATCGTGCGTTCAATAATTTGGAGGCATTCTTGATGCACAACCCAAATATAATCACTCAACACGTAATACGATATGTCGTACCTCGGTGCACATTAAATCATGGACAATTATCGGGCAATAGTGGTATCAGCACGGATACAGTATTCGAGTCCAAATAGCAATTATACATTGGGTCACGAAAGAATAAGAAACATTCAGTCAAACAAGCAAGGCCGCATGGGTCTCTAGGCCGTATATGAAGTCGAGGCCGCATATGAAGTCAGGCCGCATAAAAAGTCCTGGCCACATATGGAGTCAGGCCGTATGCTCAGGGTTAAAGTCTACTCCTTGGGACAAGTGTTGAAGTGACTGGCAATGAATAAAGTGTCAATGATGTGACATAAAGTTATAGATGTGATAAGCCATAAAGTGTGTCAGGAAGAAAAGACAATTATAGAAACATGTACCACGGTTTCAGGTCATGCGTCCAAGAAAAAGTGGCTGCATACTCTGATTACCGCATATGCCTGCTTGCCGCATATGGGTCGGTGTCGCATGGTGTTCGATACTGCTTGGAGGTCTCTTGGTCTTAGTAAAATTTTCATTCGTTCAGCGAGTGAAAACATAATGTGTTCAAGGTCACTTGTGTATATAAGCAGTCATGCGTCCAACAAGATGGACACATGCTGTCAGTATACGATAAGAGTTCAGGCCGCATAACCCTCTCGGGCCGCTTAGAACTCTCATCTGCATAACTTATTGGCCACATGAAGACTTTATCTTCTCCAAACAGCAGGTTCGACCATGGTGAAAGCTCCAGAAACTAAAATCTTGTTTTGTCCATAAAATCCTCATTTTATGTCCAAATTGGGTGAACCAAAAGCCAAAATGCTCTAAATTAAATGCTCTATTATGTAAAAAAATTTGATTTTATAAAATACATGTTTAATAGATCAAAACCAAGAAAAACTCATAAAATCTATAAAAATCCTAAGTTAGAAATATAGATCTACACTAATCCATCCATCAAAACATAAAACTCCAAGAACTAAAAGTGTTAAGAAACACATAATAAATATATTAGAACAATAATATGGAGGTTTCTCTATTTCTTATGCAAATTGTACTTGTCTATGGAAATGGGGAGAGCAAACTAAAGAGAGAGGAAGAAATAAAGAAGTGAAGAGAGAGAGAGAGAGAGAGAGAGAGAGAGAGAGAGAAATATTGGGTTATATATGATAGGGTTGAAGGTTGAACCAAGGGTTCTCATGACTTGAACCAACCCATAAAATAAACCATGAGCAAGATTAAACCAAAGAATGAGTCTAGTCTCCATGCACATGCAACCATAAAAAAATACGTTCCAAATACGTATATCAGGAACGGGGAGTGATATCTCTATCTACCTTAGAAAAATTTTGTCCTCGAAATTCGAATCCAAGCAATAGCTAGAGAAATCAGGATAAGCACGATACAAATCTACTAGCAACTACATATTCAAGCAATATAATCACAACATATATGTGATCACCTAATCATATAATCCAAGATATGAAGGTGTAAGAAAGAATATACATTATAAATCGAATAGGTGCGGGTACCGGAATTGAATATCTTTCTCACGCTCCCACGTCGATTCCCCTAGAGAGTGATGGCCCTAAGCAACTCAGACAAGAGAAATAGTCCAGTTCTTAAGCACCTTCTCCCTTTGGTCCAATATGAATACGGGTTGCTCCTCATAAGATAAGTCGGTACCAACGACTAATTCAGAGTGATCGAGGATATGACTCAGATCCAGAACATACCTACACAACAGAGATACATGAAATATATCGTGTACCTCATGTAGCAAAGGCAGAAGGGCAAGACGATAAGCAATATCGCCTACCCGTTCGAGAATATCGAACGGACCTACGTATCACGGACTAAGCTTCCCGTGAACCCTGAATCTAATGACTCCACAGGTAGGCAAAATTTGCAAAAATACATGATCACCGACACGAAACTCTAAAGGCCTACGATGTTGATCTGTCCAATGACGATGCCTATCTTGTGCAACCCGAAGTCGCTCTCTAATCTGCTTAACAACCTCTATTTTTTGCATGATCATTTCAGTGCCTGGATGGTCTGGATGGTACAGGCTCATAGCATATCCTCCAAGGTCTAAGGTACAGGCTCATAGCATATCCTCCAAGGTCTGGATGGTTCTTTCTGATTGTTCGTCTGTCTGGGGATGGCAAGCTGTGCTGAATCTTAACTTGGTGCCTAAACTCTGATACAAAATTTTCTAAAAATATGAAGTGAACCGAGTGTCTTGATCTGACACAATACTTATTGGGATACCGTGTTGTCTCACTATCTATTGTAAACATATTTTAGCCAATTATTCTGTAGACTGTCTTACTTGAAAAGGAAGAAAGTGAGCTACTTTTGTGAGATGACCCACTATCACCCAAACTGTATCCTGACCAGTCGATGATCTAGGCAAACCAATCACAAAGTCCATCGTGATGTGTTCCTACTTCCACTCTGAAATAGGAAGCGGCTGCAATAATCCTACTGGTCTCTGTTGTTCTGCCTTCACTTGCTGAAATATCATACATCGCGATACGAAGCGTGCTATTTCCCTCTTCATTTTGTTCCACCAAAAGTGTTGCTTGATATCTTGTTACATCTTCGTGCCTCTCGGATGAATGTAATATTAGGAACTGTGTGCTTCAGTCATAACTTTTTGCTGAATATCCCTGCTTGGTACGTATAGACGATTTCCAAACCTTAGCGTTCCATCCGCATGTATTGCCAACTCCTTCTGAAGACCCGACTCACATTCTTCTCGTAGCTTTTGAATCTTCAGGTCCTCTGCCTGGGCTAGCTTGATTATATCTACCAAAGTTGACTAAATCTGAAGGCTAGCCTGAACTCCTATACTCTGTAGAACCATCCCTCGTAAGTCCTCTAGAATGTTCTTCTGAGTAGTCAACATAAATAATTTTTTTAGAAATTTTTGTATATATATATATTAATTAATAAATAAATAAAATAAAAATAGTAGTTCACTATAGGGGACCAAAATAAGCACAACCATATATTTTTAGAAATTTTTGGGTATTTATATTAGCTAATATAAATTTTCTAGATAATAAAAAAATAAAATAAAATAAAATAAAATAAAATAATAATAATAATAATAATAATAATAATAATAATAATAATAAGGGCACTAACTAACCCTAAATAACTAACTAAATCCTAAGCCAGCCCTTCTGCTCACAGAACACACCCGCGGCCAACACCGAACACACCCGCGACCCCCATCTCTCTCCCTATATATATGTTCATAATACATAAACCCTATCTCTAACCCTTGCCTTCCCCTCTATGATCCTGCGACCACCATCGACAAGCCTCGAACACCAACGAAGCTTGCTGACCACCGGTGATACTACCCCCGCGCGAGGACACCTACAACAGCCAGTCCCAAACCCCTGACTTTACTGGTACGTAACTTCCTTATCTCGCAACCTTTTCACAATCTAATTTTTCATACATGCTAACGACAAGAACAACCTCTAATTCCTTCAGATATTTTAACCAAACAACTCTATTTCTGCTTTAAATTCATCCAAAATATTCTGAAAAATCTAATTTTCATGGAAAGCAAAATACCCAAAAACTGAGCCACGAGCCCTTATTGGAAGGCTGATAACGAGTAGTATATTAACTAACTTAGAAATCGGTCTGAATAGAATTATACTCAATATAACTAGGTTCGAAACAAACTTTTGGTTGTATATATTTGATCATTAATTCTGTGAGAAATTATTGGTTAAAAATCATGAAAAATAGGCTTCAAAAACTTAGAAAACTTACAATACGGAGTGTGTCCCGACAAAATGGACCACCATGTCACATATCAGTTGCACCGAAAGGTGCGTTTGGTATTTTTTGACATGCGGGCTTTCACAAAAGTTGATTAGGACGTGTGTGCGCGTCAAAATTAACCCATATCCGTAAAAATCCCCTATCGGTATTTTTGTAAATTTCCCCATTAGTTGGTGCACGCTCGTCAAAATATGATAAAATTGTGCCATTGGATTCGTGGTATCATGCTGGTCCTTTGATCCAAGTTTTATGCGATTCCGAGACAGTTGACCGAGCCGCCTATTCGCGGGCCCTACGGTTTGACTTAAAGGGCGAATTTGTGATCGGCTCACCGGAATCCAAAATTGGACATACCGTTGAGTTCGTATCGTCGTTTAGGATTGGTTTGACCTATAATTTTTTCTATTTAGAGACCTTTATCCCTGACACATATTTTGGTGCAAAGTGGGCCACTTGTGACTCCGCTTTGACCCAAAATTACCTTTTTTTATTCATGTGTCCAAATTGGACAAAATGGTAGAGTTTTCTTACTATCTCACTAATTTTGGAGATATTAGTGATGTTTATTTCTGCATCCGAAGACGTTCGTTCACAAGCCATAGTTTCTGATTCTCTGTGCCTAACGTCTGGACGCATATACTATACAGATTGCTTGCCAGGTAAGTATTGTAACGCCCCACTCTGAACGGTTACTTATGGAACACTTGCTACTTTGACTTTGAGAATCGAGTCTCGGGGAAACCTTACTGCCAAATCAACACAGACAAAATATAATAAAACCTTCCAATTGATGGAACAACTTCTATTGAAATAAGTCCAAGAGTTTTTGTTGGTTGCTTTTCTTCTTGGTTTTGTGTTGCTTTGTGTTTTGTCTTGCTTTCGATGACTTGGTTTTCATGATTTTACTTTTCTTGCTTGCACGTTCTTTTTGAAACGCAAGGGAAAGAGATCGAAGTATGCTAACCAAGTGTTATTGCAATTTCAGGACACATAACCAAAGAGTGAACGTTGCATAAGGCTTCCCCATCCTCTTGTTCGATTCAATCGTGAGTGGCTTAGGCCCTTCGATGAATCCTTCAGTCCTACGTCCTAACAAAATGATCTCTAGTTCACTTTAAATGCTTGTCCCTATTGAATGTTAAATTCACTACAAGATATGCTAACAGAAATGAACTGCATACAATATACATAGAGTTACTGCTTTACTTTAATTAAATGTGTGCCTCTTACTCACCTACTGTGTCACTATATCGTGCATTAAACCTTTATGGTTAGTGTTTGTGTCAAGTGTAAAAAGAATGAAAGAGAAAAAGTCTAGTAGTCCGCCCTGATGTTCCGGCCCTATGGGATCCAAGGGGGTATGACTATTAGATTGTTATATGCTTGTTCATGTTTGGTGTATCCTAATAGTTTTATTTGATAGAATATTGCTTGTCATGCATTGGTCTCAGACAAATTGTGTACAAGGTAATAGTCTCTCAAACGATTTATGGGGCATTGGGAATCGGTCAGTCCGGAAAGGAATGTGAGAGCACGCCGATGTTCCGGTCCTACGGGATCTAGGAGGTGTTATTGTCCATCAATGGAGTAACTCATGGACCTTCATATAGATAGGTCGCATGCTAGGTTTACCTTCTTGCACACCTATTATTTTGACACCAAAGATTGATATATAAGTTTATCCATATATGCAAATTGTGGCTAACTTGTGTTTCTGCTGCAGGGATAACCGCTCGGCCGTGGATAAGAATTATCATATGCATATGCTATCTATCGTCTATGTTTCCTTGCATGAATTGTTAAAAAAACTAGACAACTAGAAATATCACTTAATAATGCTAGCTTCACTTGCTTACTTAGTATGAATTTCTAGGTGAGTTTGGCCACGGTCGCTCACCAGTACATGTGGTAGTATTAACCCACGTTTGTGGGCCAATATCCAGGTACTGGACGCGAGAGCTTGGCAATCATTCTGAATCAGTGTTAGCACAACCTTTCGAGGTACTGTGCTCGTGCTGCTTCTTTAGCTTTCCTCTCCAGTGGGCATCTACTCTTCTGTTAGATATTTTGTTATTTTGGTCCTACTAAAAGGATATAAAATGTGGGCGTTGTGGCTAATTTTAGGAATGTAAAAAGGGTTGTAAGCCTTCTAAGGCATATTTTTTAACTTAGCCAAGCAAGCACTTTGTAATCCAAATCTTCAAGTATTCAATAAAAAAAGTATTTTGTGTTCCTATCAATGTGTTCAACTTTCGTTCTCTGTATTTACATTATGTGCCTATATATATATATATATTTCTAACTTGTGTCTTATACAGGTACTTTGCCTGGTGCAAGCGTAACTTAGGCTTGCACGACATCACGCCCAAGCGAGGACGATCGGTTCCGTAGGGACCAAGCGAGGACGATCGGCCCTTACGGGACCGGGGCGCGACAAGTATACCTTGCCATATTATTGTTTAGTTATATTACTTTATTGCATTTTTTTATTTATTTCCATTTATTTTGCTATATAAACCTGCGCGTCCAAGAAAGACTTGGGTGCAACGACGGTTGCATCCTGTTTTTGTCTCTTACTTTTATTATGCATATTGACCAAGATTTAAGAGACCATCCCATGATTTGAGGCATCCTTATATTTCATTTGGCCATGACACATTTGTTACACGAGTTATGAGTCTCATGTAGGATACGAACTTGCATATTAGGCTGTCCACCTCTACGTAAAGGTCGTACGACGGATAAGGAATAACTGCTAATAGAAATATCATGTTTTAGCGGACTTAGCAGTTACTAGAGGTGTTGCGTGTTATGGATGTGACACGTTAGTAGAATTTGGTAGGGAGAACAATGAGTAAGCGTATGTGACTCCTTTATACTTTTTATTATTCACTCGTACACTCCGCTGGAGACGCAATATTTATGACCCTATATTTACTTGGCAGCCTTTGACGTCCGTGACGTTATACACGTGGCCCCTGGATCTCCAAGAAAACTATGTCCATCCCATTATTTTTAGACATATAGTCCAAACGAGGAAAAGTTGTTCTTAAATTGCATATCACATAGACTGGTTAGGCGACCATGATGGATGTTTTACTTTCAGTACATTATTGACATGTTTCTATGTATCTTGTTACGTCCCTCTGAGGACCTGGTCCCTTTCCAAGTATAGACAAGCAGGATTATCTGCAGGAGTATGGACCAGGACCAGACACATCATTCTCAGTTGAGGAGGTCTTGCCCTTTGAGTACCCATGACTACTTTATTACCGATGGATCCTTAGTTGCTGTTTCTTTTATCTGACATTATTTCATATTTGGGTTCTGATCTCCTCTATCATTTTAGTTGATTTAGTCGATGGATAGTAGATTTGTCTCCACTCGACTATTATTTCTTTTGATACTTCATACTTGAGACTTTTAGTTATTTATTTTGATATTCCTTTACTTGTGCTTATGGATGAGATATAGATGCCTGTGACTTGTGTTGACAATATATGCACTACTTCTAAATTATTTATTTATATACAATGTACGTGTGTATTTTGATTTTTCTAACATATTGGAGTATCATATACATACGACTGGCATGCTACGTATTCCTATTCTTATGTATTTTGGGACTAGGGCATGACATATTTTTGTGGTGGCCCATGCAGGTCCAGGGCATATTGTCTCGGTTACGTTACTGTACCGAGCAAGCCTGCAAATATGATGAGAGTATAGGATCTCATCCACTTATTTAATCACCTTATTTGAATTCTAATTCGTACTCTCTTTGACTACTTGATTTGCATCTACCTTGAACTTGTTCTAACATTGTCCTTTTCTTCATGTCCAGTAAAATGAATCCTTTAAATGGACATGTTGCTTACCTCGCCATCACAGTAGGCGACTCAGCAACTAAGGAGGAATCTAGAGTTTTGCCTTCCTCGATGGTGTCCTCGACTAATTCACTACAGCGCGGACAACTATCGTTGGTAGGCCAGATACCCCCATCAGCTCAGATGAACACTCAGACTCCAGTACCTCTGGCTGGGCATCAACCGCAGCAGGCTACAAATCCCCTAGGTGAGAGTATGCCACCATCGTCACCCCAGTTTTTGCCTCAGTTTGTACCACAGATACCCTTCGTGTCTTCTCCGCAGTTTTTACAGCCAGACGGGAACGTCACCTCGACCCAGTTCATACATGCTATGCTGCAGGCCCAGTGGCAGCAGAATGAGCTGCTGAGACAGACTGTGGATAAGATACATTATTTTATAAATAAAGGGCTATTATTGAAATACTTAGATGTTGCACATCTCAGCATATTATATTTCATGGAGCACGGTCTAGACTTGAACCTGCATACGCATGTTACTTTCACCTATGCAGTGAACCGAGTTCTCCCCAATCAAAACTTCTACTTCATAGTTCCGACAAGGAAGTGGGGAGATAAACTCATCATCTTCGGCAGAGTGAAAAGTCCCCAATCCTCCGTCCCAGAGGAAATAGAGCCAGGACTCGACATTGACACAATACCACTTCACCGGTACAGCTCTCAAACCAAGCACCTCATCCAGAAGATGGGGTACGATCTAAAAATCACTAGGGTCTTAAACTACGACAAAGGTCAACGGCTGCGCTGCATCTGCAGGCTCCTGCAGGCAAGTTCGAGGATTACTACCATAAGACTAAGCATGGCTTAGGGTACACCATGTCTCCCATGACCTCCGAAGGATCGGATGAAGAAGATGAGTTACACTCTCACTCTTCAGAATATTTCTCTTGGGACTCCGATATCAGTATCGGGGAGATGCTCAAACAAACATTGTCTGTCAATATGGTGTCAGCTGACCCTGAGAAAGATGACAAGGATCCACCTGAACTCTTTGAAGTAGAACCATGGGCCCAATGTCTAGACGCACAATGGGAGATGCGGTTCGACCAACGAAAACCTTCTGCTGAGGATGAAGTTGTACAAATCGGTCTGGGTGACCAATCCTCTCCTAAACCTATCTTCATGAGCAAAAGCCTATCAAATGAGGATCGGGAATCCCTGCTACAACTCGTCAGTGAATACATTGATGTCTTTGCCTGGAGTTACAAAGATATATCAGGACTGGACCCCCAAATCGCGGTCTATAAGCTTAATATCTTGTCGAACGCTAAGTCGGTCAAGCAACAGCAATGACGGTTTTGGCCGAACATCATGAATGCCATCGAAGCTAAAACAAACTGATATGTCAGTCCTCTTTTTTCTGATGCACTTTGTTGCATGTTGTCTTTGGCGCACTCTGGCATATGTTGGTTGCTTGTCTGGCCTTTGTTTAGACCGGACCCGTGAGTTGTGGAGAAGAGTAGGTTGGTGGAATGTGTGGCTTGGATGGGTTTGAGTAATCCAACAGTCCACATCTCAAACCTAAACCTATATATTCATATTTTTCTCTCTCTACTCATTATTTTCCTATTTCTCCTATCGTACATTCCGTTTGTGTCAAACATAGCACACACTTACCATTCCAAGTCTAATTATATGTCTTGCTGCCCTAGTTCTATTGCTTGCTCAAACAATACTCTAAAGTCAGCCACACAAGTTTTTTCATTCGGTACAGGGTAGTCTACCTAATTACTAGGTCAGCTTACAAGGTCATAAGTACAGTTCATATTCACGGCTCATCGTGCAAATTCGTCGCACGATGCTCGTCCCAATTCCTAAGGTTAAACCATTTTTTCTTTTGCAGGGGGTATTCTACCCAAGCTCGTTTCACTCAGATTTTTAAACATCGAGCACATATCATCCTACTCACATTAACATGTTCGTTGCACAGGGTTCGAGTCCGTTCAGTCAAATCCATAATGTATCCACGTCGCATGATAAGCCTAGCAATTAGAATAGTTTATCCCCTCAAACATATTTTGATAGAATCCATATATCCATTCTAAGTCTAGACCACCAAGCCATGATTAAATTTCCAATCACCAATCTCAATCATAAACTCTAAGTCGTACTACAAGATTTATATATCCATTCACGAAACCATCAAGCGTTTCTTACTCCTGATTTTAGACTAACTCATCCTTAAAATATTTCTGATTCACTTGCATTCCCAAACTCATCTTATTGTGTCAAACCACAAGTCAAGATGATCCTTCAACTTTCATGCTCCTGTCTTCCGCAAGTTCGATCATCTTCGCTGGATGTTAGATCACCACACCAACGCTCCCGCTAGATAATTGTCCTAATTAGGGCGTGATACGTGTACGAGCATGGAGTTACGCTCGTACAAGACAAGAATATCGAACGTTATGGTTATCATCGAAATGATCGAGATACCTTATCATTACACTTTGCTCCATCCAAGTTATATATATAATCCTTCAAGTCATGTTCGTTCATGTTGTGATCATAATTCGTCTAGAAAAATCATCCAACTTTAGTGTTACTGTTCGATCAATCAGTAGTCTACTTCTGGCATTCCTCAAATAACTAAGTTCAAATACTCAAGACAAAGTCTATCCACTTATGATACATTCTATTTCATCGAGTTTGTTTGAATAATTATCGAACATGTTCTCGTGAGTTCGATCATCCTCGTCGGACATGTAATTACCATGCCAGCGTTTCCACTGGATAATCGTTCTTGGCTGGAACTGATTATCGAGGGTTATCTTTCGAACTAGATTCAAGATCGTTCTTCCAAACTTCAGATCAAATCCGTTATCGCTTACCTCTTTTATCGAACCATAATATTCCTTTACTTGTATCAATCTATGATATCTTCCAATTATCGATACCATGACAAGTCTATTAATCCAAAACCACAATATCCATTATTGACTAACTCCTACTAAGCGATATCCTACTCAAGTTTTAATCTGTTTGATTCAATTTGAAATTGCTCGCATGATCCACCAAGTTTTTTTGACCAAGATATTGATTTTATTACTTTGAATCCGTATTCGATATAAGCCTTATCACTTGTTCAACACATTCTCAATTATTCAAACCAACTATCGCATGAGACCTATGAATTAGTTTGAACATTTCTAAAATGATCCATACACCACCCAGGAATTGAGTCACCCAATTAAATCCTCAATCGTGTTCGCATCACTCGCTAGCATATTAACCAAGTCATTGCTTGAACTCCTGCGCGATACCTAAGCATCGCCTGATAAATCTTACTTTCATATATATTCCTGTTGATAGTCATCCGAGTAAACCATATTTGATTTGCATCTGCCGACACGAAATACCATCCGAGCTATTTCCCAAAATTCAAGCATAATTTTTTATATTCGCTTTAGCGATAAACTGATAATATTTCTATCGGTTGCCATTCTAAGTCTGACTTATCCTTATCTGAACGATATCCCAATCTCTCTTGCAAAATAGCTCGCACCAAAAGGTCTTGGCGTACGATACTCAACACAACTTAGCTGAAAGGCTGTGTGCATAGCTAACCATCTGACAATATTCTATCTCGTACACTAACCAGCTGGATAATCACGTATAGGTATTCGGTTTCGCACTTAACTTATAAATTCTGGCACGAGTATATTCCCACAAAATCTAACATAGGTCAGAACGAGGGTCTTTGTATTCCTGTTCAAGCAATCATATCAATCACATACACTTTTAAAATTATTTTGACTCATTATATGGAATACACCAACGGGTCAACGAGAGAGAGTGTATGCACATAACCCACGAACGAGCTTTCAAAACTAAGAAAATCGATAAGAAGTCCAAAGACGTAAAGCCGATTGTTTGATAATAAACGAAAGAAATAAAATTAGGTTTATACGAAACCCTTTCTTTGGTTTACAAACAAGAAAAAAAGAAAGTACAATTGATCCTATACGAGGATACTAAGTACAAAAATTTGATTCTAGGGAAATATTGCTATAGGAGTCTGATCTGCGGTCGATCACTTTGTCCCTTGGACCACACGATGATGAAGAAGTGCCATAAAAGAAGGAGAAGCTTCAAAGATCGCAAGAGGGAGTGGATGCTCGATGCCAAAATCGTCAATTACTACTCTCTGTCTGTGCTCTGGACTCTTCTCTCTCAAAAATTGATTTCTGACCCTCCGACCTCTGTCAATAGAGGTCTCTATTTATAGAGTCCAATTGTCGTAACCGTCCAATCGGCGTAGAAGCCGAACAGTGGAGAGTGGGGCGCTCTTTACGCGGCGGTTATGATAACTGCTACCCACGTCTAAATGATCTCTCGACTCTGCGTGTGACGCGTGTCCCATTATGAGGTAACACGTATAACTGCTGCAAAGATCACAGCATGCAAGCCACGTGGATAACTGCCCCTTGCGTAGAGATGATTGGTGTAGAAACCGAATAGCTGTCATATTGGCGTAGAAGCCAGGTAACTGTTATGTTGGCATAGAAGCCCAGTAGGCATAGAAGCCCAATAGCTTTCAAGTTGGCGTAGAAGCCAAGTAGGCGTAGAAGCCTAATGCTTTGCAAATATAGCCGAATTTGGCATAATTCGAGGAGATAGCGTACATCGTGCTCCTATAGCTGAAGATAGCCAGGTTGGCGTATTTCGAGGAGATAACGTACATCGTGCTCCTATAGCTAAAAATAGCCAGGTCGGCGTATTGTGCGGGGATGGTGTTGTGGATATATTAGCCATAATTATGACTCACTCAGTCATTAAAAGTAGAACCAAATCTCGTGCATTAAATGCAGAGATCTTCCCCCATCACGCACATTAACTGCAGAGATGTGCCTCGAGCTCTGTACGAAGAACAGCTTTTGACGTGGCGGTTGGTTTCGTCTTTTCCTGAGCGTAAAAAGCTCACTCCTGCCTATGTAACACAGGCAGCGTATCCCTTGAATGCGTAAATGACATCTCATATCAAGGATTGTGTCACTAAACGACAGTTTGGGGCTATGTACAGAATCATCATAACAGCCGTCCTCTCGGTCGTCGTACTGTACTCTTTGTCAGGAGTCAGGTTCACTGTTTGATCTGACAGGTTCACTCGAGGAATACGAAGAGATCCTCTTATAACTTTCCGCTGCATTAAAAGCAAGCAGGTTTTATGCCAAAGTGGCGATGTAATAATCTTTTTATGCCAAAGCAGTCTGGAAATACTGTATTACGCAGGTTGTTCCGGAGCTATATTTTTACGCTGAACTAGCGTTGAAGCTCTGCTGTACGCCGATGGCTCTGGAGTCATATTTCACACTACCCAGTGCTGGAGCTCTGTTTTACGCGGACTTCCTGCAGGTTGAGGGTTTTTTACGCGTATAATTCCCCAACGTATTTTTCATGCTTCTACAAGACCCCCTTCAAAGTTTTCAGACTTGGCTAAGTCTGGAATACTTTGAATAAGAAGCATAAAATCGACACATATTCACTGTCCGAACTATCTCTCTTGAGCAATAATGAAGCAAGGCTGGAGCTGGCTCGTACAAACATTTTAAACTCCATGAATGAGAGGATGGCTGTTTTGGCGCAACAGATCAGGGATTTAACCGCTCCTCCCCAATGATGTACTTTTTTTCTTTCTCCTGTAATTTCTCGGAGATAATAAAGACACATTTTCTAACTTTGTGGACCCATCACTTTAGAATATGATAGACTAAGATGAAAGTGATGTCAGAGGTATCATTAACATGACATACTTTCGTTATGGTTTTGCTGAATGTAAATCTATTCAGAGGTAATATGAACCTGCTAGAATATAATCCAACTAAATTTGTATATTAAACACTATCAGAGGTAATATGAACATGATAGGTTTACAAATTAGTTAAGCATATCCATTAGAAGGTCATACTAATCTGATAGAATATGATCCAGCTAATCTTTGTGCATGGTATCGTCAGAATAAGATCTTCGTCATACTCCGTTAAACGAAGGAGATCAAGTATAGTACTTCTTCGGGAATTTGCAGTTGATAGTAGCCATTGCCAAATTTCTATTAGGCTTGGCTAACCGTATTTGTTGAGGCCATCCCACCGGGGGATATTTTGGTGGACCCATTACTTTTTGCGCATGTTAGTGCAAGTAATAGGTTTGAGACAAGTTATGCCAGAGGTAATATAGACGCGATAAAATACGACTCGGTGGGGATGAATAGGGACTGACTCTTTCTTCGCTGGGAAAATGAGGGTAGTTCAGAGGTAATATGGACATGAATATCTCGTTTTCCATTGCGGGCATTCCACAGGGGAATTTTTTTGTGGACCTATTACTTCTTGTGCACGAGAGTGCAAGTAATAAGTTTAGGACAAGCCTTGCCGGAGGTAATATAGACATGGCAGTTTTTGTGGACTTAACACCACTGGCATACTTAGAGTTAAGTACGGGTGTTAAGTTGAGATGACAACCGATATCAGAGGTAATATGGACATGATAATCGATAGCCAAAACTCAGAGGGTTTGTTCAGAGGTAATATGAACATGACAAACTTTTGAGTTGTGACTCTACTGGGGATGGAGGTATACATCTGCTCAGAGGTAATATGGACATGGCAGTTTTTGTGGACTTAACACCACTGGCGTACTTAGAGTTAAGTACGGGTGTTAAGTTGAGATGATAACCGATATCAGAGGTAATATGAACATGATAATCGATAGCCAGACCAGGAAGGTTTGTTCAGAGGTAATATGGACATGACAGTTTTTGTGGACTTAACACCACTGGCGTACTTAGAGTTAAGTACGGGTGTTAAGTTAAGATGACAACCGATATCAGAGGTAATATGAACATGATAATCGATAGCCGGACCAGGAAGGTTTATTCAGAGGTAATATGGACATGACAAACTCAGTTGGGGAAATAAAAAAATATTTGGACAATAGTTCAGAGGTAATATGGACGTGAACTCATGTCCAAAAAATTTACTGTGGAGTGATTTTCCTGAGTGGGGATAGACCTGAAGAATCCGCTGGGGAAACTTTAGGGACTCATCGTCCTGTATTTTTTTGAGGGAGCAAATTGTTACGTTAGAGTAAAATCAATTTGCAGTGATTGCCCCCTCGTTTATAAATGTAAAGTGACGACTTTGTCGTCGATCAACTCTTGGATTCTCCTTTTCAGTACATAGCATGCCCTTGTGGGGTGATGAATGTACCGATGAAAGAGACAATAATATGGGTCATCGACTTTGCCAGCCCTCTCAGGATATTTGATGTTGGGTAGCCGAAGTTTGTGTTCCTTCGTTAATATATTGAAGATTTTAATGATGTCATCTTCATTGAAAAAGAAAGTCCCTTTTGGCCTTCGGGCTCCCGATGCCCAAGTTTTACGGTCTTCTGGGAAGATCGTCATCGTTGCATCATCTTCAGACTCAGAGGAAATTCTACCCCAAGCTTTGGAAGCTGCTCTATTTTGTCGAGGTAGGCTACCCCCAGACATGTCGTGGCGTTTGTCCACAAAAGTTGATTTAGAAGGACCTGCCTCTGGTATTACAGGATCAGACTTTGGAGGTTTGGAGTTTGCAAGAGATGCAGTTGTCACACCCTAGTCCCAAAAATACGTAGGACTAGGACACGTAAGCATGCCAGCCGCATGGATATGGCAACTCCAATATATGGCAACCAAATCCACACGTACGCTGTAATATGAAAATCAATCCACAAGTGGTATAAATATATGTCACAAGTCATAGGGTACAATCTAAATCTCATCCACAGAAAATCAATATAAATGACTAACCAGCATCTATATAACTAGATCTCAACATAAGTATCTAAGGATGATAGTTGGATGGAAATAAATCCACTACCAACTCGAATGTAAGAGCAAATATTAAAGTAAGTACAACACAACAACACCATATAAGAACACCATCTAGCAATCACGGGCTCGAAGAGAGGACATCCACGAAACATATATAGCCATCCGATCTATGCTCCTGTAAATACTCAAGAATAGATACACCTGGCAGAGGACCAGGTCCTCAGAGGGACGTAACAAGATACAGAAAATACGAGCCAACTTGAATACAGTAAACATGTATATAATTTAAAAATAAATAAGTACGCTGTACAAGACAATCTATATGAATGCAAATGAGGATAACTTTTCGACGTATGGGCAAGGGTAGGCTACTCGATCTAATCCTCACAACCTCACGCTCGTCAGTGGACATCATCAGCCGACATACCTCTGGGGTAGCGACCCTCGGACTCCATCAATTGACATACCTCTGGGGTAGCGACCATCGGATACGACTCACCATAGTGCGTGCTAGTGACTACGGTATTACCAGAGTGGTTAAAGCCCATACGCCTAATGATTGTCCTCTATGATACTAAGTGTCAAGTGTGTGTCAACATATCTAATATATAGTAATGAATGCAAGAAAACTACACATGCAAGAATAAATAGAAATGCAATAAATATAAAGAAATATAAATAGCATGCAAAAGTACTGTAACAATTTGGCAAAGTATCTTGCCTGGTAAGAAAGCTGCAAGGTGTACTGTCCAGAAGTCAAACGCACAGGATCAAAAGCTATGGCCACAGAACAAATATCTCCGGATGCTGAAATAAATATCACCAACGTTTCTAAAATGAGCAAAATAGCTAAAAAGCACTTCCCTTTCGTCTAATTTGGACACAGGGGCAAAATGGTAATTTCGGGTAAAAGTGGGGTCCACCTGTGGCCCACTTTGTACCGAAAAGCGTGCCAAAGGTAACAGTCTCTAAATGGGACAAACTATAGGTCAAATAACTCTAAATGTCAGTATGAACCTAACGGTATATCCAAATGTGGATTCCGATGAGCCGAACATAATTTTGTCCAAAAAGTCAACTGTGGGGCCCGCCAATTGGCGATTTGGTCAACCGTCTCAGAATTGCGTAAAAATTGGGTCACAGGACCAGCGTGTTACCATGAGTCCAGTGGCATAAGTTTCGTCGCAATCTGACAAGCGTGCACAAAATACGCACGAGTTCCACAAAAGTTGCGATACGGGGTGTGTCCGCGGATACGGCCTGATTCCGGTGCACACACGCATCCGAATCAGTCTCCACAAATTTTTTCGTATCCGGTTATGCTGCGTACACCATTCGGTACACTTGGCACACGGCGGGGCGGTCCCGTTTGGCGGGGCGCGCTCTATTTTCCAACTTTTGGAAATCTGGAAAAAGTGGGTGCGCGCAGTTTTGTGACGAATATAATTCCGTCCACAGCAACTAATAGCATAGGGTTATTTGACAGAAAATAAACTAGGTCAAGTGTTTTATAGGTATAAAAAAGAATCACGAAATTCGAATCTCTGTGGTGGGAGATACGAACTCGGCAATATAGGTGGTCACCGCAGTTTTTTGCGATTTTAGAATTGGGTTTGTTCCGCCCACTTTGGACGTTATTTTTCACCTAGGGGTACACGTTTTCTGAGGTTGGATATAACACAGATATGGAAGAGGGTTAAGGGTGATCATACCGGTGAAGACGGAACATCGTTTGGTTGAGCGAGTCGACGGTAAATTACTCCGGAGCGAAGGTGCCTCGAGTGGGAATCTGCAGGGAGCGAGGTCGGAGTCGTCGGGATGGTTGGATGGCTTGGCGGGGCTTCTCTGGCTGCGGTGACGGCTCTAGATGGGAAGAGGAAGTCTGGAGTTTTAGGTTAGGGTTTTGGAATAATATATATATATATATATATATATATATAATAGGGAGAGAGGGTTAAGTTTGGTTCGGCCGAGAAAAGAAGGGGGAGAGAATTCGGATAGGGCGCTGTGCTCGGTTTTGGTTAAATGCAAATGGGCGGGTTCTTTGGGAGTTTTAGCAAAATGCTAAGGGAGGCGAGTCCTAGGGAGCAAGCCAGTTGCTAAATTAAGTTGCTGCATGGCCTAAGAGTAAGCAAAATATGCTAAGTTGCTGTAGGTAATGTAGTAGTTATTATTATTATATTATTATTTTTTTTTCTTTTCTTTCTTTTCTTTTCTTTCTTTATAAATATATATAAATATATATATTTGTATATATATATATATATATATATTCACACATAAGAAAATTTATAGATTAGGGTAATGCACATCGTTATGCTAGCAACTGCTCAAGGGGTCTCCTACATGGAATAAATTCCAAAAAATTTCTGATGGTCCCATAAGTCCTCTAAGTGCCCGAACACCTAACATAAAAATTATTAAAAATCTATTTCTCCTATTTAGACCTAATTACTACAATTTAATTAATAATTAATAAATAAAAAGGCTATATACGATTTTCTAGGAAGGGGATTTTACATTCTACCAAACTTGTAAAAATTTCGTCCTCGAAATTAAAATAAGGCATAATTTGTTAAATTCTTCACATTCGTACATAAGGTACGTCAATCGCAGTCTCTTCCAAAAAAAAAAATTAAATAACAAAATCTATTCAAATCTATCGCGATCATTTTAAAATTAAGATAACCATTGTTTAAATCAAATTTCAACCTGTCGTAATCTCTTCTCGATTTTTAAATAATCAACATCCAAATCTAACTCAAGTCTATATGACATCCCACATCAAAATTTATCTCATAATTTCTAACTACCATAATCTCCTCTAGACTTTGAACAATAAACAGTTCTAATCAAATCGTATTCCTATTCTCAACTTAAGAATTTTGTACTCTTCAAATATTTAACTCAATTTACATCCTCCATATTTCAAATAGATGACCCAATAATCAAAACTGAACTTTTAATTCAAGCATTAAATTGTAAAATTTAAATCTAATTCCCCAATTGTTCAAGTCTAAAATTCTATATTTATCCTCAAAATTTAAATCGATGATTCATCCTTAAATATTCAAAATTTAAATCATGTGCTCAAAAATTAAATATATGGTCCGCAATATCAAGATTTTAAAATTCGTTAAATCCTCATTATCTAAATCCTTCTTTTAAAATTTTCAAAATTAAAGTGACTTGAACCTCCCAATCTAATCTTATTTGATCACAATCTAAAAGAAATTCCTCTCGAGTTGCCAATGCACTACTACCCAACTTAGAATTTACCCATCTATCATCTAAGGCTATACATCTAAGAAGACTATGCCCCAAATTATTTAATCATGATATTGAATCATCAAAGTCTTTAACACCAAACATATCGTCGATGATGTTCCCTTAATCATTTATAAAAGGTAGTCACCAAACAATGTGATTGGCCTATGGGGATATCTAGTACTATCTATATGTCAAACTTATACCAAGCAAGATTTTTCGTCTTTTCGAAATAAGGAAAGATGTAGATCAATAAATAAGAGTTCAAGGGAGAAGTAATATAATACAAGTATAGGGATCAAGGCGTTTCAAGGAATCCAATGGGAATTGTCAAGGCAGTTGTGGACTGAAATCCTATTTGGTAAATCCGTATCCGCATGCCCGTATTAGTACAGTTATGTAGCCGATACGATACGCTTAGATATGTCTAGGGCAAGTATATTCGTCTACTAATCATTATATTTCTCAATCCACGTAAAGTAGTTATGCGAAGAGCGAACCAAGCGCACTAAGGTTAGCTAGACCTTAATACACTGATTCTGAAATGTATTAATGTATGCATCCATTAATACATATATCATGAACAAGCTTGATAAAGAATAAGCTTGCAAAAACTAGGCTATAATAGCAGCATAATTCGAGGTAGCACAGAAAATATAACGCTGGATTATGATGAGAGAAGTTACAAATAACTCAAGTTTGCAAAAACAAAAACAACATAAGCAATAATAACAAAAGACTCTACAATCTCTACAGTTATCATACTAATTCCTTGTCTAGGTCGCTATTTGACAAAGCAGGGGTATGGCTTCTAAGCTCTACAGTCTGAGAAAAACAATGTCGTCCTAAGCTAGCATACAGTTAAATGTCATTCATTCACACTTCAATAATAATAAGGCAAAAGACTATGTGATACTATATTGTGAGGTATACTACCCAACTTATAACAATAAACTAGTGCTGTAATTGTCTTAAGGATACCGTAGAAATTCTTGTTAAGGTTTACGAGAAGGGTCTTGGTACTTATTAGGGTATCCTCTATGCTAGGGTCAAATATTATGGTAAAACTTTTAACTAACTCTAGTAGCATCTATACTACTCTCAAGTCTTCATAATACATAAAGGGGTAATGATAAACCAATCTATAGATAAGGAATTTTACGGTTCACTTAATTGTTCTAAACTTAGTGGGGTGTCTATATTCTCGTTGTATTCTTAATAGGTATGCTACCATAATCATCATCCTAATAACAGGGGTTCCATATTCGAGCAGAAGGCTATACTCAAAGAACTATTAGGAAAGTACAAGAATCAAGTATGGTGCAATTATTCAGATAGAATGGATTGGAAGGAAAATAAATCATAGTCAATTGTGGATAAGATCTTATACTCTATTCCTAGGTGCAGGCTTGCTCGGCACAGTAACGTAACCGAGACAATATGCTCTTGACCTGCATGGGCCACCACAAAAACATGTCATGCCCCAGTCCCAAAAATACGTAGGACTAGAACACGTAAGCATGCCAGCCGCATGGATATGGCAACTCCAATATATGGAAACCAAATCCACACGTACGCTGTAATATGAAAATGAATCCACAAGTGGTATAAACATATGTCACAAGTCATAGGGTACAATCTAAATCTCATCCACAGAAAATTAATATAAATGACTAACCAGCATCTATATAACTAGATCTCAACATAAGTATCTAAGGATGATAGTTGGATGGAAACAAATCCACTACCAACTCGAATGTAAGAGCAAATATTAAAGTAAGTACAACACAACAACACCATATAAGAACACCATCTAGCAATCACGGGCTCGAAGAGAGGACATCCACGAAACATATATAGCCATCCGATCTATGCTCCTGTAAATACTTAAGAATAGATACACCTGGCAGAGGACCAGGTCCTCAGAGGGACGTAACAAGATACAGAAAATACGAGCCAACTTGAATACAGTAAACATGTATATAATTTGAAAATAAATAAGTACGCTGTACAAGACAATCTATATGAATGCAAATGAGGATAACTTTTCTATGTATGGGCAAGGGTAGGCTACTCGATCTAATCCTCACAACCTCACGCTCGTCAGTGGACATCATCAGCCGACATACCTCTGGGGTAGCGACCCTCGGACTCCATCAATCGACATACCTCTGGGGTAGCGACCATCGGATACGACTCACCATAGTGCGTGCTAGTGACTACGGTGTTACCAGAGTGGTTAAAGCCCATACGCCTAATGATTGTCCTCTATGATACTAAGTGTCAAGTGTGTGTCAATATATCTAATATATAGTAATGACTGCAAGAAAACTACACATGCAAGAATAAATAGAAATGCAATAAATATAAAGAAATATAAATAGCATGCAAAAGTACTGTAACAATTTGGCAAGGTATCTTGCCTGGTAAGAAAGCTGCAAGGTGTACTGTCCAGAAGTCAAACGCACAGGATCAAAAGCTATGGCCACAGAACAAATGTCTCCGGATGCTGAAATAAATATCACCAACGTTTCTAGAATGAGCAAAATAGCTAAAAAGTACTTTCCTTTCGTCCAATTTGGACACAGGGGCAAAATGGTAATTTTGGGTAAAAGTGGGGTCCACCTGTGGCCCACTTTGTACCGAAAAGCGTGTCAAGGGCAACAGTCTCTAAATGGGACAAACTATAGGTCAAACAACTCTAAATATCAGTACGAACCCAACGGTATGTCCAAATGTGGATTCCGATGAGCCGAACACAATTTTGTCCAAAAAGTCAACTATGGGGCCCGCCAATTGGCGATTTGGTCAACCGTCTCAGAATTGCGTAAAAATTGGGTCACAGGACCAGCGCGTTACCACGAGTCCAGTGGCGTAAGTTTCGTCACAATCTGACAAGCGTGCACAAAATACGTGCGAGTTCCACAAAAGTTGCGATACGGGGTGTGTCCGCGGATACAGCCTGATTTCGGCACGCACACGCGTCCGAATCAGTCTCCACAAATTTTTACGTGTCCAGTTATGCTGCGTGCACCATTCGGTACACTTGGCACACGGCGGGGCGGTCCCGTTTGGCGGGACGCGCTCCGTTTTCCAACTTTTGGAAATCTGGAAAAAGTGGGGCGCGCAGTTTTGTGATGAATATAATTCTGTCCACAGCAACTAATTGCATAGGGTTATTTAACAAAAAATAAACTAGGTCAAGTGTTCTACAGATATGAAAAAGAATCACCGAATTTGGATCTCTGTGGTGGGAGATACGAACTCGGCAATATAGGTGGTCACCGCAGTTTTCTGCGATTTCAGAATTGGGTCTGTTCCGCCCACTTTGGACGTTGTTTTTCACCTAGGGGTACACATTTTCCGAGGTTGGCTATAATACAGATATGGAAGAGGGTTAAGGGTGATCATACCGGTGAAGACGGAACAGCGTTTGGTTGAGCGAGTCGACGGAAAATCACTCCGGAGCGAAGGTGCCTCGAGTGGGAATCTGTAGGGCGCGAGTTCGGAGTCGTCGGGATGGTTGGATGGCTTGGCGGGGCTTCTCTGGCTGCGGTGACGGCTCTAGATGGGAAGAGGAGGTCTGGAGTTTTAGGTTAGGGTTTTGGAATAATATATATATATATATATATATATATATTTATAATAGGGAGAGAGGGTTAAGTTTGGTTCGGCCGAAAAAAGAAGGGGGAGAGAATTCGGATAGGGCGCTGTGCTCGGTTTTGGTTAAATGCAAATGGGCGGGTTCTTTGGGAGTTTTAGCAAAATGCTAAGGGAGGCGAGTCCTAGGGAGCAAGCCAGTTGCTAAATTAAGTTGCTGCATGGCCTGGGAGTAAGCAAAATGTGCTAAGTTGCTGTAGGTAATGTAGTAGTTATTATTATTATATTATTATTATTTTCTTTTCTTTTCTTTTCTTTCTTTTCTTTTCTTTCTTTATAAATATATATACATATATATATTTGTATATATATATATATATATATATTCACACATAAGAAAATTTATAGATTAGGGTAATGCACATCGTTATGCTAGCAACTGCTCAAGGGGTCTCCTACATGGAATAAATTCTGAAAAATTCCTGATGGTCCCATAAGTCCTCTAAGTGCCCGAACACCTAACATAAAAATTATTAAAAATCTATTTCTCCTATTTAGACCTAATTACTAAAATTTAATTAATAATTAATAAATAAAAAGGCTATATACGATTTTCTAGGAAGGGGGTTTTACAGCAGTATACCCCAATCCAAAACGAGTTTGTTGACAGTAAGAATTACCATGCAACGGTGTTCGTATGCCTTTTCCATAGTTGAGGCCTTGTTTCAACTTCAAATCATAACCCATGCTTTGTATAATCTTTAAAGCTTGTGGGCTATATCTGTGGATTTGCATTTTGCCACCATCAGACTCGCAAGATTCTTCTTGTACAATTGGTCTATTCCGTATTCGACCGAAGACTATTGGATGCTGATTGATGTGAGTTGGTGGAACAATAAAGATAGAATCTTCATGTGGCCCATATGTTATGACGACATTAGATGTTGACGCATCTTCCCATATGATCTCCCCACGCTTGGTAGTCAGGGGAGCAGAATCCTGGTTATGACTCATGTCTTTGCATTTCTGGATCAGGAATTCACGCAAGTCGGGAGGATCAACAGAAGAAGAAGAAGAAGAAGGCTTGTTCCTCCTATTTATATCAGTTGGAATACGGATATTGGAAACTATAACTCTCCCCCTGCCACCCGTATACAGCAGTTCAGCCATGTGAGTAGCACATGATCCACGAGGAGCGTATCTATCCGCAAACTGGGCCTTCTTTACGCTGAGAGGCTTGACCTGGTGTAGTCTAGAATTTTGCTCAAGCTGGCGTAAAACTGTAGAAGTCCTCAATCGGCCATCAGCTTCTCGCATAATCTGGAGAGCGAGCAGATTCTTTTCTTGATGGCGTAAAGGCCGAGAGGTCAGGAAATCTGCCACTTATTTTCCCTTGTGGCGATTGTAAGGACCATCTGCCTCCTTGTAGAGGGGAGATATATTTTTACGCGTGGGGCACTTTTGGAATTTTTGAATTGGCGCTGAGGCATTATCAGAAATTTTGTCTGCCACGTCACAGACGGAAGACAAAGTTTTATGCGCAGGACGCGTAGTAGACTTCTGGATTAGCACTGAGGCATTGCCAGAAGCTTTGTCTGCCACGTCACAGACGAAAGACAGAGTTTTACGCGCGGGGCATGGAGTAGACTTCTGGATTAGTGCTGAGGCACTGCCAGAAGCTTTGTCTGACACGTCATAGACGGGAGACAAAGTTTTACGCATGGGACGTGCAGGTTGAGATGCTACAACCTTGTTGGTCGGAGAGAGAGAGAGTCCGCAGGAATGGTAGAGGATGTCCGGGGCATCCATACTTTACGCAATTTCCTGTTGTCTTAGACAGAGAGGGAGTGAGAGCTACCCCCTGCTCGAAGCATGTGTTCGTAAGCTGATTGGTCAAATTGGACGACCAGAGTCTTCTTCATTGATCCTACGAATACAGCATCGTGTTGAGCAATATTTTTCTCGTCAGATGAGAAAGTAGTCCCCAACAGAGTCGCCATCTTGTGTTTAATAATAAATGAAAGAAATAAAATTAGGTTTATACGAAACCCTTTCTTTGGTTTACAAACAAGAAAAATAGAAAGTATAATTGATCCTATACGAGGATACTAAGTACAAAAATTTGATTCTGGGGAAATATTGCTATAGGAGTCTGATCTACGGTCGATCACTTTGTCCCTTGGACCACACGATGATGAAGAAGTGCCATAAAAGAAGGAGAAGCTTTAAAGATCGCAAGAGGGAGTGGATGCTCGATGCCAAAATCGTCAATCACTACTCTCTGTCTGTGCTCCAGACTCTTCTCTCTCAAAAATTGATTTTCGACCCCCCGACCTCTGTCAATAGAGGTCTCTATTTATAGAGTCCAATTGCCGTAACCGTCCACTCAGCGTAGAAGCCGAACAGTAGAGAGTGGGGCGCTCTTTACGCGGTGGTTATGATAATTGCTACCCACGTCTAAATGATCTCTCGACTCTGCGTGTGACGCGTGTCCCATTATGAGGTAACGCGTATAACTATTGCAAAGATCATGACATGCCAGCCACATGGGTAACTGCCCCTTGCGTAGAGATGATTGGCGTAGAAACCGAATAGCTGTCATACTGGCGTAGAAGCCAGGTAACTGTTATGTTGGCATAGAAGCCCAGTAGGCATAGAAGCCCAATAGCTTTCAAGTTGGCGTAGAAGCCAAGTAGGCGTAGAAGCCAAGTAGGCGTAGAAGCCTAATGCTTTGCAAATATAGCCGGATTTGGCATAATTCGAGGAGATAGCATACAGCGTGCTTCTATAGCTGAAGATAGCCATGTCGGCGTATTTCGAGGAGATAGCGTACATCGTGCTCCTATAGCTAAAAATAGCCAGGTCAGCGTATTGGGCGGGGATGGTGATGTGGACATATTAGCCATAATTATGACTCACTCAGTCATTAAAAGTAGAACCAAATCTCGTGTATTAAATGCAGAGATCTGTCCCCATCACGAGCATTAACTGCAGGGACGTGCCTCGAGCTCTGTACGAAGAACAGCTTTTGACGTGGTGGTTGGTTTCGTCTCTTCCTGAGCGTAAAAAGCTCACTTATGCCTATGTAACACAGGCAGTGTATCCCTTGAATGCGTAAATGACGTCTCATATCAAGGATTGTGTCACTAAACGAAAGTTTGGGGCTCTGTGCAGAATCATCATAACAATCGTTCTCTCGATCGTCGTACTATACTCTTTGTCAGGAGTCAGGTTCACTGTTTGATCTGACAGGTTCACTCGAGGAATACGAAGAGATCCTCGTACAACTTCCTACTGCATTAAAAGCAAGCAGGTTTTACGCCAAAGTGGCGATGTAACAACCTTTTTACGCCGAAGCAGTATGGAAATACTACATTACGCGGGTTGTTCCAGAGCTATATTTTTACGCTAAACTAGCATTGAAGCTCTGTTGTACGCCGATGGCTCTAGAGTCATGTTTCATGCTACCCAGTGCTGGAGCTTTGTTTTACGCGCACTTCCTGCAGGTTGAGGGTTTTTTACGCGTATGATTCCCCAGCATATTTTTCATGCTTCTACACCGATGCTCTAATACCAATATGTCACGCCCCGATCTTTTCCAGGAATCAGCCGTCCCCGCTAGGCGTGAATCACCGCGCCAGCATTCCCGCGGGATGATCGTTCCCATATGGACGTGATTTCATACGAGCCCAAGCTGCGTTCGTGCAAGGCCATGATCCGATCAGGTGGTAAAATGACTAAGCCATAAAGTCGCATAGATAGGCCGAATACAGTAGAATGAGAAATGAACAGGCGATTGGGAACAAGTTTAAAAAGTCGTCAATAGGGAAAGCAATAAATAACACAAGTATAGAAGTAAAAAAGTACTTTATTGATATTGCATAAGTATTACAAGCAGCACTAGGCCGAGATTACAAGTCGCTCAAGTCCCTCTCTTTCGAAACAATAAAAGCGTGCCAAGTGGCTATATTTGTGAATAATATATAAGCAATGTTCCAACATTATGTCTTGTATATGCGCGCCAGCTCTGGACGCAATGCTCTAAGGCTCTAGAGCAAACTCTATGCCTTAGCACGCACGAAGGAGTTTCCGCTCCGAACGAGGTTCTCCCGCACCCTACAAGCAATCTGGTGGATTATTAGTACATGAATGCACTGGTGGGGAGGCTTCTCGCCCGCTCGACAAATTCAAACACGTTATATAGGTTTCGTGCACCATCTATTAAGTTGTCTTTTTAGTCTCGCCTTATGATCAATTTTATGGCATAATAAAAAGCCTAACTCGTGTGGCAATAAATCGTGCGATATAAAAGAAACACGACAAGACTTACCAACTTACCATTCTTTCTTCCCTGTCCAAGGTAAATCAAGTTAAACCAAGCACGAATGTATATAAATGAAATTCAAGTCAAATTGCATAAGCAAATACGAGTGTCATGAGCGGGGTTCTGATTCAAGTACACGAGTTACAAGAATTACTCAGGTATATTGCAATAGATTCTCAGGTGTTCATTATGTACAGATGTCTAATACTCATAATCGTTTTGGTGTTTCAGATTACTATATACGATACAATGACTTGTATGCGAATTATCGCTAAGCGAGGATGACTTATCTATATGAACATGAGTCATTGGCATAGCCATAAAGGACGAGTTATAGACTCGGGGAGATATTAGATGTGTGAGGTATGAGTCACTACATGCCACCTTCTTTTGGGACGGTATGGGGTGCAATGCAAGGCCAAGGAGACGTTTCACTCCATGTCGTCCACTACCATGCGACTATCGTAAAGTTTCGTCCGGATTGAATCGGCCCCCGTACCCCGGCGACCGTCCACAGAAACTTGAACATGAATACCTTATGCACAAGTTTTCTGCAACTTACAAGTCTTGGGCCATCCAGATTTACGAGATTCATGACATGATATGTAAGTTTTTGATTCTTGTTCAGAACTGTGATTCTTGCTTTACTTGACATGATTCTCGTTCAGAGTTAAACTTGATATGGTGCAATCCTCTAGTTTGTAGATGCCTTGGCAACCTAACAGTCCCTGATACTTTCAAGTTCATACTTGCACGGAATAACTATTAGATAGCCTTCCGGTAAATTAGATGAATGCAAGACATGGATAGTGTTACTTGATTGTGGCATACATTATGTGACAAGCATTAAAATAAGGCAAATGAGTACAAGTTGCAATATAAGCAGGCAGCATGCATTTATATGAAACATAAGCATTTATGTTAGCACGGTCTAAGGGGTAGTGCGAGAAGTAAAATCGTACAGGGACATATTAGCCGACATAATCTATGGGATGATCAGTGTAAACATATGAAGTAGTGCACTACAAAGAGTATATAATGATCTACTCGAGGCATAGCAGGGTCTACTTGCACGAATCTAAGGTAGCATACGAGGGTCCAACTATAAGCCAAGTTTCATTTTCATGTTCTAACACAAGCAATACAAGATGGGATTATTCCCTTATCTAGGTGCGTTATATTCTTTATTAGCATGCAAGGGATGATTCACCTAGAGATAGCATGTATCATCCATATTTTATATGTGCTGGATAAGCAAAGACAAGTTCATCGTAGACACCCACCTTAGCGATGATTCACCTCGGTCGAGCAATACTCCGAGCGAGCATTTGAAAGTCTAAGTCTGATCTCCTGAAGGGCCAGGTCTGGAATCCTTTGCCTCAACGAGTCATCTTGCTGAGCAAGGTGGGTCGGGTCGTTGCACTTGTGCCGTTTGAATCGGCTATCCACTTGAACGGGACGGATCATTATAGTAGCTAGCTTGCTCGCGCACTTTTCCTGAAAGTACGCTATATCCTTGTCGTGCACTTTTGTCAAGTGCGTCGT
The DNA here is from genome assembly GCA_036927795.1 of Iris macrosiphon. Classification (NCBI taxonomy): domain Eukaryota; kingdom Viridiplantae; phylum Streptophyta; class Magnoliopsida; order Asparagales; family Iridaceae; genus Iris; species Iris macrosiphon. The sequence continues at coordinate 145,519,849 of JAYESA010000006.1, read as the reverse complement.
GTTGGCCAACTTGACAAAGTATGCCACCCTTTGTATCTCGTGCACTTTCTTGCGAAAGTGCTCCAACTTAGTTTTGGTCGTTTGTGCGCCAACCTAGTTTTAGTTGTTTGTGCACCAACTTGCTTTGTGCGCCTACTATTTTCTGCGCACGTTGAGCCCTGTAGAGGTAGCCCTTTATGCACTTATTTTTTTACTTATTAATTAGATTACTTTTCCTTGATCACCTTATTATACGTTGGATAGAATAAGAGGCGTAGTTCAACTCGGGTGACGTTCTGCAACCCCAGTCCTTGTTTGGTTTAAGGGTTGTGGATCTGATCTTGAGGGGTTCTCGTACTACTCTTATTCTCATCCATCGATATAATAAAGTAACAAATTATTGTGATTAGTATTAGACTATCATGTCCTGAATAATTTGTTATCTGATAACTTGTCCATGATCTAGATACTAGAACTTGTTCCTGTGCTGACTATTTTATCCGTGTTGATACACTTGATTTATATTTTGAGTGAGCTGTCATGCCACATACTCCTGCTACGTAATATATGTTATTATTTCCCATGCACGGATCTGGTAGTTGGACAGTGACTTTAGCCTTGGCTAGATATTATTGATTGTTGTATCACACTTGGGTGAATCCAGATTTAACTCTCGAGTGACAATATGGATTCGTATCAAGAGTGCTCGTACTTAAGTTATGACATCTACGAAGGAATATTCATGTGACCACGCCATGAGATTCTGACTAACCTAGGGTTAACTAGGCAACTTAATTATAGAACATTGGGAGAGAACGGTGTCTCAAGATCATACATGTTGAACCACCTTAAATTAGCTGAAAGTAAAGGCTGGCCACCACAGATATTATATATCATCCGCACTAGTGGAATGCAGTATCTAATTTAACTATAAGACCGAGCCAGTATCTTTTCTATGGAATGCCTGGAACTGTTACTGATTATTTTATATCATCCGTACTGTCAGTAGAGTATGTTTAGCGTAACCAATTATAGTATGCAGGCATTTATTATCTGCAAGGTTGATCGAGTTCCCTATGGATAATTTTGATGTTATTTTAGGCATGGACTGGTTGAGAGACGGTCATACGATGATAGATTACTGTAGGGTTGTGTATTGTTTAACATCCCGGGCAAGAAAGAGTTTATTTTTAATAGAACGGTAAATGATCAACATGAAGGTGGCATTACAGCAGTAAAGGGAGTTGAAGATTAGTTTCCTAGAGTGATTAAATAATTTCTTGATGTATTTTCAGAAGAGCTTTCAGGATTACCCGCAGTAAGAGAAGTGGAGTTCTGCATAGGGTTAAAACTAAGAGCACAACCAGTTTCCAACAAGATCTATCAAATGTCACCAATAGAACTTAACCAGTTGTATCAGCACGTAGAGGAACTAAAGGCAAAGAAGTCTATTTTGGCTAGTAGATCACCATGAGGAGCACCAGCGCTTCTAGTAAATAAGAAGGACGGGTCGATACGGTTGTGTGTCAACTATAGGCAGTTGAATGCCTTAACAATAAAAAACAAGTATTCATTGCCTAGGATTGATGACTTGTTTGACCAATTGAGTGAAGCAAAAGTATTTTCCAAGATAGCCCTTCGATCAGGGTATTATCAAGTAAAGATCCGGGAGCAAGATATAGCAAAGACAGCATTTTGATCTCGATATGGGCATTGCAAATTCTTAGTTATGCCATTTGAATTGACCAATGCTCCAGCAATATTCATGGATTTGATGAATCGTATCTTCATGCGTACCTAGATCAATTTTTAGTGGTTTTCATAAACGACATTCTTGTCTACTCCGGCAGTAAAGAAGAGCAGGAAAAATATCTTCGAAAAGTGTTGCAAGTTTTGAGGGGGCATCAGTTGTATACCAATCTCACTAAGTATGAATTCTGGTTAGATCATATGCCATTCTTGGGACACATCATCTATGAAGCAGGAGTGTAAGTGGACCCCAAGAAACAGTAAAGAATTGGCCAGTCCCGAAGACAGTAGCAGATACGCGAAGTTTCTTAGGATTAGCGGATATTACCGAAGGTTCGTGGTAGACTTTGCACGGATTTTAGGCCAATGACTCATCTAACTCGCAAGAAGGTAAAGTTTGTTTGGTCGGTAGAGTGCCAAGTAGCATTCGAGAAGTTGAAAGAGAAGTTGATATCAGCACCGATCCTTACACTTCCAGTAGGATCAGAAGGATTAATAATTTGTTGTGATGCATCTAGGAAAGGACTGGGTGTGTATTGATGCAGCATAGAAATGTTATAGCTTGTGCATCTCGGCAGCTTCGAGATAATAAGAAAAATTATCCAACACATGATTTATACTTAGCAGCAGTAGTATTTGCTCTCAAATTATGGAGGCATTACCTATATGGTGATCGGGTGGAGATATTTATAGATCACAAGAGTTTGAAGTACATATTCACACAGAAGGACTTGAACATGAGGCAGAAAAGATGGCTATAATTGTTTAATAATTATAAAGTAGCAAATCAGTATCACCTAGGCAAGGCAAATATAGTGGCAGATGCTCTAAGTAGGAGAGGCAGCACATTCATTTTGATAACTCAGAAGCACATATTAGAAGATCTTCGAGAGATGGACATCGAGGTAGTGTTACCTCAAGGAGCGGGAGTACTAGCCAGTCTTCAGATACAGTCAACTTTGGTAGAGAGGATCAAGGTAGCCCAAGTAGAAGATTCTCAGATTCAGAAGCTTAGGGAAGAATGTGAGTCCAGTCTTAGGAAGGAATTAAATATCCATGAAGACAAAAAACTCAGATTTGAAAACCATCTTTGTGTACCAAGTAGAGATATCAAACAGAAAGTAATGACCAAGGCACACATTCTCAATATTCTATACGTCCAGGAGGCACGAAGATGTACCATGATATCAAGAAGTATTTCTGGTGGAACAGAATAAAAAGAGAGATAGCTTGGTTCATTTCACGATGTCTCATATGTCAGCAAGTGAAGGCAGAACAACAAAGACCAACGGAATTATTACAACCACTGCCTATTCCAGAATAGAAGTGGGAATACATTATGATGGACTTTGTGACCAGTTTACCTAGATTCCCTATTGGGTGCAATGCAGTTTAGGTAATAGTAGATCGTCTCACAAAAGTGGCACATTTTCTTCCATTCTGAATAGGGCAGTCCATAGAGCAGTTAGCAAAGATGTATATAAGACAGATAGTAAGACTACACGGAGTTCCAGCAAGTATAGTGTTAGATCGTGATACTCACTTTAGATCACATTTTTGGCAAAGCTTGCACGAGCGTTTGGGTACCAAGTTAAGATTCAGTACCACATATCATCCCCAGACAGTTGGGCAGTCAGAAAGGACAATCCAGACTTTGGAAGATATATTCCGGGCTTATACCTTAGACTTTGGTCGATCTTAGAAAGATTATCTTTATTTAATAGAATTCTCGTACAATAATAATTATCGGGCCTGTATACAGATGGCTCCTTTCGAAGTATTGTACGAAAGAAAGTGTAGGTCCCCCTTAGCATGGGATGACATTGGTGAACAAAAGATGTTGGGACCTGAGATGATCACTCAAACGGTCAAAGTGCTTAAGCAGATCAGAGAGCGGCATCGAGTTGCACAAGATCGCCATCGTCATTGGACAGATCAACATCGTAGGCCGTTAGATTTTTTTGTCGACATCCATGTATTTTTGCAAATTTTGCCTACCTGTAGAGTCATTAGATTCAGGGTCAGTCCGCGATACGTAGGATCGTTCGATATTCTTGAGAGGGTAGGGGATGTTGCTTATTCTCTTTCCCTTCTGCCTTCGCTTCATGAAGTGCATGATGTATTTCATGTGTATCAGTTGTGTAGGTATGTTCCGGATCTGAGTCATATCCTCGATCATTCTGGGTTAGTCATTGGTACCAACTTAATATACGAGGAACAACCCGTGTCCATCTTGGATCAGAGAGAGAAGGTACTCAAGAACCGGACTATCCGTCTTGTTCGTGTTTCTTGGGGTCATCACTCATTGGGGGAGTCGACGTGGGAGCGCGAGGACGATATTCGATCTCGGTACCCGCACTTATTTGACTCTTAAGGTATAATTTCTTCGTATGCCTTCACATATTTTATTCTGTGGTCGGCAAGCACTCATATAAGATGATATTGCTTTGCTTCATTATATGAGTTGTTATACTTGCTTATTTATGTGTAGATTACTTATAATTAGTTGTTGCTTGTCTTGATATCTCTAGCAAGCCTTGAGTTTTAATTTCGAGGAATTTTTTTTTTTTAGGTGGATAGAGATGTCAGCCCCCTTTTTCCTGGCGCACTTTGGTACATGTTGTCTTTGGCGCACTCTGGCGCATGTTGGTTGTTTGTCCGGCCTTTGTTTAGATCAGACTCGTGAGTTTTGGAGAAGAGTGGGTTTGGTTGGGTTGGTGGCATGTATGGCTTGGATGGGTTTAAGTAATCCATAAGTCCACATCTCAAACCTAAATATCTTCAACCTAAACTTATATATTATTATTTCTCTCTCTCTTCTCATTATTTTCCTTTCCATATTCTCTCTTAGGTTTTCTCTCCCTCCGTAGGCAACTATATCTTGCACAAGAGAAGAACTATGGATTTATGCATGCTTTTAATTCTTAATAATTTCTGTTTGTTTCTAGCTCATGTTGTTGGGACCGAGTACCCCTTCATCTTTAATACTTTTTGTTCTTGATTTTCTAGGATAGAATTGCATAAACCAGAGTTTGGGTCTATGGGTTCATCTTTGCTTTCTTGGGGATTGATCACCCAAAAATTTATATTTTAGAAAACTAATTAGCTCATAGCGTAGAGCACCATATTTTATGTAATTTTACTTTTGGCCGTGCTTGCTTTCGAGTCCAGCTAAGTTCAGTACTGCAACTTGATATATTACGTGTACCAAATGGCTTACTGGAGAAGAAGAACAGTGCTCTGTGAAGAGTAAGTAAGAGAAACCCCCTTTGACATAAAAATACATATGTTTTACTTTGGATGCATTGGTGTGCGGTCCCAACTCTTCGTGCGAACTAATCATACTGCACTTAGTCTCCTAGCAAAAGTGCGCCAGTCACACTCCATTAGTCAGTGGCGCACTTTTGAGAGAAAACTCAGTTGGCACACTTTGGTGTGTATTAAATTAAAATTTCCCTAAAAACCCAAGGAAAAGTGTGCCACAGTCAGTCTGTGCACTTTCTTCGTGTTGGCAATCTGGCATACTTTTTCTCTGTTTCGTCAACCGGCGCACTTTTCCTCTGTTTTGTCAACTCTTTGTTTCCTGAGGAACGAAGCTTTGGTTGTTTTCTCGATTTTTATATTATTAATTTGTGTTCTCCTCGATTGACGAGTTTCTCAACTATCGAGCTTTAACCTCATATTGTGTGTTTTGTCTTGTAGCTAGCTTACTTAAGCACTTTCCCTGAAAGCGTGCTATATTCTTTCCCGCACACTTTTGTCAAGTGCGTCGTATTGGCCAACTTGACAAAGTGTGCCACCCTTGGTAGCTCGCGCACTTTCTTGCAAAAGTGTTCCAACCTAGTTTTGGTTATTTGTGCGCCAACATAGTTTTAGTCATTTGTGCTTATTGTTTCCTATGCACGTTGAGCGCTGTAGAGGTAGCCATGTATGCACTTGTTATTTTACTTGTTAATTAGATTACTTTTCCTTGATTACCTTTTTATGCGTTGGATAGAATAAGATATGTAGTTCAACTTGGGTGACATTCTGCAACCCCGATCCTTGTTTGGTTTAAGGGTTGTGGATATGATCTTGAGGGGTTCTCGCACTACTCTTATTCTTATTCATCGATATAATAAAGTGACAAATTGTTGTTATTAGTATTAGACTGTCATGTCTTGAATAACTTGTTATCTGATAACTTGTCCATGATCTACATACTAGAACTTGTTCCTATCCTGACTATTGTATCCATGTTGATACACTTGATTGCACCAAGAGTGCTACTTGATATATATTTAGAGTGAGTCATCGTGTCACATACTCCCGCTACGTGATATATGTTATTATTTCCCATGCACGGATCTAGTAGCTGGATAGTGGCTTTATCCGTGGCTAGATAGTAATGATTGTTGCATCATACTTAAGTGAATCCAGATTTAACTCTTGAATGACAATATGGATTCGTATCAAGAGTTCTCGTACTTAAGGTACGACATCTAAGAAGGAATATTCATGTGACTATGGCATAATTTTTTGACTAACCTAGGGTTAACTAGGCAACTTAATTGTAGAGCATTGGGAGAAAATGGTATATTGAGATCGTGCATGTCGAACCACCCTAAATTAGCTGGGAGTAAAGGTTGGCCACCATGGATACTGTATATAATCCGCACTAGTGGAGTGCAGTATTCGATTTAATTATAAGACCGAGCCAGTATCTTTCCTATAAAAATCCTGGAACTGTTATTGATTATTAATTAGCTCAGTGCCCTTGTGAGGGATTGGTGATTAGTTACATATATTCTTGCTTGTATATCATTGGTTCAGCCAGCCTGCTCGATTATCGAACGATCTGTGGATAGTCATAAATTGTATTACTGGAATAACCCAGAGATCATATATCAAGCCGTAATACATGATTGGCCGTCTAATTAGCTTGTATAGGTGCCTAGCCAGGAAAGTATGCTATCGTAGCATGATAATTCAACCCATGTCCTTCTTTAGTTGTTGGGTTGCATTGTTGTGTTATGATACTCCATGGACTGAAGCTATATTATTTTCTTCTATTGAATATTTTATTGTGTATTGTGCTTTATGTTGAGTTGAATTAGGGACATAGACTGTTATGGCATAATGGTTCAATTCATGTCCTTATTTGGTTGTTGGGTTGCGCTGTTGTGTTACGATAGGCTATGAACTGAAACTACGATGCAGTATATTTTAGCTTGACCATAATCAAGGGACGTACTATATCTTGATATGATAGGGCACTTTCTGTCCTTATTTGGTGAAGGGGTATCGTATCATGTCATGGATATGACATATGCCATTGATTGTTGGCTCATGCATCTCATGCTATAGATCTGGTTTTATTTTTTTATTTCGTGCTACCTTTGTGGTACTTACTATTTGGGGTCTGACCCTACTGGTTTTATATGACCAGGTTTAGAGCCAGTACCGGAGGATCAAGCTTACTTCTTCCTCACTGATGGCACACACCAGAAGAAAGGCTGTTGAGGGTCACGAGTGGATTTCTTGTTTTACTGCTCGTCTTTTGTAAACTATATTCTTTTGGGCATTTAGCCAACTGGCACATGTTAGTCAGCAAATCTGGATAATAGTTTCCTACATGACTGTATTATAATCATCCTACAACTGACTCACTATCATATATGTTATTTATTTTGCATCTGGTATATCCTTTTGTATCGTTAGTTCTCTAGAACATTATGATGCGGCATTTTGGATGCCTTACAACTTATTTTGAAATATTCTATGTTATTGCTACTTGATTGAATTATTGAGACATAGAAGTTCTTGACCCTAAGATACTCGATTATAGTATGCACTCCCTTGTCTCTAGACAAACTTAACACATTGCGGGTTACTTAAGTATTTCGTAAGGTGCGGTTGGCTGAGTCATTCCCCCGCTCTCCAGTATTCTGGATCTGGGGCGTGACAACTGATACCTAGTGGCTTCATCCACGAAGAACAACATCCTGATTGTGTACCCAACATCGTGCCCGTTGTCAAAAAGAATAGGAAGATCCGGATCTACATTGACTTCTGTGACCTATCCTCTCGGACTCCCCCTAACCATTCTTGCCTCAAGGTCTTTGGTAATATTTTTTCTATTCTACTTGAAACCTTCTTAACACGACATGCCCTAAGGACGAGTTTCTTCTTCCGATCATAGATATAATGTTCGACAATACTTGTGGCTTCGAGCGCATGTCCTTCATGGATGGATTCTCAGGCTAAAATCAAATCAAGATGTTTCCTGACGACGAGAATCATACATCATTCCGAATGCCGATAGGAGTGTACTGCTACATATTCATGCCCTTCGGTCTGAAGAACGCAGGTGCTACATACCAGCGAGCAATGAGCACCATCTTCCGGGAATAATTACGCAACATAGTGGAGTGTTATGTTGATGATATCGCTGTCAAGAGTCGCTCTAAAGATGATCACCTCCGAGACTTGAAGACTGTGTTCGACCTGATACATACGAACTAGCTCAAGATAAACCTACCAAATCCTTCCTGGGAGTCTCCAGCGGCAAATTTTTGAGTTTTTTTATAACTTCGATGGGTATCCACGTAGAACCCGACAAGACTAAAGCAATCCTTAAAATACACCCGTCAAAGAACCTCAAAGAACTTTGTGGCCTTTAAGAAAGATTGGCATACATCATGAGGTTCATATCAAACTTATCTGGATGTTGTCAATCGTTCACTCAGCTTATGAAGAAGGGAGTCACCTTTGTCTGGAACGAAGAATACCAGAGCGCCTTCGACGATATCAAGGAGTATCTCATGAACCCCCAGTATTGGTGGCCCCCGTTGTGGAAAGACCCTTCTTGCTATATGTGCGGGCAATAGATCACTCCCTCGGAGCTCTGCTTGCCCAGAAAAGTGATACAGGTCACGAACAAGCCATCTGCTACCTCAGCGGAATGATGGCCGGCGTGGAGCACATATACAACTCTATTGAGAAGGAATGTCTCGCTTTGGTCTTCGCCATTTAGAAGACATGGCATTATGTAGCAGGACAAAGAACAGGGCCCAAAGGAGATATTGTCGCTGGCGTCGGGATAGTACTAATTTTTCCACACGATCTGGTCATAAACCATTCTTACTCCCTCACAAAGCCGTGCTCCAAAAATATGGCCGAGTACAATGCCCTCGTTATTGGGCTTCAACTCTCTAAACAAGTAGGAGTAGACTACTTAGAAGTCTACGACGATTCCAAGATGATAGTTAGTCAGGTCCGGGGAGAATACGAGGTCCGGCATTAGAATTTAATTTTTTACCACCAAGACGAGCTTGGAATAATCTTCTCTTTTGAGGGTTTCTTCATAGAGCACGTCCCTCAATTGTAAAACATCGAGGTTGACGCCCTGGCCGGCCTCGCTGCCTCCCTGGCAGTCCCGGTCAAAACCTATCGTCTGATTACAGTGGTCGGTCAAGAGCTGGTCTGTCCGAAAAATAATATCTGTCTGTGCCTGAGCTACTTAGTAGAGACAAACACCGACTCCCAAGACAGGTGATTCATATTCATCTACTACGCGGTCTATGGAATTCTTCCCGAGAACCCAAAGGAAGCCACTTCCATCAGAAGACGTTCCCTCTGGTTCTATTATGATACGGCTACCAAAATATTGTATCGTTGTTCCTACGACAGTCTTCTACTACGATGCCTATCGAATATAGAAGAGAAGTAGTCTCTCCGTGAGGCTCATAACAGGGATTACGGTGCCCATTAGCCCAAACCCAAGCTACAGGACCGTTTTTGAAGAATAAGTTACTATTGGCCGATGATGGTAGCATAGGCTGTTGACTATGCGAGGAAGTGCCAAGTGTGCCAAATCTACACAGTCTTTATTCACCAGTCCTCAGAATTTCTACACCCAACGACAGCATCTTGGTTGTTTGAAGCCTGGAAAATAGACATTATAGGGCCAATTAGTCCACATTCTTCTAAGGGACATCAGTTCATATTGGCTATCTTCGACTACTTCTCCAAATAAACGAAAGTTGTTACACTCGCTGAAGTCAAGACCTCAAACTTGATCAGCTTTGTCAAGCATCACGTCATATACCGCTTCGGCTTGCCACAGAGGATCATCCACGACAATGGTCCATATTTTGCAGGTCATGTTTTTTATCGATTTTGTGAAAAAAATTGAATCCAGAATGTAGCCTCAACTCCCTACAACCCAGCAGAAAATGGTCTGGTAAAAGCATTCAATAAGACCATCATAAATCTACTCAAGAAGTTTGTGTCATCCAATAAGCGTGATTGAAATGAGAAGCTGGGTGAACATCTCTGGGCCTACCTCACAACAGTTCGGACACCTACTGGCAGCACACCATTCTTTTTGGTTTATACAAGCGAAGCGATCCTCCCACTCGAGATCCAAATTATTTTACTCCGAGTGGCTCTGTCCAACAGATTGACCGTTGACAAAAATTACCGTCGACGGCTACAAGAGTTAAAAGTGCTCGACAAAAAATGTCTCTTAGCTCAACAGCGCATTGAGTTATACCAAACGCGCCTCTCAGTAGCCTTCAACAAACGGGTCAAGAAGAGGACTTACCAAGTGGGTGACCTCGTCTTGACAGTAAGAAGACCGATGGTTATGACCTACAAGACGGTCGGTAAATTCTAACCTAAATCGGAGGGTCCTTTCATTGTGGAGTTCGTGTTCTCCAATGGCGCCTACCAGCTCACAAAACCCAATGGTGACTTGCTCATGATGCCTATCAACGACAAGTTTCTCAAAAAGTATTATTTCTAAGCTAGACTTGTACTCCTTTTACTATCAGATAGAAAACCAAAATATACAGTGTACACTCCCCGCTATTCATCTCCAACAAGTGTGTAAGCACAATATGCACTTCTCTTCAACAAAAGTTTGATGAAAGCTATTGTCTGTGTTCAGGAATCCTAGATACGCAAAAATAGTGGATCCTCAAAAAGCTTTCTAGCGGAGCCACCTTCAGGTTTATCCACACTTTCGGGTAGACCACTCATAATTAGCTCCTTGGGCATTAGTTCACGTCCATATCACCTCTGAATTACTGTCCTAATCGATTATCCCAAGCAGGGTTTGATATATCCATATTACCTATGAGCAAACCCCTCTGTATGACTATCGATTGTTATATCCATAATCCCTTTGACATCGGTTGTCATCTAAGCTTATCACCTATACTTAACTCTAAGTACGCCAGCGGTGTTAAGTCCATAAAATCTTCTACGTCCATATCACCTCTGGCAGGGCTTGTCTCGAATATATTACTTGTACTCAAGTGCGCAAGAAGTAAAGGGTCCACAAAACCTATCACATTTATTGTAGAAGCATGGAAACTATGCATCCATGTGACCATGTGCCACAAAATAAAAACTTAGAAGAGATCATGCTGCAAAGTCACCCTGTGGCCCAAAAAGACGACATCCATACGTCCAAATCAACCAAAGCATCTTGGCCACAGAAGGACCTAATGTGGCATCCCGTCAGCATGATCGTCTATGACACAGAATCCTGACGAAAAAGATTTTTTGATTTCCTCAAAATACGTGAACATGCTAAATGACATAATTCTCACATCAACACAAAACTTTACTCTCGATGAATATGTAGCACCATGTGTACAACATAACTGGCCTCATGCGGCTCCATGCGTCCTAGGTTCCATGCAGTCTCATGCGTCCCTGGCCTCCTACATCCCAGGATCCATGTGGTCCCCTACATCTCTGGCCCCATGAGTCTTAGACTCCATGCGGTTCCATGCGTATATGGCACCATGCATCCCAGGCTCTATGCAGTCCCCTGCGTCTCTGGCCCCCATGCGTCTCTAGCCCCATGCTTTCCAGGCTTAATGCGGTCCCATGCGTCTTTGTCTCCCACACGTCCCAGACTCCATGTGTCTCATGCGTGTCTGGCCATATGTATTTTAGACTCCATGAAGACCAAATCTTGTTGTTACGACAAGAGTGATTCTCTCCAACCAAGTGCGGACTATATGTCAAGCTAACCAAGTCATGCCCACAAAGAATAAGAACTACCTAGATCTTCAGCAACAAAAAATCCCAACAAGCGCCCACGTGGCAGCTCTATCTGCTTATGGTTACAGCTGCACCATGTAAAGAAGGGACATGTGGCACCCTCCAGCATCCATATGGTCCAAAATATGCGCACTCAAGGATGACTACAAATAGTAGGGTACCACACCCATATAAAAGGCGGGCTGGCTATCTGCGAACCTACACTCAAGCGAGAGAGAAGAGCCCCAGCATTGGATCATCCACGGAGTAAAGAGAGTTGCTATACTCCTAACCCTCCATCATCACCCCCTATAACTCTGGATCAGGGAGCAAATACAACACCTACGCACCCGTGTGCTCGGTCCTTCCGGGCCCACAAAAATGGTACAAAGATGGAACAACCCTTGCTTGACTTGCATAATATGATCAATCACAATCGCAAGGCAAGGAAAACAACATCGGCCGGTAAAATATCCTCTCTATGGCAGTACTGTGCCAGGATCATTATCAATTACTGCTACAACAAAGTAGCAACACCCACAAGCAGGCAGTCGGCCTTCCAGCGAATGCACCAGAAAGTACCCATCCGACAATAACCCGAAAATCAGGTGCAAGTACCAGAGGAGAAGGAGCTTCCATTCACCTCATGCTACTTGACTCAGAGGCTTCCCTCCACCAAGGGAGGAAAGAAGTCAGGTATCTCCAATGCGTTGCGAAGGCGACTACCAGGAGGACCAGCAGCGGGACTTGCAGAAGATGTTTTTCAGAGCACCCGCTCAAAGAAGAAGCTTCCAGCCGTTCGGGGTATTTCTTCCTCAGAACTACTGGGGGTTGCGCAAGCTGGTGGCAGTAATCCCCCGGACCTATACAACAATCCGGTATTCCAAGGAGATAGCGATTCTCAAGGAACAGACACCGGGGGTAGCCATACTCACCATGGAAACACATCCTCCTGCGCTGGGGGTAGTGTTCCATCAGAGTTCGAGCAGGATTGTCATAACTGTATTTTATTTTTTTATTTTATTAGATTCATATATATATATATATATATATACATGTATATGCAATTTTGTTGTATCTTGATTCATTTTTGTAAAAAAATTTATTTTAGGATTGTAGGAGGGTTTAATTGCAATAGGGTTAATTGAGTAGGTGAGTGAGGAAACACTCCACCGAGCATCAGCCTCCCCCTCCTTAATGACTCACACACACCCACGTCACATGTCTTCTTCCCTCTCTTCTTCAATTTCTAAGCTTACACATATCTTCCTTTCCCTTACTCTTCATTTCCAACACCAGCACACATTATTCTACTTATTCTTCTTTACTCTTCCTTCTCTTTCTATCTTTCTTCATCTCCATCCTCTCCTTCCTCCTCCCTCTTCTCATAGGCTTCTGCTGCGGCTACTGCGGCTGCTGCCGCTGCTCTGACACGTGCCCGACCCGCCGTCCGCAGCGTCGCCTGCCTATGACCCATGACCCCCTTCTCCGGTTTCTCCTTCCTCCTCCAAAAAACTCCTCCTTCTTCCCCTATTTTAACCTTAGCTATGAATTTGGAAGGAATTTGGGGAAGGAAGAACCCTAGGTTTTGCTCAAGCAAGGCAAGTCCTCATCCTATTTCTTAAATCTCTTCCAAATTACCATATTTTTACTTGTATAGTTATTTTCCAAATTTTAGAATTTATATCTTAATTCTATACTTGTATGAAGATGGTATAAATTTAGGGTATAGAATTTTGAACTAAAATTTAGGACACAATGTGAATATATGGACACAAGTAATTGTTTGTAAATTATGATTTTAGGAAGGGCTATTCATAATTGTACCACTTGATGTGTCTCATACCTAGTAAAAATTTTAAAGGACATAGTATTCTTTTTTATTTTTATTTTTTCTCAAAATACTTATTTATCCTTAGTACCATACATGATTGAGACACGAAATAGATGTTTGGATAATCGAGTAAATTTATCTACTCGTATAAAGGAGTGTCTCTAAATTAAAGTTCATATATTAAATACTATAGGTTTAATTTAGGTATCATGGGTTTGATAAAACCTTAGCACAATATATATTATAGATTGTATCAAGCTTAGTCTGTCTATGTAAGACTAGATTTTTATATTAATTTTATATGTATTTAATTCTGTCTGAAATTTAATTTAGCTTAATAGGTAGAAAACTATATTAGGGTTAGCTAAATTAAGGGGTTGTGGACATTTGAACATTAAGGTTAATTCAATTTTGGACTTTGGAGATACATAGTCTATTTTGATAGTATATTTTAGGACATACACGACTATCCTAGTGATTTTGAAAATGCTTACCTATTCTTGAGTATATGAAGAGTGAGTCATAGATGTTATTAGAATTTTTTTTTAAATATACCAAATCTATATAGACTAAGAGACCAAAAGTTAGATCCAAAGAAATTAAGGAATTATAGTTATCTATAGTAAAAAAAATATGAATATCTTCATGTCCGATATCTCAAGTTAATTATAGGTATTTTGATTAGGTTGCTTTGGATTTTATGTAGCTATGAATATTATGTAGCTTGTTTTTAATTTTAACTTGGTATCCTGTCTTATAATATGTTATGTTCCTTGACTCGACTTAGCAACTATATATGGAATTATTTCTCTTTATAGTTCTGATAGTTGTGTTGCTTTGAGTTTGATATTGCATTGTGACAATAGCAATAGCCAAGGTAAAAGCTTTCTTGTTAAGATGATAAAGAAATTTCTTTTACTTGGACTCTGTACATATTTAACTACGTGGCTACCGGTGTTGAGAGTTGCTCCACCGAAGGGATCGGCGAACCCAAAAAATTCTACGTAGGATTGCTCCGGGTCTTATATATAAACTGTTAAATTCTTGGAGCCTAAAATACAAAGGAGACTCTGCTAAAATTTTCAAAAATTTTGGGAGTTAACCAAATTTCAATATCCGAAGATATTACAAATATTTCTAACCCTCAATCTTAGAATATTATATTGACGGACTCTGACAACCTGAAAATCTATTTTAACTAGGGGACGATTAACAAGAGTCTAGGATTCGTAGGCCACGGACACGAGCCACGCAACTGAAATCAAAATATAGATTCCTGATATCGTCTGCTCTGTATAAATTGAAAGAAGATAATATTTTCTGGAAATTTGTGTACTGGTAATTATGATTTTTTCCAAAATTGAGTTAGGATTAAAACTTGATACTTGCTTCCTGGAATTATAAATGAGATAGAAAAACTGTATTATGATATTTCTTAAAAAAATGCATTATTGCATATTGATAATGAACATGATATACAGAGCAGAAGTTAATAAGATAATAGAATATAAATTATTTGTAGCTTTAGGTTAGAAATCATTGGGCAGGAAAGAACAACTTAAATACCACCTACGAAATTCTGTAACATAATAACAATACATAGCTGATCAACAGTTAAGCTCATTCGTAAGGCCTTGCAAATTAAGTGTGTGAGGCTTAGCTTACTTACATGTTTAAGCCCATGAGAGGCAAGGCCGGATTATAATATCGTGCCACCCAGTCTAAGTTACTTGTTTAAGCCCATGAGAGGCAGGGCCAGATTATAACACCGTGCCACCCAGTCTAAGTTAATTATACCTGAATATAAATACACCTATTTCGATTTAAAATATCGAATGGGTGAATTAAGAATTTAATTGTTAAGCCCATGAGAGGCAGGGCCGGATTCTAAGCACTGTGCCACCAAGTTACAGCCTGATCCCTGGTGTACGGGATTGTTGACGAAAAACTAGTTAAAGTGGTTATTCAAAGAGTTTTTATCTAATTTGCATCATCATTTAGGAAAATTGTTTGTGTATTATGGTAGTGACATAGGGATTTGTATTGCTTGAATTATTAGACACTATAAGAATACTAGTTTAGGAATTATTCGAGTCGTAGGTATAATTACAAAATTCACTTTCCTACTTTCTATACAGAAGTTATTCCTTAATTTTCGTGCCTTACTGTATTATATCCTATTTTTATTTTCTTACCGTTCTTGACCGATGACTTGCTGGCGTTCTGACGACCTAGTATTGTTCACTAGGGGAAGACAAAGTTCCTAGTGAAATGCTACCTCTATATGATGTGGACAAAGTTGAGGAATAACCTTCAAGTGGTTTTCAGGGAATACAACAAACAACATTTTATAGCTAAACTACGTAAATTAAGGAGATTTTGTTGTAAAGACTTGTATAATTGTACTTTAATCTGTGTTGTATAAACAAACTTTGTAGTAATGAGTGTTTTAGTAAGACTTGCATTCCATCCTAGAATTATACATGCGACAATCAATAATACGGGTACGATAGTATTCGTATGGGGCGTAGCCTGGAGATGTAGTTATGTACCCGGCTCACTGTATCCTGGGAAGCGGGGCGTGACAAATATGAAGCACTACTACCTCTCCCCGATGACTATTTACCATAAGAGTTTGAGGCAGAAAGTGCTACGTCAACCGTCCCTTCCTACTCGCCTCATGAAAGAATGACACATATGGCAGAGGACGACCACGAAGGCCCCAGTGATCTACAATGCCTCGAGACCCTCGAAGCTATGATGCACACTATGAGTGAGTTATCACGCCCCAATCCCAAAATACACGGGACTAGGCCACGTGGCAACGACCAGCTATGTACCAAGGGGACTCCAGTCCAACTCTGAATAAGTATAAGCTGTAAATGAGGATCACTATCTAGATAACATGGTCTATATGTCTATGTCTCAAACCACAAGGATATGCAATAAAGAAAGGACAACATGTATCATGGTGTGCACCCTACACCACTCGTCCGAATAGACTCAAAGAAAATAATATGAGTCTACAAATACTGGGCTATACTAGCTGAAAATAAGCAAAGATCATAATAACTGAACAATGAAGAAGTGAATACAAATATCGATTAATAATACCTGCATACAGGTATAATACTCATCAGCAGCTCCAGCCTTTCGTCAGCAATCGACCCTATAATCTGACAGGGAACCAGGTCCTCAGAGGGACGTAACAAGGTACAAAACAGTATGTCATAGTATAACAGAAAGAAACATGTGCTATGCCGGTGTAATCTAGCATAACCACCTAAGTGAGACGCAACTTTAAAGACAATGTTCGATGCGTGGTCTTTCCAAATATAAAACCGTAGCTCCGAGGCACAGAGACACATGTGGCATACCGTAGCTCCGAGCACAGAGTCACACGGGTGATACTACGACTCCGGATACAGGATCTCTACATAAATAAGAATATATATATATATATATATATATATATATATATATATAGCGTACAAAGTAGCCCAAGCGTCTAGTAACTGTCTTTCCCTCCCAATGATGTCAACGAGTGCTCGCTGAACCTCTATATAACTGTCTCGTCATACTGAAGTAACTATCAATAATTATGACCCTAAAGTTATCACATATTCCGGTCATGGTGACACTATCAGGATACAGAAAGTCTGGCACGATGACGATGTCTGAATATGTCCTAGGGTTCCGATGTAACCAAGTAGGTACATCAAGGTGTCGCGAACATCTAGCAATCGATACTAGACGTTACCAACGAACGTCTGCACCCAGATATGACCCGGACGCTAAGTAAAGATTCTGATCCAAAGCACACACAATACATAGATAGAATAAACAGTAAATCTAAAACTGAGATACAGGATGGCAAGGTACACTTGCCTGGATTCGGATGCTGAAGGCGGGGCTCCGATACAACGTCCAAGTCCGAGGATCCCAAAGTGCCTAGAGATGATATATAAAATTAATTAATAATCTAGCTCGATACTATCTAAAATAAGAGGTGATAATACGTCTAATATAGGCTTTTGTCTTAGTTACATAGCTCACATTGATACTAACTAGAGGGTTGACCCAAGTTGACTAGGGTAACGTTGCATCAAATACAATCAACAATTAGTATAACGTCCTCAAACAAAATCTCCAACCCTTAATATTCATCACAGTGATTTCAGTCATTTAAGTTATGCTTATCCTCGACTATACTATCCTCGTAATCATAGACGTAATTTTATACACCCAATTTAGTTGACGCCTATAAATACACATAATTTTCACGTATAGTATCCTCGTTCATATCATCACTAACGTACCAAAATTTATTGGAACATCCCCAACATATGCATTTCTCATATTTATTTATCCTCAACTAAATTGTTATAAAATATCAAGTTTACATATATGTAACCGCAATAATTGCTATAAAACCATTCCATATATATATTTAGCCTCAACAATTGTCATTAGATTATACATGGGAATTATTCATGAAACCCTAACCCTAACTAGGTTTCCTTAGCACACAACTACACAAAAAGAGAAGAAGGATGAGGAGTTACCCAGGTGGCTGTGGGTGGTGGCAGCGGTGTCACGCCCCGATCCCGAAAGGGTCAATCGTCCTCGCTGGATCCTTCACGGAACCTATTCGTCCTCGCTGGGGCGTGATGTCGTACGAGCCTGGAGTTGCGCTCGTACAAGGCAAGAACTTGCAGTTATAAGAACCCATTTTGAAACATAATTTAGAAAACACATTCACAGATATTTGAACACAAGTGCAGGAAGAAATATGCTTTTTCATTGATAATTCAGAGTAATTTACATAGAGTTTACATTGATGCGCCTCTCGGCTGCTTGATTTGCATTACAAAAAGATAACTCAAAAGCCAGGGCGCGCTCCATCAGATAGTCCACGTCGTTCATATATTACGCCCTTGTATAGGTTGAAAGTCCAAGACTCCAAAATGATCTGACTCCAACTATACTTCAAAATAGAGGTGCTCCTAACGCCTCCTCGTCTATCCACTAGCGTTGCACCGTCTGAGTGCCTGAAATAGTTTCCCACAACGTGGGTCAGTACTCAACTTGTACTGGTGAGCGGGATGAATCCACTCGACTAAATCGACACTAGCTTATTAGGGGCGAGCATGCATTAAGATGACTTCTATAAAGAAGCAAGTGAATTCAATTCATATCAGTTGCATGTTTTGATAGGAATGAAAATAGCATTGAATCCAACCAGTGCATCGATTGCTTACTCAATCGATGCACGCCTTCCCTGCAACGAAACACAAGTATACTTACCATCTGCACAAGACAATAAATTAGCATGTGTTCTATTCTATGCGGTCATTGGTGTGATCGACACCTTAGGGACATATTTCAAGCATTAGCGGCGCGCCCTATCAGCCCGGGTAGCAAGCCCTGCTGGAGGTCCCGCAATGCATCGTGACGAGCACGAATCAAATATTTCCCTCCGGATCGATACGGTTCCAGTACCCAGGAAAGTCGTTTCGAGGAAATGCCAAACCTTGTGCACAAGTTGTCCCAGACCATGCAAATGCATGAACAATTCATATTATCATACAATGCATCAAAATAAACAAAGAAGTAAAGCAGCAATATATATCTCATACAACAGTTCATATTTTCTCAATTCTGATTTTGGTATCCCATAGGTCCAAACTCCGTCCGAGGCACTAGGCCACCACCAACATCCAATTCCCTTTATAAATAACTCAGATTATAAGGTGCAAGCATATAGTAAAATTAGTCTACAAATCCCATGTTCCTTTCTTAGTGGCTGGCATGCATTGTGGTAAGGATTTCCTAGGCGTCCAACCGGGCATCATCGAGTGAACGTTTGAAACATTAGAGATGTGGGCGTGAAGAAGTAGGAAAGAAGGGTCCAAACCACTCACTGGTTAAGGAAAAGGTAGCTGAAACACGAATCCCGCCTAGCGACGATCAAACGTCAGTTACGCGGACCTGCACAGCACGAGCACCAATTAGAATTCTTACCTATCCTTCCTTGCCGAACTCTCCAAGAATTAAAGCTCCAAACGATAAAACCAACAGCGAAAACCAAGCAAATTGAAAGCAACACCAAATCAAAATCCCAAAGCGGCAATCAAGAAAACCAAGCAACCAAACATGAAAACTATTGGACTTATTTCAATAGAGGCCTTTCCATGAGTTGGAAAGGATCATTGTATTTCGTCCGTGGCAAGAAGATGCCGAAGATCTAAGCTACGACTCAGACGGACTGGCCACAAGCCCAATTACGTAGTGCACATCCTGGTCGGATCGGGATTTGAGGCACTACATAATATACCACTAAGAAAAAGTTTTGACCCGAAACTTAAGAACAAGGCCGACCCAAAACTTAAGAACAAGGCCCTACCTCCGACTGAAAGAACAATGAAGGATACTTCTCCTTCATCTCCGATTCTATCTCCCAAGTTGATTCCCCAACAGAATGGTTCTGCCACAGCACGCGAACCAAGGACATCGTACGGTTGCGAAGTACTTTTTCCTTACGATCCAGAATCTGTGCTGGCTCCTCGGAGTATGACAAATTCATGCGCAATTCCAATTGTTCGAAGCTAACCACATGACTATGGTCATGCACATACTTTCGGAGTTGAGAAACGTGGAATACGTCATGCACTTCTGCC
This sequence comes from Iris macrosiphon, assembly GCA_036927795.1. Classification (NCBI taxonomy): domain Eukaryota; kingdom Viridiplantae; phylum Streptophyta; class Magnoliopsida; order Asparagales; family Iridaceae; genus Iris; species Iris macrosiphon. The sequence goes on along the minus strand of JAYESA010000006.1, from coordinate 145,499,569 downwards.
AAGGCGGGAGGCAGTACAATCCGATACGCTACAGCTGCCACTCGTTCCAGTATCTCAAAGGGGCCGACAAACCGGGGACTCAGTTTGCCCTTCACGCTGAAATGTATCACACCACGCATCGGCGTCACTTTCAAGAAGACATGATCCCCGACCATAAACTCCAAAGGCCTTCTATGTGTATCAGCATAACTTTTCTGTCGGCTCTGTGCTGTGCGAAGTCTTTCCCGAATCAAGTGAACTTTCTCAACTGCCTGCTCTACCAGCTCTGGCCCGAGTACCTGCCGCTCGCCGACTTCGTCCCAACAGATTAGAGATCGACACTTTCGCCCATATAGTGCTTTGTACGGTGCCATCTGGATGCTTGATTGGTAGCTGTTGTTGTACGCAAACTCTGCCAATGGAAGATGCGTGTCCCAACTAGTCTTTAAATCAATAGCACACAGTCGTAACATATCTTCAAGTATCTGATTTGTCCTCTCTGTCTGTCCGTCAGTCTGCGGGTGATATGCGATACTGAACTGTAGCTTGGTCCCCAAAGCAGCCTGTAGACTAGTCCAGAAATGAGATAAGAAGCGTTCGTTACGGTCAGAGACGATTGAGGCAGGTACTCCGTGTAATCGAACAATCTCATCTATGTAAATTTGTGCTAACCGATCGACGCTCCAAGTAACTTTTATGGGAAGAAAGTGGGCTAATTTGGTCAAACGATCAACAATGACCCAAATCGCATCATGCCCCCGTGGCGTCTTCGGAAATCCCACAATAAAATCCATAGTGATGTTGTCCCATTTCCACTCGGGAATAGCGAGGTTCTGAAGCTCTCCGCCGGGCCTCTGATGTTCAGCTTTAACCTGTTGACAGGCCATGCACTGTGACACAAAGGTCGCCACATCCCGCTTCATACCGTGCCACCAGAAGGTCCCACGCAAGTCCTTGTACATCTTAGTGCTCCCCGAATGTAAAGAATACTTCCCGTAGTGTGCTTCCGCCATAATTTCCCTTCGGAGTTCTGGGTCGCTAGGAACACATAGCCTTCCTTTCATCTGTAAGGCCCCATCTTCGCCTGCCACAAAGTCAGACGTCTTCCCCGTCGAGATTAATTCGCGTACCTTCGCTAAGAACTGATCGCCCTCCTGAGCTGATTTAATTTTATCCCGTAAACCCAGTTCAAGATGGAGTGGTGCAAGCTGCACTCCTTGATGTCGAACTCGAAACTCGATGCCCATCGCCTCAAGATCTCGAAGTAGACGGTTGTTTATAGATAACGAGCCCGTGTGCTTTCGACTCAGAGCATCAGCAACGACGTTTCCCTTGCCCGGTGTATACGCGATCGTTAGGTCATAGTCCTTAATAAGTTCTAGCCAACGCCGCTGCCGGAGGTTCAATTCCCGCTGGGTGAATAGGTACTTGAGGCTCTTGTGATCCGTAAAGATTTTGCAAGCAATACCATAAAGATAATGCCTCCATAACTTCAATGCAAACACAATTGCCGCCAATTCCAGATCATGTGTCGGGTAGTTTTTCTCGTGCGGCTTCAGTTGCCTGGAGGCGTACGATATTACCTTGTCCCTCTGCATGAGCACACACCCTAAGCCAAGTCCTGAAGCGTCGTTGTATATCTGAAACTCTTCTACCCCATCTGGAAGTGCAAGAATCGGAGCTGAAACAAGACGCCGCTTAAGTTCCCGAAAGCTGGCTTCGCAGTCATCACCCCATTCGTATGCAATCCCTTTCTGAGTAAGGCGAGTCATCGGCGAGGCCAGTTTAGAAAAATCCTTCACGAACCTACGGTAGTATCTCGCAAGACCCAGAAAGCTTCGAACTTCGCTGGCTGACGCAGGTTATTTCCAGTCCACCACCGCCTCTATTTTCTTCAGGTCTACGGCGACGCCTTCGGCCGAGATGACATGACCAAGGAACGCCATGCTGTTCAACCAGAACTCACACTTGCTGAGATTAGCGAACAACTGATGGTCTCGTAATGTCTGCAGCACGATCTTCAGGTGTTCCTTGTGCTCCGTCTCGTTCTTGGAATAAATTAGTATGTCGTCTATGAACACGACTACAAACTTATCCATAAACGGCTGAAACATGCGGTTCATCAGATCCATGAAAGCTGCAGGGGCGTTCGTCAAACCAACCGACATCATAAGGAACTCATAGTGTCCGTAACGGGTTCTGAAAGCAGATTTTTGAATATCATCTGATATGATTTTCAACTGGTGATACCCTGACCTGAGATCAACTTTAGAGAAAACTGTTGCACCTTGCAGCTGATCAAACAAGTCATCTATTCTTGGCAATGGGTACTGATTCCGTACGGTCGCCTTATTCAGCTCTCGGTAGTCAATACACAGCCGCATGGATCCATCCTTCTTCTTCACGAACAGCACCGGAGCGCCCCACGGAGAAACGCTTGGACGAATGTATCCTCGGTCCAACAGATCTTACAACTGAACCTTAAGTTCCTTAAGCTCTGCTGGGGCCATGCGATAAGGTGCCTTTGATATCGGTCGCAAATCCGGAAAAGTGTCAATGCTGAATTCGATATCACGATCAGGAGGCATTCCAGGCAGCTCGTCTGGGAATACGTCGAGGAAATCTGTAATGACTTCAGCCTGAGCTGCATCTGCACATTCCCGTCGGGTGTCTCGAACAGAAGCTAAGTACCCTTCACAGCCCGAATGCAACATACGCCTAGCCAAAATTGATGATATCACCATTGCCATCTTCGGTGCAGCGCTGCACGAATAGTAGAAGTCTACCTCGCCGGGTAGACGGAATACGACTCGCTTCTCCGCACACTCGATTGTTGCATGGCAAGCACCCAATCAGTCCTTCCCGAGAATAATATTGTAATCCTTGATGTCTAGTACAATAACATCTAAGGAAAGCTTCCTTCCTCCAATGCAAATATAACCATCCCTATAGATCGCATGGGCGGGCATATCGACTCCCGAAGGGGTACTTACGCAAAGGTTCATATTTAAAGGAGTAGAAGCTAATTTATGCTCAACAGTAAAATCAGCAGATATGAAACTATGCGTAGCACCTGAATCGAATAAGACTCTAGCGGGCAAATCTCTGAAAAGTAAAGTACCTGTCACGACCGTTTCAGAGACGGATGCCTCATCCCAAGTCAGTGCATAGACTCGGCCTTGAGCACCCTGGCGTTGTGGATTTACTGGCACAGCATTGGCATCACTTGCTGGAGGCCCCTTGTTTTGATTTCCGTTGCTCTGATTCGGCTTGCCCTCTCGGCAGTTAAACTGTTTGTGGCCCAGACGACCACATTTAAAACATCCTTGTACCCGACATTCATTCACTTTATGCCCTGATTTGCCGCACCGGCTGCAGTTCAGTGATTGGGATTGGCCCCTATTATCAGACGTATGCGAACGCTTGTGTGCTCCAGACCCTCCCGTTTCATGAGGACGTTTATTGTTGTTGGTACGGGGGGTTTGCACCTCGGCCTTTGGGAGAGGGCACCCAAAGATCCGCTCATTGTTCAGAGCCGCTTCGTAACATTCCCTGTATGTTTGACATTTTTGGTTGATGACATCCCTACGCAAATCGTCATTCAAACCCTTTTGAAACCGATAGCACCACGCCTGCTGATTAGGCAAGAAGTGCCCTGCAAACTTAGCCAGTTTAGCGAATACTGAGTCATAATCGTCAACAGACAAACTTCCTTGCACCAGATTACTGAAGTCATCTTCCTTTTGTTGACGTACGGCTCGGGGAATATATTATTCAATGAAGGCAGATTTGAACATTTCCCAAGTGATTTTGTAGTTGGGATTGGCATCATAAATCCCTTGCTTCGTAGCCTCCCACCAATCATGCGCACACAGTTCCAGCTGAACCGATGCACAGGCCACTCGCTTGGATCCCCTGATGCCAACCAGGTTGAAGAGTCCTTCCAGCTTAGCAATCCACCCCATCACCACGTCCGGTTTGGCTCTTCCGTTGAATGTTGGCGGATGCATTTTAGTGAACTCTGTCGCACGGCAGGAGTTCCTTGCTGGAGGGTGAGTCTCTTCTGACTCGTCTTCTACCGCCACGGCCGGCGGCGTAACAGGCGTCCCTGTGGCTGCCCCGTTGCTTGGTACCAGGGATGCAATCAGTTGCATCATTGTATCCATTTACTTCTGTTGAGAAGCAAACTGCGCTTGTATGTTAGCTTGTTGGGTAACAGCTTATTGTTGCTGCGCCTCCATGAGGTGCATAAGCCATTCCGCCATACCGGTTGAACCCGTTCCTGCGGATTCTCCAGAGCTTGCTGGATCGCTCTGAATGGGTTGAGCACTGCTGGCAGTTGCAGTGTTCTTCTTTGCCATGGCTACAAAAGAGAGTAGCTTGTTAACACTCCAAAAATGATAGATTTTGTATCTATGGGCTCATTGTATAGGCGACTCATCTCATGCAGCGGACGCCGAACGCAACTCAATTGAGAGGTGCATCAAACTCCTTTATAATCTTTTGAAATCCCATGGAAGTAAAGCCTAGGCTCTGATACCAATATGTCATGCCCCGATCCCAAAAGGGTCAATCGTCCTCGCTGGATCCTTCACAGAACCTATTCGTCCTCGCTGGGGCGTGATGTCGTACGAGCCTGGAGTTGCGCTCGTACAAGGCAAGAACTTGCAGTTATAGGAACCCATTTTGAAACACAATTTAGAAAACACATTCACAGATATTTAAACACAAGTGCAGGAAGAAATATGCTTTTTCATTGATAATTCAGAGTAATTTACATAGAGTTTACATTGATGTGCCTCTCGGCTGCTTGATTTGCATTACAAAAAGATAACTCAAAAGGCAGGGCGCGCTCCATCAGATAGTCCACGTCGTTCATACATTACGCCCTTGTATAGGTTGAAAGTCCAAGCCTCCAAAATGATCTGACTCCAACTATACTTCAAAATATAGGTGCTCCTAACGCCTCCTCGTCTATCCACTAGCGTTGCACCGTCTGAGTGCCTGAAATAGTTGCCCACAATGTGGGTCAGTACTCAACTTGTACTGGTGAGCGGGATGAACCCACTCGACTAAATTGACACTAGCTTATTAGGGGCAAACATGCATTAAGATAACTTCTATAAAGAAGCAAGTGAATTCAATTCATATCAGTTGCATATTTTGATAGGAATGAAAATAGCATTGAATCCAACCAGTGCATCGATTGCTTATTCAACCGATGCACGCCTTCCCTGCAACGAAACACAAGTATACTTACCATCTGCACAAGACAATAAATTAGCATGTGTTCTATTCTATGCGGTCATTGGTGTGATCGACACCTTAGGGACATATTTTAAGCATTAGTGGCGCGCCCTATCAGCCCGGGTAGCAAGCCCTGCTGGAGGTCCCGCAATGCATCGTGACGAGCACAAATCAAATATTCCCTCCGGATCGATACGGTTCCAGTACCCCGAAAAGCCGTTTCGAGGAAATGTCAAACCTTGTGCACAAGTTGTCCCAGATCATGCAAATGCATGAACAATTCATATTATCATACAATGCATCGAAATAAACAAAGAAGTAAAGCAGCAATATATATCTCATGCAACAGTTCATATTTTCTCAATGCGGTATTCCGATTTTGGTATCCCATAGGTCCAAACTCCGTCCGAGGCACTAGGCCGCCACCAACATCCAATTCCCTTTATCAACAACTCAGATTATAAGGTGCAAGCATATAGTAAAATTAGTCTACATATCCCATGTTCCTTTCTTAGTGGCTGGCATGCATTGTGGCAAGGATTTCCTAGGCGTCCAACCGGGCATTATCGAGTGAACGTTTGAAACACTAGAGATGTGGGCATAAAGAAGTAGGAAAGAAGGGTCCAAACCACTCACTGGTTAAGGAAAAGGTAGCTGAAACACGAATCCCACCTAGCGACGATCAAACGTCAGTTACGCGGACCTGCACAGCACGAGCACCAATTAGAATTCTTGCCTATCCTTCCTTGCCGAAATCTCCAAGAATCAAAGCTCCAAACGATATAACCAACAGCGAAAACCAAGCAAATCGAAAGCAACACCAAATCAAAATCCCAAAGCGGCAATCAAGGCAACCAAACACGAAAACTATTGGACTCGTTTCAATAGAGGCCTTTCCATGAGTTGGAAAGGATCATCGTATTTCGTCCGTGATAAGAAGATGCCGAAGATCTAAGCTATAACTCAGACGGACTGGCCACAAGCCCAATTACGTAGTGCACATCCCGGTCAGATCGGGATTTGAGGCACTACAAGCAGCGGTGCTGCAGCTTCGGTCTGGGATGGCATCGACTGCGGGTGTGGTGCGCGTGTCGACCGGGGTGGTGGTGTTGCTCAACTACGTGAGGGTGGTGGTGCTCGGCTACAGTAGTGGCGGCAGTAGGTGGTGGTGTGGGTGATGGTCCTCATGGTGGAAATGGCAGTGGTGAACGGGGTATTGTAGGTGGCTGCGACGGAGAGATGGGTGGTGGTTGTTGCTCCGGTGGTGCAGGTGATGTTCGTTATGGCAGTAGGTGGTAGCAGCGATGGTCCTGGTATTGCTACGGTGGAGGTGATAGTGGCGAAGGTGGTGGTGGATCGTGGAGGCAGTGGTGGTGCGGGTGATGATGGTCGTAGGACGTGGTGGCAGGAGGTGATGGTGGCGAAGGTGGTGGTGGTAGTATTGACAGAGGTCAAGGTGGTGGAGTTACTGGTATAGGAGGCAACGACGGCTTGCTCCGACGAGGTAGTGGTCGAGGTAGTGATGGCAGTGAAGGTGGAGCCTCGAGGTGGTGATAGCAGCGGATGCTCGGTGCTTGAGATAACAGCGGCTTGTGATGGAGATAGCAGCGACGGGTTGCTCCGGTGGAAGTGGCTACGGTAATAAAGAGAAGAAGAAGAAGAAGAAGAAGAAGAAGAAGAAGAAGAAGAAGAAGAATAAAGAGAAAGAAGAATAAGAAGGATGAGAGAAGAAAGGGTTTGGGTGAATGAATAAGTAGAGGGAGGAGAGATAGTGAGAGGGGGGAATTCTTAGGTTTTTTCCTAGGGATTAGGGCCGGCCACATGTGTGGGGTTGTGTGTGTGAGTTAATATAGAGTGAGTATGTGGTTGTGATGGGGTAAGGATTTGAATCAAAGGTCATGATGCTTCATGAGGGAGTTGTATATAGCAAAGGAGAGAGAGAGAATAAGGTGACCGGTCATGTGAGGTTGGGGGAGGGTTTCTTTATTGGCTTTCACCAATAGGATGGTGACACCTAGCACCCTTTTTACCATTAAGACCATTAACATTTGGGTGTTTACACATGAAGAAAAAAATTATGAGGATTTGATGGGAAAGCGGTGTATGGTATTTTGTAGGATAAGAGGGTGTTGTGTGTTTTGTATAGACCTCATGAATGGATGTTGAGTTAAGTTAGGGTTATGTTAAATTGGTGTCCCCAATTTAATTAAATAAAGTATCATAAGTGCTCTTAAATTAAATGGGAGTACATGAGATCTCAATTAAAAGTGACACAAAGGTCATGAACGGTGTAGGCTTGGTGTCAGTCTTAGGCCCTTTAATTGGTTCGACGAAACGGATTGAGTTTGTGTCCCCAAATCGATGGCAACGACATAGGTACCCGACTTAGGATTAAAGAATTAAATTTCGTAATTGGGAAGTTGTGCAATTAAATTAGAGCACCAGGGAGTATGTTTGTGAGTGACCAAAATATCCAGTGCCTAGGTTGCCTTGTCAGGTCAAGAGTGCAAAGATTTATTAGAAATTAAAGGCTATTATTGGGCTCCAATTATTGTAGCAATGGTAAGGTGCACCATGGGTTTAAATTAAAGAATCAGTCTACGAAACCCTAATTTCTAAACTTTAAACAATCTGAAGTTAAACTAAATTTTTTACTATATCTAGTGTACCAAAAATATAATTTGAGGGGGTTTACATCCCAACTTAGAAGAATTTTATCCCCGAAATTAAAAGTAAAGCACGATTGAGAGTTACGAGAATTTAAAAAGTTAATAGGTAATCGAAATACAGTACGTAAATTTGTACCTCGGTCCTCAAATAAATACGGAAACCACTGTCAAATGGAATCCTCGCACTCCCAGGTAGACTCTCTCGGCGAATGATGCTTCCATGCAACCTTGACCAGTCAGATAGTCTGTTCCCTCAAAATTTTCTCACTGCGATCGAGTATCCCCACTGGTTGCTTCGCATATAATAAACTGGGCCCGACTGTAATCTCTGAATGATCGAGCACGTGGCTAGGGTCTGCCACGTATCTTCTCAACTGTGATACATGAAATAAGTCGTGCACTCCTTCTAATGACGGAGGCAATGCAAAATGGTAAGCCACTTTGCCAACTCGCTCCAAGATGTCAAAAGGTCTGATGTACCTCAGACTCAGCTTGCCTCTGCCCCCAAATCTGATGGCACCACGAGTAGGTGATATCTTCAAAAATACATGATCACTTTCTTTGAATTTCTAAAGGTCTGCGGTGTGCATCTTTCCAATGCTTCTGTCTGTCCTATGCTACACGCAGATAGCCGTAAATCTGTTTCAATTTCTCCACTGTCTATGTCACCAACTCTGGACCAAGTATCTGACGCTCTCCCACGTCACTCCAATATACCGGTGACCTATACTTCCTGCCGTACAGTGCCTCATAAGGTGCTATATGTATGCTTGCTTGGTAGCTGTTGTTGTAGAAGAATTCCACCAAGTGGAGATGGTCCTCCCAAGATCCTCTAAAGTCGATCATGCACGCTTTTAACATATCCTCTAGTATCTGAATCATGCGCTCTGACTGACCATCAGTCTATGGATGATATGCAGTGCTGAACTTGAGGCGAGTTCTAAGACTCTCCTGTATACTCCGCCAGAAATGTGACGTGAATCTGGAATCACGATCCAATACAATGCTGACAGGCACTCCATGTAGTCGTATTATCTGCTTAATGTACATGTCAGCCAATATCTCCATGGACTGCCCAACTCTGAAGGGCAAGAAATGTGCTGACTTGGTGAGTTGGTCCACGACTCCCCAGACTGCATCATTTGCGCTAGGGCTCCTTAGAAATCCTGTGACAAAGTCCATGGTAGTATGCTCCCACTTCCACTCGGGAATCGAAAGCGGCTGCAATAGTCCTGCAGTCCTCTAATGTTCGGCCTTGACTTGTTGACAGACCAAACATCTCGCCACGAATCTTGCAATCTCTCTCTCTTTATCCTATGCTACCAGTAGTGTTGTCTCAAATCTCGGTACATCTTCGTACCCCCGGGATGAACAGAATAAATCGAGCTATGGGCCTCGATCATCAACTCCTGGCGTAGCTCGCCACTCGAAACATATAGGCGATCTTCATACCTCAACGTTCCGTCTTCGTGAATCCGGAGTCCAGTCTGTATGTCGGCCTCTGTCCTCTCTCGTAGTCGTCGGAATCTCGCATCAGTAGGCAGGGCTACCTTGATCCTCTCAACCAATGTAGACTGAACCTCTAGACTGACCATCTGTCCATCTATGCCTGGCAATACAACCTCTATCCCGAGATCCTGAAGATCCTCTAACAAATGTCGCTGAGTCATCAAAAAGTATGCTATGGGCTTCCTGCTTAAGTCATCTTCTATAACATTTGCCTTGCCAGGATGGTACTGCAACTCAATATCATAGTCTGTCATCAACTCTAGCCAACGCCTTTGTCTCATGTTGAGCTCCTTCTGAGTATAGACATACTTCAGACTTTTATGATCTGTGTAAATCTTAACCCGCTCTCCATAAAGGTAGTATCACCATAGCTTTAGTACAAATATAACTACAGCTAGCTCTAGATCGTGTGTCGGGTAGTTCTTCTCATGAACCTTTAGTTGTCTCGATGCATAAGCTATCACCTTGTCGTGATGCATCAGTACATATCCTAATTCGCTCCCAGACGCATCGCTATACACCATAAATCCTCCAGATCCAGAAAGAAGTGTCAAGATCGGTGCTGACGTCAGACGCTTCTTCAGCTCATCGAAAGCCGTCTGACACTCCTCAGTCCAGATAAACTCCTCGTCTTTACGCGTCAGCCACGTCATAGGCGCAGCAATCCTCGAGAAGTTTTTAATAAACCTCCGATAGTATCCGACAAGTCCGAGGAAACTCCTAACCTCCGTAACTGATGTAGGGGTAGGCTACGTCTCCACTGCAACAATCTTCTCCGGGTCAAATGATAGTCCATCTCCAGTGATTATGTGACCCAAGAATGGTACCCTATCCAAGCAGAACTCATATTTGCTGAGCTTGGCATACAATCTCTATTGTCTCAGTATCTCCAACACAATCCGGAGATGCTCCTTGTGCTCCTCCTGGATTTTGGAATATACCAAGATATCGTCAATAAATACCACCACGAATTTATCCATGTACTAGTGGAAAACCTTCTTTATCAGGCTCATAAATACTGCTGGCGCGTTGGTTAAACCAAATGGCATGACTAGAAACTCATAGTGCTTGTACTTCGTCTAAAAAACTGTCTTTAAAATATCCTCTTTTTGTACCTTGATCTGATGATAGCCGGATCTGAGATCGATCTTCAAGAATACACATGCGCCACTCAGCTGATCAAATAAATCATTGATGTGCAACAAGGGGTACTTGTTCTTTATTGTTACAGCATTTAGCGTCCTGTAATCGATACACAAACGTACCATCCCATCATTCTTCGGCACAAATAAGATGGGTGCTCCCCATAGAGAAACACTAGCCTGAATGAAACCCATGTCTAAGAGATCATCTACTTAGACCTTCAACTCAACCAACTCCTTCGGTGCTAGTCTGTAGACGGGGGAAGTAACTGGCTCGGCTCTGGGAGTTAACTCTATAGTGAACTCTGTCTCTCTGTCAGGTGGCAGGCCTGGAAGATCCTCTGGAAACACATCCTCAAACTCTGATATAAAGCGATGGTACATCGGTTCACCTTCTGTAATGTATGCCGCTAAGGTAAGTTGGACACCATGCTCTCGGGCTCCCCGAAGAAACTCAAACTCAGGGTGATCTGGTTGTCTAAATATAATGCAACCACGTCGATAATCTAGCGTCGTGTGATATTGGCTCAACCAATCCATGCCTAGGATAATCTCATAGTCCGGCATGGAGAAGACTAAAAATCGGGCACGCATCTCTCGCCCGCAAATAACTACTGAACTAGATCTACAAGTGTCGCTAACTGGTACTATTCCACCTCCCGTAAGAATCATCTTAATCTTGGGTGCAATTGCTATTCTATGGGTGGCCACGAAACTAGCAGTTATGAAAGAGTGTGTGGCATCAAAATCAAATAATACTACTGCTGGTAAAGAAGCTACTAAGATAGTACCTGCGATCACCTCTCCAGCTGTCTTTGCCTCTTCAATGGCCGTTGCAAAGGCCTGACCATATCCTGGTGTTGGTGCCCTCGGCTGCTGTCGAGCCTGCTGGAATTGAACTACCTGTGGGGCCAAGGGTGGCCTCCTCTGATTTTTATCTGGTGCTGGTGGTCACAGCACCCCAGCTCCTGCGTAGGGCGGCCTCGGTCCGGGAGGCTGCTGGTAAGGCCTTGGTGTTGGCAAGGCTGGTCGATGAACCATCGGTACTGGAGTCCTCTGGTCTGGGCAATCCCGGACTGCATGCTGGCCAGATCTATATCTCAGGCATACTCCCAACCTCCATCGACAATCCCTCAACAAGTGTCCCCTCTTGCCACAGTAATTGCATGTGGGAATCACTGGTCCCTGCAAGGGTGCTACTCTCTGCTGCTCTGCGGTAACAGGGGACTTTTGGCAGGTCCTCCCTGCGGAGCTCGAACTGATGATGACGATGCACAAGAGCACTTCAGACTGGCCTCCATCTTGTTGATACGATCCTGGCGTCGAGCTGCTAATAGAACCTCGGAGTAGGAGGTGGGGGCTATAGACCCAATGAATCTCTGCGTCTTAAAACTCAGGCCTTCATAGAACTTCTCGGCCTTTTTCTTCTCGGTCAAAATCAAGTACGGTATAAAATGGCTCTAACGGAGGAACTCAGCATTATACTCATCAACGGTCAAACTGCCTTGCCTAAGGTTTTGGAACCTGTCCCGAAGTTCCGCTCTGGTAGTGGAAGGAATATACATCTCTTGGAAGAGCCTAGAGAACTCCTTCCAAGTGACCCGATCGGACCCTAAATGGTCCTCCTCTGAAATCCACCAGTGATGAGCGTTGCCAGTAAGCTGCATCCTGACAGCGGTCATCCATCTATTCCTCAAAAGATCGGTGGCCTCTAACTGGTATTGAATGTTGGTGAGCCATGTGTGTACCTTTGTCAGCTCCTCCATGCTAGAAAATGTAAGTGGTATCATACGACGAAAGTCTATGACAGACCCCATCATCGACTGGCAAGCTAGTGGTGACGCCTGTCCCAAAGCCATCATAATACTCTCTCAAGGTCTCAGCCTGGCGTTGTTGGGCCTGTTACTGAGCCTGCTGTTGGACCTGCTGCTAGGCCTGCATCATAGCGTAGACCATCTGGAACATCTGTGGCCCATCCATGGGTTGCCCTGGTAGAAAAGGCATGTATGGCATCTGTGGGGATAATGGAGGTGGTGGGGGCAACTGTTGCTTCTCCTGTCTTGCGGTCCTCTGGCCCTTATGACCTGCCTGTTACGGAGTCTGGTGCCCGTCTGGAGGCACCTCTGGCTGCCCATATGACTGTCCTTGGGGAGTTGAGGTCAATATAAGAACATGCCCCAGTGTCGGTTCCCTGGATGACCCTGCGTCACGGGTAATATCGCCCTGCTGTGCGACACGTCCGCTACGGAGATTCATAACTCTGAAAAGAAGTCATATTTAAGATCAGTGTTTAGGAATTAAACAGGATGCAAATTGGCAAAAATAAAATCAAAATAGAGGTGTCATGTGAAGTAATTAAGCATATAGATGAGATTCCTAATATTTATTCCTAATTTGTAGGCTCGCTTGGCACAGTCAGGTAACCAAGATGATTTAAGTCTGACCTGCATGGGCCACCACAAAAAACTATGTCACGCCCTAATCCCAAAATACATAGGAGTAGGCCACGTGGTAATGGCCAACTATGTACCAAGGGGACTCCAGTCTGACTCTGAATACGTATAAGCTGTAAATGTGGGTCACTATCTAGATAATACAGTCTACATGTCTATGTCTCAAACCACAAGGATATGCAATAAAGAAAGGACAACATGTATTATGTGTGCACCCTACACTACACTCGTCCGAATAGACTCGAAGAAAATAATATGAGTTTACAAATACTGGGCTATACTAGCAAAAAATAAGCAAAGATCATAATAGCTGAACAATGAATAAGTGAATACAAATTTCGAGTAATAATACCTGCATATCGGTATAATACTCATCAGCAGCTCCAGCCTCCCATCAGCAATCGACCCTACAATCTGGAAGGGAACCAGGTCCTCAGAGGGACATAACAAGGTACAAAACAGTATGCCATAGTATAACAGAAAGAAACATGTGCTACGCCGGTGTAATCTAGCATAACCACCTAAGTGAGATACAACTTTGAAGACAATATTCGACGCGTGGGCTTTCCAAATATAAAACCCTAGCTCCAAGGCACAGAGACACACAGGGCATACCGTAGCTCCGACCACAGAGTCACACGGGTGATACTAAGACTCCGGATACAGGATCTCTACATAAATAAGAATATATATATATATATATATATATATATATATATATATATATATATATATAGTAGCCCAAGCGTCTAGTAACTGTCTTTCCCTCCCAAAGCGGTCAATGAGTACTCGCTGAACCTCTATCTAACAGTCTCGTCATACTGAAGTAACTATCAACAATCACGACCCTAAAGTTATCACAGATTCCGGTCATGCTGACACTATCAGGATACAAAAAGCCTAGCACGATGACGGTGTATGAATGTGTCATAGGGTTCACATATAACCAAGTAGGTACATCAAGGTATCGTGAACATCTATCAATCGATACTAGACGTTACCAACAAACCTCTGCACCCAGATATGACCCAGACGCTAAGTAAGGATTCTGATCCAAAGCGCACACAATGCATAGATAGAATAAACAGTAAATCTAAAACTGAGATACAGAATGGCAAGGCGGGGCTCCGGTACAACGTCCAAGTTCGAGGATCCCAAAGTACCTAGAGATGATATATAAAATTAATTAATAATCTAGCTCGATACTATCTAAAATAAGAGGTGACAACACATCTAACATAGGCTTATGTCTTAGTTACATAGCTAACATAGATACTAACTAGAGGATTGACCCAAGTTGACTAGGGTAACGTTGCATCAAATACGATCAACAATTAGTATAACGTTCTCAAACAAAATCTTCAACCCCTAATATTCATCACAGTGATTTCAGTCATTTAAGTTATGCTCATCCTCGACCATACTATCCTTGTAATCATAGACGTAATTTTATACACCTAATTTAGTTAACGCCCCTAAATACACATAATTTTACGTACAGTATCCTCGTTCATATCATCACTAACGTACCAAAATTCATTGGTACATCCACAACATATGCATTTCTCATATTTATTTGTCCTCAAATAATTTGTTATAAAATATCAAGTTCATATATATGTAACCGCAATAATTGCTATAAAACTATTCCACATATATATTTAGCCTCAATAATTGACATTAGATTATGCATGAGAATTATTCATGAAACCCTAACCCTTAGGTTTCCTTAGCATATAACTATACAAAGAGAGAAGAAGGATGAGGAGTTACCCGGGTGGCTGCGGGTGGTGGCAGCGGCGGTGCTGCAGCTTCGATCTGGGATGGCGTCGACCGCGGGGGTGGTGCGCATATCGACCGGGGTGGTGGTGGTGCTCGGCTGCATGAGGCTGGTGGTGCTAGGCTACGATGGTAGTGGCAGTAGGTGGTGGTGTGGGTGATGGTCCTCGTGGTGGAGATGGCGGTGGTGAACGGGGTGTTGTAGGTGGCTGCGACGGAGAGATGGGTGGCGGTTTTAGCTTTGGTGGTAAGGGTGATGGTCGTAGTGGCAGTAGGTGGTAGCAGCGGTGGTGCTAGCATTGCTGCAGTAGAGGTGATGGTGGCGAAGGTGGTGGTGGGTCGTGGAGGCAGTGGTGGTACGGGTGATGGTGGTCGTGGGTCATGGTGGCAGGAGGTGATGGTGGCGAATGTGGTGGTGGTGGTGTTGACAAAGGTCAAGGTGGTGGAGTTGCTGGTATATGAGGCAGCGGGGGCTTGCTCCGGCGAGGTAGTGGTCGAGGTGGTGATGGCAGTAAAGGTGGAGACTCGAGGTGGTGATAGCAGCGACGGCTCGGTGCTGGAGGTAGCAATGGCGGCTCGGTGCTGGAGGTAGCAATGGCGGCTCGGTGCTGGAGGTAGCAGCGGCGCCGGTGGAAGTGGATACGGTATTGAAGAGATAAAGAAGAAGAAGAATGAAGAAGAAGAAGAAGAAGAAGAAGAAGGATGAGGGAAGAAAGGGTGGGTTCGGCTGAAAGAATAAGTAGAGGGAGGAGAGAGAGTGATGGGGGAATTCCTAAGTTTTTTTAGGGATTAGGGCCGGCCATATGTGGGGGGGGGGGGTTGTGTGTTTGAGGTAATATAGAGTGAGTGTGTGGTTGTGATGGGGTAGGGACTTGAATCAAGGGTCATGATGCTTCATGAGGGAGTTGTACATAGCAAAGGGGAGAGAGAGAATGAGGTGACTGGTCATGTGAGGTTGGGGGAGGGTTTCTTCATTGGCTTTCACCAATATGATGGTAACACCTAGCACCATTTTTGCCATTAAGCCCCTTAACATTTGGGTATTTACACATAAAGGAAAAATGGCGAGGATTTGATGTGGAAAGTGATGTATGGTGTTTTGTAGGATGAGAGGGTATTATGTGTTTTGTATGGGCCTCATGAATGGGTGTTGGGTTAAGTTGGGGTTAGGTTAAATCGGTGTCCCCAATTTAATTAAATAAAGTGTCATAAGTGCTCTTAAATTAAATGGGAGTACATGGGGTCTTAATTAAAAGTAACACAAAGGTCATACACGGTGTAGGCTTGGTGTCAGTCTTGGGCCCTTTAATTGGTTCGGCAAAACGGGTTGAGTTTGTGTCCCCAAATCGATGGCAACGACATAGGTACACGATATAGGATTAAAGAATTGATTTTCATGAATGGAAAGTTGTGCAATTAAATTAAAGCACAAGGGAGTGTGTTTGTGAGTGACCAAAATATCCAATGCCTAGGTTGGTTTGTCAGGTCAAGGGTGCAAAGATTTGTTGGAAATTAAAGGTTATTGTTGGGTTCCAATTATTGTAGAAATGGTAAGGTGCACCAAGGGTTTAAATTAAAGAACCAGTCTACGCAACCCTAATTTCTAAACCTTAAACAATCTGAAGCTAAACCAAAATTCTTACCATATCTAGTCTACCAAAAATATAATTTGAGTAAATTTACACAAGTCAATGCAAGCCTTGACCCAAGCAGTGCTAGACATCAAGGCGACTGTGGTCTCCCAACCACCAAGGGCCTCAGGACAAGACCTTGGAACTAATGTAGATTCAAAAACAACCGCTCCCCTCGTTGGCGGCCGTCATGCTCTACCAAGGTCGTCTGCCCCTCCTGCAACAGATAAAGCTAGGAAAGCAATGAGGGAAGTCCGAGAACTCCGAGCCCGCATAGAATCTATAAGAAATTGGGACTCACTCTGGGATCTCAGAGTGCGGCAGCCATATCAGTGAGAATAGAGCAATGTACCATATCCTCCTAAGTACAAACCCTTCAATATTGACACATTTGACGGGAAGTCCTCCCCCCCCGGTATATGAGCTACTTCAAAGCTATGATGGGGCACCTATCCCACAACGATACTGTCCTCACTAGGCTCTTCATCGAGGCATTCTCCGGGATGACCTTCGACTGGTTTTGCAGCCTCCAAGATAACTGTATCTCATCATTCGACTACCTCAAGAGTCTTTTTCTCCAAATATTTTATGAGGCAGAAAGTGACATGAATATGTCCTCCCTGAGGGACGTTGCGCAGGGAGAAAAGGAAGTAGCACAAAATTATATCGAATGGTTCCGACAAGCTACACTGAGGCTGCCTCCTGGCAAACCCGAGATAATGCTGATGGAGATATGCCGGAGAAACCTACTTCCGACAGTCAGCCTCTGTATGGGTGATAGCTAGCCTAAAGACTGGACAACGTTCATTATAAACGTTGTCGTCATCGAGATGAAGGTCAAGGATGCCCGACTCTTAGGCATACAGATCCCCGTTGCCGATGATTGGGGAAGATGTCTCAACAACAACAACAACAACGGCAACAGCAGCCACCACAGAAAAGAAAAATAGGCTATGGTCTCCAACGTAACCAAGAGGCCTGAGAAAAAATAGGTGGAAGCTCCAAAACCAATGGAGACTTACTCTTTCGAGGATGAGGATGGCATGCCCATCTTTGACATGCTGATGAAGGAAGAAAAACTTTGGATCCCCGACGTCAAACGCCAGCCGGAAGCGGCAGACCTAAATAACCCAAAGTATTGTCACTTTCACTGCTACGTCCACCACCCGACGTGGGACTGCTACACCTTGAAGCGGTACATCCAGCGTCTGATCGATACTAAAGCTCATTTCTTGGACTTCGATAATGTAACAGTTGTCGCCAACATGGTATCCCTCCAGTTCGACAACTTTCCCACAACGGAAGCCCATGACAGAGTCACACCGATCTCAAGGGCAACAATGGAGGTGGTAAATCTTCCCCCATATCATGACCAAGCAGCCGGGCTGACACCTCTTACTATGCCTTGGGGCAAGATCATGTGGGTCCACCCAAATCTGATCCCAGACTTGACGTAGCAAGCAGCACCTTCTGTCGTCAAGTCTAAAATATAAAAAACCAAATCCTGCTGCATGGTTTCTTCCACCGCTGAGGAGGCATGGGCAGGGGAAACCAGGTCAGACCTTGTTTACCAGCGAGATTACGAAGCTCCCGACATTAATGTACCTCCAACTACTACAGTTGCCACGTCTGATCCGTGTCTATCTCAACCCCCACCAGCGGATAATTCCAAACAAAAAGAGGGATGGTTCGATAAGCCGTTGCGTAAGAAAATGGCTCAGGGACTGGAAAAGCCCTATAACTTTGATGTCTTGGCTCAACTCACCAATAATCCGGCAAAGTTCTGATTATGTGAGATTGTACGGCTCTCCAGAGACACTCGGGTTGATCTTAGCGAGGCATTATAAAATGCCGACACCTATCTGGCGTAGGTCAAACCACCAGCTGAAGATCCGGTTGCTTTCCCCCACTACAATAGTATCATGGAGGCAATAACCAATATCATGTTCTTATAACAGGATATGTTGCTAAAGAACAACCGGCATGATCTTCCCCTATATACATAGGGTACATTGGTGCCGTTAAGGTGGACAGGATGCACATCGATCTTGGTTCATCAATCAGTATCATCCCGCGGAGTCTGCTTTAGACTTTAGGCATCCCGATGCATCGGCTGACAGCCACTAATACTGCCATCAGTGGCTTCAACGCTAGAAGAAGCTACCCTCTGGGCAAGATTCGTCTGAAATGCCAGATCGGCGACTTGAAGACAAAGGTCACTTGCTACGTCATTAACGTGGATGTATCATACAATTTCCTGCTAGGACAACCTTGGATACACAAACACATGATAGTGCCATCAACTCTACACCAATATCTAAATTATGTGGACGACCATGGCACTGTCAAGACAGAATTCGTGGACATGGACCAATTTAAAGGGTTCAAGGCCTACTACTCCGATTCAATCCTCTACAAGCAAGTCCACCAAGATGAACGTGGAAGTGATGCTGACGATGAGGCAGAGGTCGGGACTACACTAAATAAACCCTTGAGAGTTCGTCTAAAGGCACGTGCTCCCATCACAATCTCTCTCCTTATCATAAAACTGGACAGGAAGGCACCCGAACCTTTTTTCGTCTACTTCCACAGGCCGAATCGACTATCAAAGGAAGATCTGGCACCGTCTACAACATTCGAACCTCTGGTCGTTCTCCTTCATAGGCCGAATCAACCGCAGAGGGAATATCCGGCTTCTTCTACACCTTTGGTCGTTCTCCTTCGAAGACCACCAAGGGAAGCTCTGGCACCTCCTACAAATTTAGAACCCCTGGTGGTAAAACTGCACAGGAATCCACCGAAGCCTTCGCTCGCGCTGGGGGTAGCCCTCGAGAAAGATGAACTGGAGGAGTGCGTGGCTGCTCATGCTAACGTCCCTTCTCTCGATGATGTAATTCCCGAAGAGAAGTTACCATATTTTATTAATAAAGGGCTATCTTTAAACTACTCCGGACTTTTACATGTAAGAACCTTGTCTTCCATGGAGCACGGTCTGGGCCTTCATCTGCAAACACCGGTGGCTACCACCTACGCAGTAAACCATATCCACCCTAGTCAAGGTTCTTACTTCACAGTTCCAGCAAGAAGAAGGGGACATAAACAAATCATCTTCAGCAGGGTTGAATGCCCCCGGTCCTTCACCCCGGAGGAACAAGAGCCAGAACCCGACACCGACAAAATATAACTCTACCGGTTTAGAGGTCAAGCCAAAAATATCATCTAAAAGATGGATTATGATCTTAAAATAATCGAGGTTTAAACTACGGCAAGGGCCGACCGCTGCCCCTGCGTCTACCTGCTCCTACAGGCAAGTCTAAGGATTACTACCAAAAAACCAAGCATGGAGTAGGGTAAATAATGCCTCCCACAACCCTCGAAGGTTCAAAAGAAGAATATGAGGTTCACTCCCACTCTTCACAATCTTTCACTTGGGACTTTGATGTCAGTATCGAGAAGATGCTCAAGCAAATATTATCTGTCAAAATGGTATCGGCTGACCCTGAGGAAGACGACGAAGATCTATAGGAACTCCTTCAAGTAGAACCGTGGGCCCAATGCTTAGACGCACAATGGGAGATACGGTTCGAATAACGAGAATATCCTACCGAGGATGAAGTTGTACAAGTTAATCTGGGCGATGAATTATCCCCCAAACCTATTTTTATCAGTAAAAGTCTGTCCGAAGAAGACCGGGAACCCCTGCTATAGCTCGTCAAGGAATAAATTGATATCTTTCCTTGGAGCTACGAAAATATGCCAAGACTAGACCCCAAAATCACGGTCCACAACCTCAATATCTTGTCGGACGCCAAGCCTGTCAAACAGAAGCAACGGCAGCTCCGCCCGTATGTCATGAACACCATTGAAGCTGAAGTCGATAAACTGATCGCTAGTGGCTTCGTCCTCGAGGAACAACATCCAGATTGGGTGGCCAACATCTTGTCCGTCGTCAAAAAGAATAGGAAGTTCTGGATCTCCATCGACTTTCGTGATCTAAATTCGGTATGCCCTAAGGATGAGTTTTTTTCCTGATCGTCAATATTATGATCGACAACACTTGTGGATTCGAGCGTATGTCCTTCATGGATGAATTTTCTGGCTACAATCAAATCAAGATGTCTCCTGAAGACGAGAAGCATGCATCGTTCAGAATATTGATAGGAGAATACTGCTATACCGTCATGTCCTTGGTCTGAAGAACGCAGGTGCTACATACAAATAAGCTATGAGCACTATTTTTCGTGAACATCTGCGCAAGAAAGTAGAATATTACATTGATGACATCGTTGTCAAAAGCCGCTCCAAAGATGATCACCTCAGGGACTTGAAGACTGTTCGACCTCATGTGTTTGCACCTGCTCAAGATAAATCCTACTAAATCCTTCCTGGGAATCTCCAGCAGCAAATTCCTTGGCTTTATCATCACTTCCAGGGGTATTCATGTAGACCCCGACAAAACCAGAGCAATCCTGGAAATGAAGCCGCCAAAGAACCTCTGGGAACTCCTCGGCTTGCAAGGAATGTTGGCATACATCAGGAGGTTTATATCAAACCTCTCTGGGCATTGTCGGTCATTCACCCAGCTCATGAAGAAAGGTGTCTCCTTTGTCTGGAATGAAGAATGCTAACGTGCGTTCGACGACATCAAGGGATACCTATCAAACCTCCAGTATTGGTAGCCCCGGTCGTAGAAAATCCCTTCCAACTTTATGTGAGTTTAATGGATTACTCTCTCGCTGCTCTATTACCCCAGAATAGTGATGTGGGTCACGAACAGGCTATCTATTATCTCAGCCAAATGATGGTTGATGTGGAGCATAGGTACACCCTTGTCAAAAAAGAATGCCTTGCTCTAGTATTTGCTATCCAGAAGACTCGGCATTACGTGATAGGATAAACCATTCATGTAATCTCATGAGTCAATCCTCTCAGGGTTCTCATGACCAAACCAAGGGCGCTCAGTTGCCGCCTGGCTACCTGGGGGAAACTATTGTCCCCATACGATATGGTATTTGTCCCTCAAAAATCTTTCAAAGGCCAAGCATTGGCCGACTTTCTGGGAGCACATCCGGTGCCAGAAACCTTGAAACTCTATGAAGAGATTCCAGATGAAGTTGCGAACTCAAACTTGACTTCGTGCAAAGTTTTCTAGCGGATGTTCTTCGACAGCACTTCGAGAGCAGGGCCCAAGGGCAATATCTTTGTTGGAGTTGGGATAGTATTAATCTTCTCCTACAATCTGGTCATTAATCGAGCTTATTCCCTTATGGTGTCCTACTCCAACAACGTGGCGGAATACAATGCTCTCATTATTGGACTCCAACTTGCTAAACAAGTGGGGGTAGACTATTTAGAGGCATATGGTGACTCCGAGCTGATAGTGAACCAAGTCTGAGGCGAATATGAAGTTCGGAGTGAAGACCTAATTCTGTACCACCAAGCTACAATCGGCGTTATCTCAACCTTTGAGCGATTCTTCATTGAGCATGTCCCTCAGCTGCGGAACATAGAGGCTGACGCCTTGGCCGGCCTTGCTGCCTCCTTGGCGGTTCCAGACAACACCCATCAGCTAATCACGGTGATCGGTCAAGAGCTGGTCTGCCCCAAAAATAACCTCCGCCTATGTCTGAGTTACATGGTGGAAGTAAACCCTGATACCCAGGACTAGAGACTCTCATTCATTGACTACGCAATCTATGGAATTCTTCTTAAGAACTCAAAGGAAGCCACGTCAGTCAAAAAACGTTCCCTTGGGTTCTATTATGACACAGCTACCAAAATATTGTATCGTCATTCTTATGATGGTCTTCTGCTATGATGCCTATCGAATACAGAAGCCAAACAAGCATTTCGGGAGGCCCATGATGGAATCTGTGGTGCCCACCACCCCCGTCCAAAGCTGCAGGACCGTCTCTGACATTTGGGCTACTATTGGCCCACAATGGTAGCGGATGCCTTCGACTACGCAAAGAAGTGCCAAGCGTGCCAAATTCATGCAGACTTTATCCACTAGTCATTTGAATTCCTACACCCAATGGTAGCATCTTGGTCGTTCGAGGCATGGGGAATGGATATCATCAGACCAATAAATTCACCTTCATCTGAGAGGCACCAGTTCATCCTGGCCATCACCGACTACTTCTCCAAGTGGGAGGAAGCAATACCACTCTTGAAAGTCAAGAAAACCAAAGTGATCAACTTCTGTAAAATCCCCTTCCTAGAAAATCGTATATACCTTTTATTTATTAATTATTAATTAAATTATAATAATTAGGTCTAAATAGGAGAAATATATTTTTAATAATTTTTATGTTAGGTGTTCGGGCACTTAGATGACTTATGGGACCATCAGAAAAAAAATTCGGATTTATTCCATGTAGGAGACCCCTTGAGCTGTTGCTAGCCTAACGATGTGCAATACCCTAATCTATAAATTTTCTTATGTGTGAATATATATATGTGTATATATATTTAGAAAGAAAGAAAGAAAAAAAAAGAATTATTTAATAAGAAGTATTAAATAATAATAATAATATTAATAATAATAAGCAACTACCATTCCATAGCAATGCTATGCTATCCCAGCAACTTTGCTTGCTAAGCCGCCTCTTTAGCACTAGTAACCAACAGGGACCCCCCCCCCCCTTTTTAGCATTAGCCGACCCTTCAGCGGGCCGACCCCCCTTTGCTCTTCTAACCCGCCATCAATCCATCCTCCTCTCTTTCCTATATTAATATATATATATATATATATTTCTCTCCCAAAAACCCTAACCTAAATCTCCAGACCCTTCTCTTCCCATCTAGAGCCGTCACCGCAGCCAGAGAAGCCCCACCAAGCCATCCAACCATCCCGTCGACTCCGACCTCGCGCCCTGCAGATTCCCACTCGAAGCACCCTCGCTCCGGAGTAATTTTCCGTCGACTCGCTCGACCAAACGCTGTTCCGTCTTTATAGGTACGATCATCCCTTAACCCTCTCAAATATTTGTTTTATAGCCAACCTCGGAAAATGTGTGCCCCTAGGTGAAAAACAGCGTCCAAAGTGGACGGACAGACCAAATTCTGGAATCGCAGAATTCCAGAATGACCACCCATATTGCCGAGTTCGTATCTCCCACCACAGAGATCCGAATTCGGTGATTCTTTTTGATACCTGTAGAATACCTGACCTAGTTTATTTTCTGTAAAATAATACTATGCTATTAGTTGCTGTGGACATAGTTAAATTTGTCACAAAACTGCGCGCACCCACTTTTTCCAGATTTTCAAAAGTTGAAAAATGGAGCGCGCCCCGCCAAACGGGACCGCCCCGCCGTGTGCCAAGTCTACCGCATGGTGCACATAGCGTAACCGAACACGTGAAATTTTGTGGGGACTGATTCGGACGTGTGTACGCGCCGGAATCAGGCCGTATCCGCGGACACATTTCGTGTCGCAACTTTTGTGGAACTCGCACGTATTTTGTGTACGCTTGTCAGATTGCGACGAAACTTGTGCCATTGGACTCGTGGTAACGCACTGGTCCTGTGACCCAATTTTCACGCATTTCTGAGACGGTTGACCAGATTGCCAATTGAAGGGCCCATAGTTGACTTTTTGGACAAAATAGTGTTCGGCCCATCGAAATCCACATTTGGATATACCGTTGGGTTCGTATTGACATCTAGAGTTGTTTGACCTATAGTTTGTCCTATTTAGAGACTGTTACCCTTGGCACACTTTTCGGTGCAAAGTGGGCCACACGTGGACCCCACTTTTACCCAAAATTACTGTTTTGCCCCTGTGTCCAAATTGGATGTAAGGGATGTGCTTTTTAGCTATTTTGCTTATTCCGGAAATGTTGGTGATGTTTATTTCAGCATCCGGAGATATTTGTTCGGAGTCCTTAGTTCCAGGTTCAGTGTCCTTGATATTTGGGCACGTACACTTTACAGATTTCTTGCCAGGCAAGTATATCTTGCCATTGTACTGTTTTTACATTCCATATGAGGCATGCATGTTTATTTTCTGTTTATTTAGTTTATTTATTTTAACTGCTATATAAATTGCGCGTCCAAGAAAACTTGGGGGCAAAGACGGTGTCGTCGTACTATGTTTTATTTATGTATATGCATTGGACCTATTTTATGAGACTACCCCATCTTCATGAGGCATTTATGTTTCATTGGCCATGACACTATTCTTACACGAGTGTGAGTCACATGTAGGATACGGACTTGCGTATTCGGCTGGCCACTGGTACGTATAGGTCGTGCGACGGATAGGGATAACTGCCAATAGAAACTTTGCATGCTAGTAGACCTGGCGGTTATTAGAGGGTTATCGTGTCATGGATATGACATGCTTAGAGCATTGGGTGGGGAGAACAACAAGTAAGGCATTTGGGCTCCTTTGCACTTTCCTTGTGTATCCCGTACGCTCCGCCGGAGATGCGCGGTCATGATGACCACTATATATTATATATTATCAGGCGGGCCTCCGACGTTCGAAAGTCATCGTGCCTTTGTAGGCCCCTGGATCTCCAAGAGAACCATGCCAATCCCATTTTAGCCAGATAGCCCACTTGGTGGAAAGTTGTCCTCAAACTGCATTCACATAGATGGCTAGGCGACCCCAATGGATGTTTATTTTTAGTACTTTATTGGCATGTGCTTTTTGTATCTTGTTATGTCCCTCTGAGGACCTGGTCCCTTCCAGATATAGGTGAGCAGGAGTACCCGCAGGAGTATGGACCTGGACCTGACGCTACCTATCAGTCTGAGGAGATCTTACCTTCTGATTATATGTGATTCTTTGCAGCTGTTTAGAGATTCTAGTTGCTATTCTTTTCTAGACATTTATTCTTATATTAGAGTTTATTCTCTTCTCTCTTTAGTAGTTTATTATAGTCGATTAACAGTGGATTTGTCTCCACCCGACTATCACACTTTGAGATTACTATTTGAGACTGCTTCTTTGATATTCATTTATTGATTTCCATTATTCTAATATTTGTGCTGTGGATGAGATATAGAACTGCGTGTGACTTGTTGTGACATATATTACCACTGTGGATTGAATATTCATGTACAGCGTACGTGTGTATATGGTTTCCATATATTGGAGTTCGTATACATACGGCTGGCGTGTTACGTATTCCTATTCCTATGTATTTTGGGACTGGGGCGTGATATATTTTTGTGGTGGCCCATGCAGGTCAAGAATATATTGTCTCGGTTACGTAACCGTACCGAACAAGCCTGCGTATAGGAATAGAGTATAAGGATCTCATCCACGCTTGATTAAAATTCATCATTCCTATTTAATACTTGCATCCTGTTTGATTCATGTACTTTCTCTAATCATTTCGTACATCAACTGCAGAGAGATGGATTTGTAGAATGGATGTACTGTCTCCAATGGCGACGCAACTTCTGGAGTCAATGGTCAGACTCAAGGAGGGACCCCAACGGTTCCTAGGCTTCCGGGACCAGATGGACAGACTCACACCCCAGTTCCATCTGATCCTCCCGCTTCACCTATTGGGAACCTTCCACCTGTCCCAGTACCGCAAGATAGCCAAGCGCAGATGTTCCAATTCTTTCAGATGATGATACAGGAACAGAGGCAGCAGGCAGCCGAGCAGAGGCAGCAGGCAGTCGAGCAGAGACAAGAATTTTTGGCAGCACTGGAGAGGATGGCTGCACATGCTACTGTACCAGCCCAAGCACTAGCTCCAGTACCTCGAGCTAGGGTTGGATCAGTAAAGGATTTTGTTCAGATGGGTGCAAGGCAGTACAAGGGCACTGAGAGCCCGGAGGAGACTACCAACTGGATCACTCACACGCAGAAGCTACTGGAGGCATCACAGTTACCCACGGACCTATGGATGACGGGTGTACGGACGCTTCTAGATGGTAATGCCCATCACTGTTGGGAATCCATGGAGCACCAGTTGGGTACTTACCAGACTTGGAAGCAGTTCTTGGAGTTCTTTGAGGGAAAGTACTTTCCGGACACTGTCAGGGACACCTTGTATGATCAGTTTCTTCACTTGGAGCAAGGGAACCGAACCGTGGACGAGTATGATGCCGAGTTTAGTTGACTCAGCAAATATGGCGCTGCTTTGATACCAAATGACTTGGCTAAGGCTAAGAGATTTCATCGAGGACTGACCCAGGAGCTACAATATTATACAAGCTCGCAGTCCCGAGTCTCTTACGTTGAACTACTGACAGAGGCCAAATTTTAGGAAACCATTAGCAGAGGAAGAGGATGTCAGCTGAGGACACAACAAGAATCAGCAAGGATACAGCAGGGACCGGCAAGGACACAGCAGGGAGGACCTATCAGACGTCCCTTGGCCCAGCAACATCAGCAACACAGAGCCGGACCATACCAGAATCCAGAGAAGCCCTACTGCAATTATTGTGGGAAACGCGGACATATATCAAGAGATTGTCGGACTCGCTTGGGTCAGTGTATGAGATGTGGCTCCGGACAACACATGGCGAGAGACTGCCCAATGCAGACATCGACACTTCCACCACCAGTTCAGAGAGTAGCGCTCCCAGCACCGAAGCCAACCCAGCAGATGACTGGACCGGGAGCACCTCGACCCCCACCAGCAGGAAGATTTCAGAGAGGACCACTGCTACCCACTCAGGAAGAGCAGTATATGAGGACCGGACATGGACAACCACAGAGGAATGGGTGAGCTTTTGCATTGGAGGTAGATGACCTGGATCATGAGGTGGATGTCATAGCAGGTATTACCCTTGCCTTTACTTTTCCTGCTGTGACATTATTTGATACGGGAGCTACCCACTCATTCATATCATCTAGTTTTATTGCCAAACACAACATTGCTTCTATACCATTATCTAGTTGTGTTAGAATACTTACCGGAGGAGGAGTTGTACCAGTTAGTCGAGTTTGTAGATCGGGCCCTATAGTGATACGTGGCAGGGAGATGAATGCCCAACTCTTAGTCCTTCCCATGCCGTCTTTTGATATAGTGCTTGGAATGGACTGGCTAAGCAAGTACCATGCTTTCTTCGACTGTTTTGGAGGAAGCATTCTTTTTAATGTACCAGGCCAGCCTGAACTTGAGTTTGCCCGAGGATCCACAGAAATCCTTGATGGTATGCAGCTCGCAATGGACGATGTTGTCTATCACCCTATTATTTCAGAATTTCTAGACGTCTTTCCAGAGGATTTGCCAGGACTACCCCCAGACAGAGACGTAGAGTTTTCAATTGAACTAGCACCCGGAGCATAACCTATAGCATCGCATGTTTACAGACTGGCGAAGAAGGAGATGGACGAGCTGAAGGCACAGTTAAAAGAGCTAGAGGAGAAAGGTTTTATCCGACCAAGTGCATCACCCTGGGGAGCACCAGTTTTGTTTGTACCCAAGAAGGATGGGTCAGTGCGCATATGCATTGACTACAGAGCCTTGATTGCAGTGACAGTGAAGAACAAATATCCATTGCCACGCATTGATGACCTGTTTGATCAACTCAGTGGAGCTAAGGTATTCTCGAAGATAGATTTGAGATCGGGATATCACCAAGTGAAGGTACGGAAGTAGGACATTCCGAAGACCGCATTCAGAACAAGATATGGACACTACAAGTTTTTGGTCATGCCATTTGGATTGACCAATGCTCCAGCAATCTTCATGGACTTGATGAATCGAGTCTTCCACCAGTACTTGGACCAGTTCGTGGTCGTCTTCATAGATGATATACTTGTCTATTCGAAGAGCCATGAGGAGCACGAGGAGCACCTGCGGATTGTTCTAGAGACTTTGAGGAGAGAGCAGTTATATGCTAAACTCAGCAAATATGAGTTCTTCTTGGACAGAGTTTTATTTCTTGGATATGTTGTTACAAGAGATGGTATTTTTGTTGATCCAGAGAAGATCTCAGCAGTTGAGACATGGCCTGTTCCTAAAACAGCAGCAGAGGTGAGGAGTTTCCTTGGACTTGCGGGATATTATCGACGGTTCGTGGAAAACTTCTTAAGAATAGCGGCACCCATGACTCGTCTGACTTGTAAGGATCAAGAATTTATATGGACCGACGAGTGTCAAGCAGCCTTTGAAGAGTTGAAGAAGCGACTGACTACAGCACCAGTATTGGCGATTCCGTCAGGATCAGGAGGTTACGTGATCTACAGTGACGTATCAGGAAAAGGCTTAGGATGCGTATTGATGCAGCATGGCAAGGTGATTGCATATGCATCTAGGCAGTTACGAGTACATGAGAAGAATTATCCAACTCATGACTTGGAACTTGCAGCCATTGTATTTGCTCTGAAGCTATGGAGACATTACTTATATGGGGAACGAGTGGAAATCTATACAGACCACAAAAGCCTCAAGTACGTCTTCACGTAGAAGGAGTTAAATATGAGGCAACGTCGATGGCTCGAGTTGATGAAAGATTTCGAGATAGAGCTACATTATCATCCAGGCAAGGCTAACGTGGTAGCAGACGCGTTAAGCCGGAAGCCAGCAGGTTACTTCTTGACAGCACAGAGGGAACTATTGGAGGCATTGAAGTGATAATACCCAGAGCAGATGGGACACTAGCCAACTTTTAAGTACAATCATCATTGGTAGAGAGGATTAAGGCAGCTTTGCCTACAGATGCCAGATTCAGGAGACTAAAGGAAAGGACAGAGGCTGGAGAGCAGACCGGATTGTGCATTCATGAGGATGGGACATTACGATGTGGTGATCGTCTTTATGTTCCAATTGGAGAGATTCGACAGGAGCTGATGGCAGAGGCTCATAGTTCGATTTATTCTATTCATCCTGGAGGCACCAAAATATATCGTGACTTACGACAACACTTTTGGTGGCATGGAATGAAGAGAGAGATAGCTCGCTTTGTAGCTAAATGTCTGGTATGTCAACAAGTAAAGGCGGAGCACCAGAGGACAGCAGGATTATTGCAACCACTTTCGATTCCAGAGTGGAAGTGGGAGCACATCACTATGGACTTCGTCACTGGTTTTTCCAAGAGTCCAAGTGGGAGAGATGCAGTGTGGGTAATAGTGGACCGACTCACCAAGTCAGCCCATTTCATACCTTTTAGAGTGGATCAGTCTACAGAAGCTTTAGCTGATTTATATATGAGACAGATTGTGAGATTGTACGACATACCAGTAAGCATTGTATCGGACAGAGATTCGCGCTTCACATCGCACTTTTGGAGGAGCATGCAAGAGAGTCATGGTACTCGTCTGAAGTTCAGTACATCTTACCACCCGCAGACAGATGGGCAGTCGGAGCGTACTATTCAGACCTTGGAGGACATGTTGAGAGCTTGCATGTTAGACTTCGGAGGATCATGGGAGGACCACCTACATCTTGTAGAGTTTTCTTACAACAATAGCTATCAAGCGAGTATTCAGATGGCTCCGTTTGAAGCATTATATGGAAGAAAATGTAGGTCTCCTCTGTGTTGGAGTGACGTGGGAGAACGTCAGATTTTGGGACCCGAGTTGGTGGTCAACACCATAGAGACAGTCAAGAAGATTCAGGGACACTTGCGAGCAGCGCAAGACAGGCAGAAGCAGTGGGCAGACCTTTATCGTCGTCCCTTGGAGTTCAAAGAGGGCGATCACGTCTTATTGAGGATATCACCGACCAGAGGCACCATCCGATTCGGAGGGCACGAAAAATTGAGTCCAAGGTATATTGGACCATTTGACGTGCTCGAGAGAGTTGGAGAGGTGGCATATCGACTTGCGCTACCACCTTCACTGGAGGGAGTACATGACGTATTCCATGTGTCGTAGCTCAGGCGATATGTGGCAGACAGCAGTCATGTTCTTGACCATTCAGATATCACCATTGGGCCGAGCTTGTCATACCAAGAGCAACCCGTGGGAATCCTTGATCGTCGAGAGAAGGTATTGAGGAACCAGTCTATTCCCTTGGTTCGCGTAGCATGGAGGCATGGCGCGCTAGGAGAATCAACTTGGGAGTGCGAGGACGACAGGCGCAAGCATTTTTCGAACCTATTCGCAGACCAAGGTATGAATTTATATTGTTAATTTATATCTTATACCATCCTTGCTTTCTATCGTGGCTTAATTTTAATTTCGAGGACGAAATTTTTACAAGTTGGATAGAATGTAAAACCCCCTTCCTAGAAAATCGTATATACCTTTTATTTATTAATTATTAATTAAATTATAGTAATTAGGTCTAAATAGAAGAAATATATTTTTAATAATTTTTATGTTAGGTGTTCGGGCACTTAGATGACTTATGGGACCATTAGAAATTTTTTTCGGATTTATTCTATGTAGGAGACCCCTTGAGCTGTTGCTAGCCTAACGATGTGCAATACCCTAATCTATAAATTTTCTTATGTGTGAATATATATATATATATACATATATATATATATATATATATATATATATATATATACACAAATATATATATGTGTGTATATATTTAGAAAGAAAGAAAGAAAAAAAAAGAATTATTTAATAAGAAGTATTAAATAATAATAATAATATTAATAATAATAAGCAACTACCATTCCATAGCAATGCTATGCTATCCCAGCAACTTTGCTTGCTAAGCCGCCTCTTTAGCACTAGTAACCAACAGGGACCCGCCCCCCCCCCCCCCCCTTTTTAGCATTAGCCGACCCTTCAGCGGGCCGACCCCCCTTTGCTCTTCTAACCCGCCATCAATCCATCCTCCTCTCTTTCCTATATATATATATATATATATATATATATATATATATATATATATATTTCTCTCCCAAAAATTCTAACCTAAATCTCCAGACCCTCCTCTTCCCATCTAGAGCCGTCACCGCAGCCAGAGAAGCCCCACCAAGCCATCCAACCATCCCGTCGACTCCGACCTCGCGCCCTGCAGATTCCCACTTGAAGCACCCTCGCTCCGGAATGATTTCCCGTCGACTCGCTCGACCAAACATTGTTCCGTCTTCATAGGTATGATCATCCCTTAACCCTCTCCAATATTTGTTTTATAGACAACCTCGGAAAATGTGTGCCCCTAGGTGAAAAACAGCGTCCAAAGTGGACGGACAGACCAAATTCTGGAATCGCAGAATTCCAGAATGACCACCCATATTGCCGAGTTCGTATCTCCCACCACAGAGATCCGAATTCGGTGATTTTTTTGATACCTGTAGAATACCTGACCTAGTTTATTTTTTGTAAAATAACCCTATGCTATTAGTTGCTGTGGACATAGTTAAATTCATCACAAAACTGCGCGCACCCACTTTTTCCAGATTTCCAAAAGTTGGAAAACGGAGCACGCCCCGCCAAACGGGACCGCCCCGCCGTGTGCCAAGTGTACCGCATGGTGCACACAGTGTAACCGGACACGTGAAATTTTGTGGGGACTGATTCGGACGCGTGTACGCGCCGGAATCAGGCCGTATCCGCGGACACATTTCGTGTCGCAACTTTTGTGAAACTCGCACATATTTTGTGCACGCTTGTCAGATTGCGACAAAACTTACGCCACTGGACTCGTGGTAATGCGCTGGTCCTGTGACCCAATTTTCACACATTTCTGAGATGGTTGACCAGATCGCCAATTGGCGGGCCCATAGTTGACTTTTTGGACAAAATAGTGTTCGGCCCATCGGAATCCACATTTGGACATACCGTTGGGTTCGTATTGACATCTAGAGTTGTTTGACCTATAGTTTGTCCCATTTAGAGACTGTTACCCTTGGCACGCTTTTTGGTGCAAAGTGGGCCACACGTGGACCCTACTTTTACCCGAAATTACTGTTTTGCCCCTGTGTCCAAATTGGACGAAAGGGATGTGCTTTTTAGCTATTTTGCTCATTCCAGAAACGTTGGTGATGTTTATTTCAGCATCCGGAGACGTTTGTTCGGAGTCCTTAGTTCCAGGTTCAGTGTCCTTGACATTTGGGCGCGTACACTTTACAGATTTCTTGCCAGGCAAGTATACCTTGCCATTGTACTGTTTTTACATTCTATATAAGGCATGCATGTTTATTTTCTGTTTATTTAGTTCATTTATTTTAACTGCTATATAAACTGCGCGTCCAAGGAAACTTGGGGGCAACGACGGTGTCGTCGTACTATGTTTTATTTATGTATATGCATTGGACCTACTTTATGAGACTACCCCATCTTCATGAGGCATTTATGTTTCATTGGCCATGACACTATTCTTACACGAGTGTGAGTCATATGTAGGACACGGACTTGCGTATTCGGCTGGCCACTGGTACGTATAGGTCGTGCGACGGATAGGGATAACTGCCAATAGAAACTTTGCATGCTAGTAGACCTGGCGGTTATTAGAGGGTTATCGTGTCATGGACATGACATGCTTAGAGCATTAGGTGGGGAGAACAACAAGTAAGGCATTTGGAATCCTTTGCACTTTTCTTGTGTAACCCGTACGCTCCGCCGGAGATGCGCGGTCATGATGACCACTATATATTATATATTATCAGGCGGGCCTCCGACGTTCGAAAGTCGTCGTGCCTTTGTAGGCCCCTGGATCTCCAAGAGAACCATGCCAAATCATTTTAGCCAGATAGCCCACTTGGTGGAAAGTTGTTCTCAAACTGCATTCACATAGATGGTTAGGCGACCCCAATGGATGTTTATTTTCAGTACTTTATTGGCATGTGCTTTTTGTATCTTGTTACGTCCCTCTGAGGACCTGGTCCCTTCCAGATATATGTGAGCAGGAGTACCCGCAGGAGTATGGACCTGGACCTGACGCTACCTATCAGTCTGAGGAGATCTTACCTTCTGATTATATGTGATTCTTTGCAGCTGTTTAGAGATTCTAGTTGCTATTCTTTTCTAGATATTTATTCTTATATTAGAGTTTATTCTCTTCTCTCTTTAGTAGTTTATTATAGTCGATTTGCAGTGGATTTGTCTCCACCTGACTATCATACTTTGAGATTACTATTTGAGACTGCTTCTTTGAAATTCATTTATTGATTTCCATTATTCTAATATTTGTGCTGTGGATGAGATATAGAACTGCGTGTGACTTGTTGTGACATATATTACAACTGTGGATTGGATATTCATGTACAGCGTACGTGTGTATATGGTTTCCATATATTGGAGTTCGTATACATACGGCTGGCGTGTTACGTATTCCTAGTCCTATGTATTTTGGGACTGGGGCATGACAACTTCGTCAAGCATCATGTCATATACCACTTCGACTTGCCACAAAGGATCATTCATGATAATGGTCCACAGTTTGCAAGTCATGCATTCTACCGGTTCTATAATAAAAATCGGATTCATAATGTGGCTTCGACTGCCTATAACCCAGCGACAAATAGGTTGGCTGAGGCATTCAACAAAACTATTATCAAGATTCTCAAGAAAATTGTATCATCCAACAAGCACGATTGGAACGAGAAGCTGGGTGAATATCTCTGAGCTTACCGTACAACGGTCCGGATAGCGAGAGGAAGTACGCCATTCTCTTTGGTGTATGGGAGCGAAGCGGTCCTCCCCCTCGTGTTCCAAATCCCTTCACTCCGAGTGGCTCTCTCCAATCAGCTAACCGTGGATGACAACCATCGCCGACACTACAAAAGTTGGAAGCACTCGACAAAAAATGACTCTTAGCTTAATAGCGCATTGAGTTGTACCAGACACGTCTCTCTGGAGCCTTCAATAAGTGAGTCAAAAAAAGAACATTCCAAGTGGGTGATCTCGTCCTGACAGTAAGAAGATCGATGGTCATGACCCACAAGACGGCCGACAAATTTTAGCCCAAATGGGAGGGCCCGTTCATCATGGAATCAGCATTCTCCAACGGCACCTACCGGCTCACGAAACCTAACAACGACTTGCTCATGATGCCTATCAACGGCAAGTTCCTAAAAAAGTACTATGTTTAAGCTAGAATTATACTCCCATCATTACTAGTGGGACAACCCAGATGTACATCTCTACACTCTTGGTTCTTCATCCCCAGCAAGTGCCTATGTGCAACATTTTTCTCTTCTTTACAATTTTTTGTAAAAGCCATTGTCGGTATCCAAGAGCCCTGGATACGCAACAAATGATGGATCCTCAAATTTATTCCAGCAGAACAGTCCCCAGGTCCTCCTGCATACTCCCGCAGTGACCACTCACTCCAATCTTTTTAGACACTAGCCATATTTATATTACTTCTGAGCTATCGTCCCACCAATCTTCCGATCGGAGCAATCCTCAGGTCTATCTTCATGTTCAGATAAACCCCACTGAATAAATCATTCCACAGTGAATTTCTCGGACATCGGTTCACGTCTATATTACCTCTGAACTACTGTCATAATATTTCTTCCCGGCTGAGTTTGCCATGTCCATATTACCTCTGAGCAAACTGCCCAAGTTTTGGCTATCGATTATCATGTCCATATTATCTCTGATATCAGTTGTCATCTCCACTTATCATTCGTACTCACCAAGGTACACCAGCGGTGTTAGGTCCACAAAAACTGCCACGTCCATATTACCTCTGGCAGGACTTGTTCCAAATCTATTACTTATATTCTGGTGCATAAAATGTAATAGGTCCATAAAATATATCACGTCTATATTACCTCTGATAGTGATTATTTTTAAACTTATTATTTTCCCTCAACGTGTACAACAAGTAATAAGTCCACCAAAAGTCCCCCAGCAAGATGTCCTCAACAAACTGCGGTATCGTACTACGTCCATATTTCCTATGGTACGATATCCAAAAATCATAATATACAATACGACAAATACAAGAAGAAGTTCCAAAAAAAGAGAAAGTTTTATTCAAGATCATGAGTAAATATGATAGAAATCAGTTACATTTCAAGAGTTTTCATTAATGTTCAAGGTCTTGAGTACATATGATAAAAATCCCTTGTAAGGGTTTCCATGAGTTCTTGCCAACAAGAACCTCTTCCATTAAAAGGCGTCCCCATGTTGTTTCTGCCACAGACACCAGTGGGTCCAATAACAAAGCTCAATGCTTTCTGGCTCACCAATCCATAGTGCAAACCTCAGTATATGGAAAAAATATATACTGATGGATAGTAAGGAAAGAGCCGGAGCAGACGCTCTACAACCAGGCAAAAAGATCGACAATAGGAATAAAAATTAATCCAAATCCTGTCATTGTCGCCACAAGCCCCCATTTAGTAGCAAGCCGCATAAAGGGGAGAAAAGTAGCTAGCACGCTACATGAGCATGGATGACACAGCGTGTGACGCATGATATTCATCCTCGTCTTCTGGATCAATCCTTGCCAAACGGTCCTCGTCTCCTGAATCGGTTCTCAGCGAACCGCCATCGTCTCCTGGATTAGTTCTTGACAAGGAACCACTGCATAAGGGTGACATTCTCTTCGAATGACAGGTATTATGATATCATTCAATGCTCCATCATGAGCAACACGAGCGAGGGAAAAACCTGTAAAAAGAAGACACGCCTCAATCTCAATAAAAATTGCATAAAGGAACAAACTATCGCATACGGCTGTTTCGGCCGCAGCGACGCACTACCGAGCTTATGCGCACAAGTAAGAGGAGATCTCATCCATGCGGTCAAGCTAGAGATAAAGCTCTGCGCACATGAAGCAGATGACCCCCCACCCATTTGGCCATGCCAAAGCTCGACGCACATGTTATAGAGGAGTGCTCGTCCACACGACAGAACTCTGTGAAAGAAGTTTGCACATGTCCAAGATGAGTCTCCATCCAGGCGGCAGAATCTCACAAAGGGCCTGTGCGCATCCCTGTAGCAGGATGGTGTACTGGGGCCTATTCCTCCACAGCATTTCATGAGAAGTACAATACTGTCCTACCTCCAAACAAAACACCTGGTTCGGAGGGCCATGGATCTAAACCTCCCTTGATCAACCCCTCGATGAAAAGAGCCTCAGCCTTCAGCATCCCTCACAGGAGAAGGAAATAAAGAAAAGAGTTAAAGTTCTCTTTCTCCTCCCCACCACCTATATTATAGGCCTCAAAACCATGTAAAGAGATCGAGGAAATGAACCAAGCAGTTATAAGGATGAACCTAACACCTCGATTCGTGGAGTCCACTTTAATCTCCCTAAAAATAGTAGCCTCTCGGGCCCCACGTCAGGAGATGGAACAGAATCCCAAAGGAGATCCACTAAGAGATCAAAACAAATATGTAAATTAATGACGATTTGATAGACTAGAAGTGCTCGCCCATGCGGCCTAACGCCTAGGCGGCCCGACGTCTATGCGATCCAACGTCCATGCGGCCTTCCAACCATGCGGTCAAAAGTGCTTCTTCCTCCATGCTTCTTATTCAAAGTATTCCAAACTTATCAGTTTGAAAACTTTGAAGGGGGTCTTGTAGAAGTATAAAAAATATGCATCCATGCGATCCTGTATCCCAAAATGAAAACTCAGAAGAGATCAGGTCGCAGAGTCACCATGTGGCCCAAAAAGATGACATACATACATCCAAATCAACCAAAGTAGCTTGGCCGCAGAAGAAACTAACGTGGCATCCCGTCAGCAGGATCGTCTCTGACACAGAATCCTGACGAAAAAGATTTTCTGATTTCCTCAAAAGACGTGAATACGCTTAACGACAGAAGTCTCACGTTAGAACAGAACTTCACTCTGGATTGATATGCAATACCGCATATACAGCACAACTGGCCTCATGCATCTCCATGTATTCCAGGTTCCATGCGGTCCCATGCGTCCTTAGCCCCCTGCGTCTCTGGCCCCATGCGTCCCAGACTTTGTGCGGTTCTATGCGTCTCTGGCCCCATGCATCCCAGGCTCCATGCGGTCCCATGCGTCTCTGGCCCCCATGCGTCCCAAACTCCATGCGTCCATGCTTTTCTGGTCCCATGCGTCCAAGGATCCATGCGGTCCCGTGCGTCTCCGGCTCCATGTGTCATGCCCCAGTCCCAAAATACGTAGGACTAGGAACACATAAGTATGCCAGCCATATGTATATGGCAACTCCAATATATGGATACCATAATACATATGTACGCTGTAATATGAATATAAACTCACATGTGGTATATAAAATATCACAGGTCACAGAAAATACTAATCTAATCCACACAATAAGTCACATAAGGTAAATAATTAAAATAGAATAAAGAGTATGAATAATCCAACAATGATAGTCGGGTGGAGACAAATCCAGTACCAATAACTATATCAACTAAAATGAGAGAGAAGAGTAAAATCTCCTATATAAAATAAAGTAATGATATAAGAGTGTCAGCTAAAGGATCCATCGCTAGAGATAATCAATGATGCTCAGTGGGTAAGGTCTCCTCGACAGAAAGTAAAGCGTCAGGTTCGGGTCTGCACTCCTGCGGATACTCATGGTCATTTATTCCTGGCAAGGGACCAGGTCCTCAGAGGGACGTAACAAGATACATAGAAGCAAGCCAATTGAATACAGTAAACATGCATAATGTTTGAAAATATATAAGTACGTTGTACAAGATAATCTATATGAATGCAAATAAGGACAACTTTTTGAAGCAAGGGTAGGCTACTCGATCTAAATCTCACAACTCACACACACGTCTAGAACATCATCAGTCGTCATACCGCGGGGGTAACGATCATCGTGACTCCATCAGCCGACCTACCGTGGGGGTAGCGACCATCGAACATGACTACCATAGTGCGTGCTAGATACTATGGTTTACCAGAGTGGTTAAAGCCCATACGCCTACTGATTGTCCTCTCATGATACTAAGTGTCATGTGTGTGTCAACATATCTAATATATAGTAATGACTGAAAGAAACTACACATGCAATGAATATACAAAAATGCAATGAATGTACAGAAATATAAATAGCATACAAAGTATTGTAAATAATTTGGCAAGGTATACTTGCCTGGCAAGAGAGCTGCAAAGAGTAACGTTCAGGAGTCAAGCACACAGGATCAGAAACTACGGCCTCAGAATGAACGTCTCCGGATGCTGAAATAAACATCATCAACGTTCCCAGAATAAGTGAGATAGCTAGAAAATACTACCATTTTGTCCAATTTGGACACAGGGACAAAACGGTAATTTTGGGTCAAAGCGTGGTCCACATGTGGCCCACTTTGCACCAAAAAATGTGCCAGGGGTAAAGGTATCTAAATTGGGACAAATTATAGGTCAAACCAATTCTAAATGTCAATACGAACTCAATGGTACATCCAATTTTGGATTCCTGTGAGCCAAACACAAATTCGTCCAAAAAGTCAACAGTAGGGCCCACAAATAGGTGACTTGGTCAACTATCTCAGAATCGCGTAAAACTTGGGTAATAGGACTAGCATGATACCACGAGTCCAATAACGCAAGTTTTGTCGCGTTCTGACGAGCGTACATTAAATGGTGTGATGTTTTACAAAAGTCGGATACGGGCTGATTCTGACGCGCACACGCGTCCGAACCAGTTTTATTTAAAGCCCACACGTCTGGGTATACCGTGCGCAGCTTTCGGTGCACTTGGTACACGACGGGGAAGTCCCGTTTGGCGGGGCGCTCTCCGTATCACAAATTTTGGAAGGTTTGAAAATAGGTTTTTCTGAATTTTTAACCTAATTTATTTTCGATTTTAACACATAATAAAATAATATAATTGATAAGGAATGATCTCGGTCAGGTGTTCTTTCCATAGCAAAAATAAAAACTAAGTTCGGATCTCTGTGGTGGGAGATACGAGTCCTTGAACATGGGTCGATGGGGCAGTTTTTGCAGTTCAAAAATATGGTTTTTCCTTAAAGTTAGCGTCGATTTTTACCTAGTTTTGTGCGCTGTTTGAAGTAAACTAATACACAGAGTTGGAAGGAGGATAGGTCGAGAATATACCGATAAAGACGGGGTCGATTTTGGTCGAGCGATGGTGCAAAAATCTTGGCTTGAACAGGGCTAAGTTGCTGTTCAAACTGCTGTCGCTGCGCGTTGACGCGGACGCGCGGCGGGCTCTACGGTGAACGGCGGCAGTCTGCGACGGGTCTCCGGTCAGCGGTGGCGCTCAGGTTCGAGGAGATTAAAGGATATTAGAGTTTAGGGTTAGGGTTTGTGAGAAGTATATGTATATATAGTGAGCAGCGGTCGAGTTTACTGTGCACGCGGTTGAGAAATCGCAGTTGTTGCTGCCGATTCCTTCGTGGGAAGGGTAAGTTTGCTAGCGGGTTGGGTTTGGTTATTAATGGATTTGGGTAGATAATGGGTTAGGGTTTTGATTCATTTTATTTCTTTTTCTTTTGTTCTTTCTTTTTCTTTTATTCTCTTTCTTTCTTTTCTATTTTCTTTTCTTATTCTATTCTTTCTTTCTTTATTTAATAAACTATATATATATATATATATATATATATATATATATATATATATATAATTTTAGAAAGTTATTTTAGAGCATACACTTAATCTATCAACTGTCCACAAGTTCACATACATGAAAATAATTAAGATAAATTAATAATAGCTCCGTAAATCCTCTATTGCACAAACACCTAGAAATAAAAATTCCATAAATTCTATTTCTTTTAATTAGCTAATAATTACTATAAATTAATTAAATAATTAATACGGTTTTTAAAATTAGGGGTTTTACACCATGCGTCCCAGACTCTATGTGGTCCATGCATCTCTGGCTTCATGCGTCCCAGACTCCATGCGTCTCATGCGTATCTGGCCATATGTGTTTCAGACTCCGTGAAGACCAAATTTTGTTGTTATGACAAGAGTGATTATCTCCAACCAAGTACGGACTATGTGTCAAGCTAACTAAGTCATGCCCACAAAGGATGAGAACCACCCATATCTTCAATAACAAAAATCTCAATAAGTGCCCACATGGCAGCTCGACCTGCTCACGGTTACAGCTGTACCCTATTAAGAAGGGACACGTAGCACCCTCTAGCATCCATGCGGCCCAACATATATGCGCCCAGGGATGACTATAAATAGCAGGGTACCACACCCATACAAAAGGCGAGCTGGCTATCTGCGAACCTACACTCAAGCGAGAGAGAAGAGCCCATGCATCGGATCGTCCAAGGAGTAAAGAGAGTT
This sequence comes from Iris macrosiphon, assembly GCA_036927795.1. Lineage (NCBI taxonomy): Eukaryota > Viridiplantae > Streptophyta > Magnoliopsida > Asparagales > Iridaceae > Iris > Iris macrosiphon. The sequence goes on along the minus strand of JAYESA010000006.1, from coordinate 145,459,089 downwards.
GCTACACTCCTAACCCTCCATCGTCACCCCCCCCCCCCCAGAAAACAAATTTGTACTTAGATTTTCTTATAGGACCTCTTTGTACTTTCTTTTCATTTGTTAATTAAATCAAGTTCTTTCTTAAAGACTTTCGAATTTAATGGTGAACAATCCATATCACCTCTGATAGAGTTTTTTGCTTCGAACTTATTACTTGCACTCTAGTGTGCAAGAAGTAATAGGTCTGCCAAAGATCCCCTAGTGGGATATCCTCAATAAAAGAAAACAGCCATGTCCATATTACCTCTTGCTCATTTCATTTTTCTTCCACACCAAGATCATACCTAACCTCTCGGTATGACTATCGATTAGCTCACGTCCATGTTAACTTTGAGCTATCATCCTCACATCCTCCCTAGTAGAGTTTTCCATGTCCTTCTTATCTTTGAGCAAACCTCTCTTTATGACTATCGATTGTCACGTCCATAATATCTCTGACATCGATCATCATCTAAACTTATCACCTGTACTTAACTCCAAGTACGCCAGTGGTGGTAAGTCCACAAAATCGATCACGTCCATATCACCTCTGATAGGATTTTATTTCAAACTTGTTACTTGCACTCCAGTGCGCAAGAAGTAATAGGTCCACCAAAGATCCCCCAATGGGATGTCCCTAATAAATTACGGTGTTGTGCTATGTCCATATTACCTCTAGCACAATACCCAAAGTCCACATCATGCAATATGACAAATAAAATAAGAAATTCTAGAAAAGGAGAGACTTTATTGATTAATATTCATGATCATGAGTATATATAATGGAAATCCATTTTCAAAGATTTTTTTAATAGTATTCAAGGTCATGAGTACATATGATGGAAATCCATTTTAAGGATTTTCATGAAGTCTCGCTGATGAGAACATTTTCATTAGAGGTGCCCCTCAGTGCTGTTGTTGCTACCGACACAAGTAGAGCCAGCAGCAGAGCTTAATGCTTTTTGGATCATCCCTCCACTAGTTAAACCTCAGTATATGAAAAATAATCCATATTGATGGATAGCAAGGGAGGAGCAGGAGCTCTACAACCATACAGGAAGACCGAAGACAGGAATGATAATTAATCCAAATCCTGTCATCGACACCGCATGCTCTCGGCCGGTAGCAAGCCACATGAAGGAAGAAATGCAGCTAGCACGGTACATAAACAGGAACAGCTCCACGCATGATGCAGGATGTTCACCCTCGTCTCCTGGATCAGTTCTTGGCAAAAACCCACCAAGTAAGGTTGGCAGTCTCTTTGAATGATGGGTTCTATGATATTCTTCCATGCTCCATCATGGGAACCGTGAAGGATGGTAAAACCTGAATAAAGAGAACACATATCAGTCTCAAAGAAGATTATAAAAGTGTACAGCAGTCGCATGTCACTTCCAGGTCGCAGCCACATGCAGGAGGGGACGTCTTGGGATAGCTAGGTCCGCACGCATGAGCAAGATGAGGTCTCATCCATGCGACTAAGCTACATATAGGTTATTCTTGTAAGTTGCAGATAAATTCCCATCCATGAGACCAAGCCACATATGGACTCTATGCATATGTTACAGATAATTTTTCATCCATGCGGCAGAATTTTATAGGGGGATTATGCGTATTTTAGAAGATTTCTTATCCACGGTATGAGGTCGTATACTTATGTCTCTGTGTCCCTGCCATAATGACACACCCCTCTACCTCCAATAAAATGCTATAACAGGAGGACACGGATCAACACCGCTCTTGACAAACCCCTCAACAAGATAAACAATAGCTCCCGGCATCTTCTTTTACAAAATAGGGTGAAGCCGAGAGATAAAAGTTCTCTCTCCTCTTTAGCCTGCCTATTTATAGGATCCTAGGGTGCGTGAGAAGATCGAGGCGATGAACCAGACAGTTATGAGGATGAATCAGATTCCTTAATTTGTGTGATCCTAATTTATCTACTCAAAAATTATCGTTGACTCAGAATTTCCAAGAAACCTCCTCGGAGATCGAGCCAAATCCTGTCTTAAAATTAATGATTTGACAGCCTAGCAGAAGTGCCTATGCGGCAACATGCCTATGCGGCATATCACTCAGATGCGGCCCAAGGTCCTCTCCTCTATGCATACTTCTTATTCAAAGTATTTCAAACTTATCAGTTTGAAAACTTTGAAGGGGGTCTTGTAGAAGCATAAAAAATCTAGATTCGTGCGCCAAACAAACATGCACCCCAAGATCGAATCAGAAGAAATCAGGCCGCAGAATGACCATGCAGCCCAGAAAAGCAGCTACCATGCGCTAACAGTAATCAAAGACCATGTGCCATAGTGATAAAGCCCCTGGTACCATAATGATCCAGTGTCATACACCGACCGCTTCATAACTAGTGTTCCCGTGTGCCATCAGTGCCATGCACCACTAAGTAACTAGTGTTCCCATGCACCAGTAGCACCATGCGCCACTAAGTAACTAGTGTCCATATGCGCCAGCAGTGTCATGTGCCACTACTCCCTTAAGCATCCCGGCGTCACAATACTAGCCACATAAAGGCCTGACACAAAGATCATGTCCAACACAGAATCCTGACAAAAAAGGACTTTCTGAATGCCTCAAAATACGTGAGCACGCTAAACCACAGAACCTCACGCCAGCATAAACTTTACTCCTGATAGGCGTGCAGCGCTACGTGTACGAGGTCCCATGTGTTCTAGACTCCATATATTTTATGCGTCTCTGGCCCCATGCGTTCTAGACTATATGCGTTCCATACGTCACATGCATCCCAGACTCTATGCATCCAACGTGGCAGCGTTCCCTGAGACAAAATCTTTTTGTTGCGACTGAAGTGATTCTCTCCAACTAAATACGGATAACATGTCAAGATGCAATTATATTCTGTTGAAGGAGCCCCCTGCGGCCGCCAAACAGAGGCACATGCGACACCTATAACCCATTAGCATGATGGCTATAAATAGGAGCAACTCGGACGTTCCAATGGCTGGTTTTTTCTACTTTAGAGACCATACCCCTCCAAGCGAGCTACGTGCGTGCACACAAGTTTAGGAGAGAGAAGAGTGAAGAGAACATCCTCATTCCCTCGTCGGACCGTCAGCAGAGTAAAGGAGTCACTTTAATACTCGATCTCCATCGTCACATTACCCAGATCAAAAATATTGTAATTAGATTTTCTGCCTAGGATTTCTTTGTTCTTTTTTGTTTGTTATTAAACAATTTTTTCTAAACTTATTTCAATGGAAAACATTCTTTAGTTCTTCGAAGGTGGGGCTCACTACGATCTCAAATATTATGGTAAAGTTTGGTCGGTTGACAAGGCTATATCTGATCCAAAATAAGAGCGGAGTGTACTTTAATTCCCATTACCCAATCAAGAAGGAACGAGCTACGATGTTGGAAGTGGAGAAGGGGGAACTACCCGTTAAATATCTTGGAGTTCGGCTGTCAGTCAATTACGCAAAGGATATAGACTGCCAGAGTTTGGTGGATTATACGCAACGGCGTGTGGAGGGCAGACAGGCACAATGCATGTCGTTTGGCAGGCGGATTAAACTAGTTTGTGTAGTAATCTCTGTACTGACGATGTTCTGGCTTTATTATATTATCTTATCGACGGCTACTATATAAAATATTGAGCGCATCTGCGCTAACTTTATCTGGTAGGGTAGTTTTTACGTCATTGCTTGGAAGAAGTTATGCTGACCGTATAAAGAGGGTGGGGTGGGAATGCGTGCCTTAAAAATAGTTCGTGATATAGCAGGGATGAAGCTGACCAGGAAGTTTATCCATGGCAGATCTCGTTGAGTTAAATGGATGGAAAATCAGTATCTAAAGGGTGATAACTTTTGGATGTACATTTATAATAACAATGTATTTGTTACTTTCAAATGGTTGCTCTGAAATCATGCCTCCATTACGCCTACTTTATGTCGGGTTATACGTGAAGGAAGGGCCACCGAATTATGGGGCGGGTCATCGGAGCCTACTGAGATGATGAGAGAGAGCATATGCACTTGGAGGCGGACATAGGATTGAGGGTGAACTATATTCTTCGGGAGGGAGTTTGGAGTCCATAGACCTATACTCACACAGCCCGCTTAGCTGACCTCATTCGGGCGACTCCCCTGGACCCGACTGCAGAAAGGGATTGGTGGTTATGGCAGCCGTCGGGGAGCGGATGTGGGACATGTGAGTTCGAGTTTAGGACCTGTTATGACCTCATGCGGAGCACACATCCAAAGATGGAAAACTATGAGTTTATATGGACAAAGGGACTTGCTCGCAAAATGTAATTGTGCATGTATCGCCTCATCTTGGGTAGAATACTAACAATGGACATGATCGTTCATTTTGGAATACAAATTAATACTCACTGATGTATGATTTTCAATCACTCAAATAAAAAGAGCCATCATCTTTTCTTTGAATGTGAGATAACTTTGTACCTCTGGCGAGAAAAATGGAAATAGTTGGGTGGTGGTGCAGCTCCAAGGGATGTCGAGGCAATTATTACGTAGATCATGACACGAAGAGACAAAGAGAGAAGTTGGTTTAAGGAGACTCGTATCCGACTTACATCGACAACGTGGCATGTCTGGCGAGAATGAAACAGATATATTTTTGAGGGTCTCACAACCTCTGTCGTCAGGATTTTGCATAATATTGAATTTGATGTAGTTGTCATGTGTCATCTATAAGGGACCTGGAGAAAATAAAATTTATCGATTTATATATATATATATATATATATATATATATATATATATATATATATATATATATATATATATATATATATAGAGAGAGAGAGAGAGAGAGAGAGAGAGAGAGAGAAAGAAAAAGGGATATGAGAAATATGCTCATATTCCTACATGAGCTAATGCACATGTGGACCAATAGGAATGGAGTGTATTAGTACACATGGGTGCATATGGGATGTAGGAATCCATTCCTATTGGTCCACATGTGCATGGCTCATGTAGAAATATGAGCCTATGGCTTATACTCCGTTTATCCCATATATATATATATATATATATATATATATATATATATATATATATATATATATATATATATATATATATATCATGCACAGCATGCGTGTATATATAACATAACAGAAAAGTTTAATGATTGTATATGTATATATTATATATACAAACAAGTCATATACATCGTATCCTATAAATTATATAGGGGTGCGTCACCTTTAATTTAAACTCTTAAGACTATAATATATGAACCTTATACACAACATACTATACTCTAACATGTATAACTCAGAATAAAAGTATAGGAGCACTCATGGAAATTATGTATAAATATGTGAAATTATTGGATTTCGAAGTAGAGGACTTCCCTTGGGTTCAACAAATGGAAGAAGAGAAGATGAGATGGATGGGTGGTGCTCTTGGGTTCAAGGAAGAGGTGGGGCTGGTCATATTTGAGCATAGATGAGAGGAGGTGAAGATGTGAAGAGAAATAAAGAAGAAGAAAAAAAAAGTTTTCTACAATACCTTATATTAATAATTAGTTAAATCAATTTAAGAATTCAAAAAAAAAAGTAAAAGAAGATGAAAGAAGATGTAAGAAAAGAGGGGAGGAGAGAGATATAGTTGGCTCTTAGCTTCCTAAGGAAGCTTTGGGTTGAGTTGGTAAAAAGGTAAAAGAGTAATTTATTAATTAGTTTTTGATTAAGGAATTAATTAAGCAACTTAACAATTAATTTAATTAAGCTATTTAGGTTAAATATGTGACTAATTCACTTGATAGTTAAACTACTTGATGACAAGCTAGCACCTCTAATAAAAACTTTATACAAAAAAATAAATATTATTATTATATTAAAATCTCTAAACTTCATAAAAATTATATTATTAAAATAATAAAAAAATATAAAAGTTATTTTTTTATGAAAATATTTTCTTGTAGAAAATATTAATATAATCGTGAAGTTTGGAAAACAATTAAGACATTGAGACACCAAAAATAATGTCATATATAGACATATTAGACACAATAATAGGTGTCCCCCACCTTATACATATCTTATGTGTTCGTACTAGTACAACATAAGGAGTGACAAGTTACATGACTTAAACCTAAAATTTTCAAGATATGCACTAAGGCTTAAGATTACCTCAATGATGACTTGAAAAAGTTAGGAAGAGTGTTAATCGCCAACTTCATATAATTCATTGCTTAATTTGTTCTTACGTTGCAGTATTTGTTGCTACCATTGTCTAGTAAAATCATTCAGATTATGCAATATATATATATATATATATATATATATATATATATTATATATATATATATATATATATATATATATATATATATATATATATTCTTTTATTCTCATTCTCATGATATTGATTAATCAATCCTTATTTAAGCATGAAAATCTAGGTATGTTTTTCTTTGTTCAAGTCACAACCCTTAGTTTCACCATATATTTTTTCTACCCTGGAGCTCTTATTAACTCTTTTTGTCCAACTCAATATTTTTAGGCCTTATTCTTGAGTTATCCATGCCACTCAGTAATAAATTTCCATTTAGACATGGAAATGTTTTCTTTCTATTGCCAAGCCCGGCCATGAAATATGAGTAAACATAGATCAAATATTCCACCAAGTAGGTCTCTCATATTCCATCACTCAATTTATTTTTACATGTAAACTTGGACATATAACTTTTTAAGTAACAAACAATGCTTCTTGAGTTATAATGTCTTTACTTTTTATCCATTGGCGAATTCAAAAGCTGGGCCTCTTATGCTTCTTGACATATAACAAGATTATACCATAAGCAGATTAGCTTAAAATACAAGAAGGCTAAGACCATTAAGTCTAAATTACATGATTATAAGAGTTTAATTAATGTCTTATAAGAAAACCTACAAAATAAGTTGTCTCCAAACGAAGATTAAAAATATACAACAAATCCTGAAATGCACCTCTCTTTTTTTCTTTAGATATTACATCTAGGATAACAAATAAATGCTAAGATTGAAGTTCATCATTTATGGCTTCAGTGAGGTATTTAAGCTTAGTCTGAACTGAGCAAGTGGGATGCCATCTCCATCAAGGACTTCATGTATTTGTTATGTGCATCCTCATGAACCATTACATGCATGTCAACCTGCTACAAGCATGATTACTATGAATTTTAAACTAAAATTACTATCAACAATTTAAAAGATCAATTAGATGCTTGAGAATTATATTGATTCAAAATACTAATTCTTATAGAATGCAAGTTTCCAGTATTCTAATGTTAGAGAATAAACATAGGATTACCTTGTTTGTTTGTTGCACACTTCTCTCTGTTTCTTTTTTAACACTCAATCCATCATAAAATTCATGACATCTGCATGTAGAATTTCATTTATGTCGATAGAATATTCTTTTTTTATGAACCAAGGATATAAGCATATATATTGAGAGAAAGTCCTAAAATTATGGATCTAAATCTGTTAAATATGTTGATAATAGTTGTATTGATATATATGTTATGTTAATACCATATATGTTAATATTTTAAGTACAATATATGTTAATACCGTTATTATCATACAGCTATTATCAACAGATTTAACACCATAATTTTAAAAGTTTCCTTTAATAAGATAAATAATAATTTTTATTGATAGATCACTTACCCCATCCCATTAGAAGTTGGCAGCATATGAAACATAGGCACATTATTAGTTGGGAATTCCAAGAGATGGGTAGCAACTGTAGTTGGAAAAAATATAATCTTTGTTAAGTTATACAATGTAGAACCTTTAATTGATTTGAGAGAGAAGTGTTTAAGCAAATATTATTACCGTCTTGTGGATGTAGTCCCATTTTTTCATTGTATTTCTCATTGAAAACACTATCAAGGCTACATTTGTAACTTTGATGTTCCTGCAAAAAAGGAGGACTAATTCCCTAGCATACTAGGAAGTACAAATATGGACATGAACATGGACAAAAAAATGTAAAATAGTTTACACACACATAATATTTTATGCATACATTTTAAAAAAACTATTATTAGCGACACCTAGGTTCAAATCTTTATTCGGTGCTGGCTCTTCTTTATGAGTTTTGGTAATAGGAAGTTTATGGAGGTTCTTCTTGATAAGATTTGAAAATATAATATTATGTATTATATATATTTTTGACAGACAAAAATTTGGTATCATGGCATCAAAAATAAAGCCTTCATCCGATTTTTTTTTTGTAAAAATTACTTGTTATCATTTACTCTTATATTTTTGACCTATGCCTAAAACAAAACCTAAACGATAGAGGATTATTCCCTTAATATTTTGCAAAATTCACCTTTTTCAAATATAAAATCAAAGTCTGAAAAGTGTGTAATAAAAAGGCACAAAAGAAATAGCATAGAAACTACAACACATGATAAACAAAGTGAAAATAAGAAAGTTAAAAAAAGAAAAAAAATTGGTGAAAAAGAAATATTTAAGTCGGTCTGTATTTGACAACTGCATTTAAGTAAACATGGGTACAAGGTTTGTTTAGAAGTTTTTATGCTTGTAGCTAACAGTATCTTCATGTCATGTTGCTACTAGAGTTGTTTATATAAAACCTATTCAATCCATGTTAGGTGGTTGACAAATGGCAAAAGAATAAATTATAGGGTTATTTACACTAACATTCCCTATGTTTTATATTTATTACACGGATCTTCTTTATTTTGAAAATAATTAAATGTACCTCCCCTATGTTTTATATTTTATGTTTTATGTAAAGGGTTATTACACCAACCACCCGTACTTTTCCACAAAAAGAGTACCCAGTGTCAATTATTTTCAAAGTAAGGAAAGTCCGTGTAAAAGTCATGAAAAATAGGGGAGGTTAGTGTAAATAATCCTAAAATTTATTTGTTGCTAAAATATGTGAAATATAAAATTTTGGCACAATCACAGTTTTTCACATGAATACATGTACCTAATTTTATTTGCAAGGTAGTAGTTAAACAATATACCTCCATTTGTGCGGTGATTCCTCCCTCTGCCCCTAATAGTGTTGTTTGTTCATTATAAACTTCGTAGTTCCTGGATGCAGTAATATATTCAATTATAAATTACTAAATATAAATTACGCCAAGTAATTATATGTTATGATGTTTAGATCAACTAATAAACAGTTCTCAAATGAACTTATCTTACCCCATGGTGTAAGGAGATGGCTTCCAGTTAGGTGACAAGAGAATGTTACTTGGGTAGTCCATGACAGAGGCATAAGCTATCATAAAAAAAATATCAGATAAGCATCTAATCTAAATTATTTACTTTTATTGAGAATAAAAAAAATTAAAAATAATATTTTTAAGCTTGTACTCCCACCTTCAAGTTGCTTTCCTGCATCATTTTGGCATCTACCATTTGTAAAACAATGCGTGTACCTCTAGATCACAAGAAAAAGGAATTATAAGTGCATAGAAATATATGAAGAACTATCTTGGTTCTTTTTGAGGGACTTATACAAGTAATTAAATCCTCTTAGCACGTCAGTGAAGTGATGACTATAAAATAAGACTAGATCTACAAGAAAATATACATTAGTTAGATGAGTATGATTTAAAATAGAATATTTATATTCCCTCCAAAATGATTATTTATTATCTTTGTAGGAAAGTTAAATGACCTCTACCTCCTCTTGTTTTGTGATTTCTTCTGTTCTAATTTGATGTTCATATATTTCATGAACTTCATGATTTCTGCATGTGGTAGACATTTTTCATTAGAAACGTCTAAATAAATCTCTTATTAATGACTTCTATCTACTACTGTAAAATTTTTATAATTTTAAATCACTTACCCAGTAGTATGAGGAGGAGGTACTTGATAAAGGACTTCTTCAGTTCCACTTGGTATTTTTGGTAAATCATATACATCATCGGATCTACATTTAATAGATTCCTCATGTTAGAAAATTGAATTTTTTTTTCCTCTTATAGATGAATTACAAATGGTAGACATTTTTTTCATTATAAATAATTTTACCTAATGTCATTGGGATCAGTGAACATATACGGGATACTTTCTGTTCCAATTGGAATTTCTGACAAGCCATATGACGCAAGGCCTCTGCAAGTAGTAGACTTCAACAAAAATTGAATTTTGTTCTATATAGCTGATTTAACCAAGTAATAAAGATACTTCATGATTATTAGTCATCTTACCCAATATCATAAGATGTAGACATTATAGAAGGAATTCCTCCTGTTCCAGTTTGAACTTTTGATACATCTTGAAACCCATAGCACCTGCATATATACTTCAAACTAAGTATTTTTTGAATATTTAATTAATTAAGGGGGGGAATCCTCTAAGTAGGTCGTCTTACCCAGTATTATGAACATGCATCATAGAAGGGATTCCTTCTGTTCCTGCTTGAATTTTTGATACATCACGAAACTCATCGCCTCTGCATGTGAGATACTTTAGGTAAGTTGAAGTATGTTCTTTAAGAGAGATTTTTCCTATATATATAAATCCTCTTACCCAATATTATAAGGAGCAAACGTCGTAGAAGGGATTTCTTTTATTTCAGTTTGAACTTCAGGTACATCATAAACCTTATGACCTCTGCATATTGTACACTTCTTGACATTAGAAACAATGGTTTTTTTATTGGGGTTTTTTTAGCAAGGATTTTTTGCTAAAACATATTATTACCCTATATCATCACCAGTAGTCAAGATGTGGGACGAAGAAATATTATTTCCTGGAGAACAACATGTAGGCGCATGTGGGAGTTATGATTCAATGTAATTAATTATTAATTTTTCATATAATAATTTAATTAAATCCATAAGAAAAATATTATTTAAATAGATGCTACCACTCTCTGGTTGTTCATCGTTCTTCGTATCATTCTTACTTCTAGCACCACCAAAGCTAGCTCTATATTTCTGTTATCAAGGACATTTAAATTACAGTAATTCATCAGTAGTAACTAAAAAACTAATATTTTGACCATAATAATAAAAAATTAAACATATTTTATCTAGTTATTAAGAAGGTAGAGCATCATATTAGTAAAGATGGACTATATGATACTTGAAGGTGGCTCTTAATGTGACGGAGAGTAAGCCTGTGTGCTCCCATGCACTCTTTTATAGCCTTTGGTTTTGCTTCTGCAATTCAGAGTTAGAGCCATGACTCAGTTGATATCATACTTTGAGGATATTCCAAATTATGCACCTCAATTAAACTAGCCAAATATACAAATACAAATCTTGTTAGCTTATTACAAAGGATTTTGCTTCAAGTTGAGACATAAAACTGTGATCAAAAACTTTCTTGGGATTGATACAACTAAGTTCTAAATTTCAGGGGGGTAGAGTTTTCCTTATGTTTCTCAAAAAAGGAAAGTGAAAACTCAAAAGAATATGCATGCATATTTTTGTTTTGACAAGAATACATCAACTACACGTAACTTGTTATTAATATAGAATATGTTTTACAATATGTTTTGTTCTCTTTATTGACATAATTTGAACTTTAAACCCAGATACCTTACATACAACAATTTACTGTATGATATACACATATATATATAAGATTTGTTAAAAGAAAGTTACAAAATTCTTCTACGTATGAAGTGTTACAAATCATTACTTATTATAACTCAAAATTGGATCTAAAGTTATATATAATATAGATTTTAAAAGTTCTATATTTGAATAATCAAACAATGTCAACACCCCATATACAAAAAAGTTTGATTCCAAAAAAAAAGATATTATTTGTCTAATCTTCAAATATTCACAAGATCTTTCTTATAAATTCTTTGAAAGTATAATTGCATCTCAATTCAATTGAGACTTAAATGATTATTAGTGTCACTTTGAATTATTTAGTAATATATAAAAAATAACTACATTACTAAGAGAGTGAGGAACTTATAATTGTTAAGTTAAAATAAGTATAAAAGTGAATAATACAGACCATATGGACCTCCAAGTTTAGTAACGGCGAGGACAAATCTTTCGTGAAGCTGGGGAGTCCATTGAACACGAGGATTTCCATTAAAGTTGGCAACCAAGGGAACTTCCATGTGATCATCGGCCATCTTCCTTGCAAATGAAGAATTCAAACAACTAATATTAGTGAAGATATATGCTAAATTTGGGGAGATGTTAAATCCTTCTCTGGAAATATAAGAAAGCTGCAAAATGTTGCAAATACAAATTCAAAAGAAAAATAGAACAAGGAACTTCCAAAAAATTTAGTTTGTGATAATGGTAGTTTTCATGAAATCCCTTATAGATCTAATATGGATGAGGAAGACAATCTTAAAAAAAAAACTAAAACTAGTACCAAAATGATATTAGATTAGGACTAAGAAATAAAGATGACAAAACTATATGTATGAAATTGTTCTAAAGATTAACATATGTGAAAGAAAATACTTGGGTGATTAATCGTAAGACCTTGCTGAAGAAGCATACACAAAAATAGAATGCAAAGAAAGAGAGAGAGAGAGAGAGAGAGAGAGAGAGATGTACTTGTTCTTAACTTATAGGTTAGACTTACTAAATAGAATGAAAAGAAAAAAAATTGTTCTTGTAAAGAGAAAACATTTGGAAATGTAAAGGCAAAAATTAATCTTCGTTCTTCTTCATTTCTCTGTCTAATATTGCAGAGATTTACTAAGGATGTACTGGTACCGACTATATTACATTGATATTTTGTGAAGGTATGGCATTAAAAGCACATTGTATAATATATTTTGTGAAGATATACTTGTATTAATGCTAGTTGAAAATTGAACTACTTTATTTGGATAAGATTGATATATACTCTATAGAAAATCACTTTATGAATACATTTCTTCTATCTGTTTATTAACTTATTTCTAGTAAAAGTTGTTTATAAGTTTAACTTTTGAAAGATAAAGTAGGGTAATCGATGCTCTCCTTAATTTGAACTAATTTTTTCATCATATTTAAGGTCATAATTCATATCCTTTTAAAAGTAATATATTACTACAAAAATACTGTAAAATAGCGACGGAAGGTTTCGTTGCAATTTTTGACATATTTTGTCACTAACAGTAACAGCGATGGAATAGCGACCAAAAAATTTCGTCAATACTTTATATGTCGATGTTCATTTTTCATCGATGATCATTTGCCGGTTCGACTAACCAGCGACGAACTTAGCGATGGAATATCAGTAACGAAATAGAAACTAATATAGTCGTCACTATATTACCGATTAACTTAGCAATAGAATAGTGATTGTCTCTGAAAGAGTGTATTAGACAGTAATTGTATCCTAACATCGACTAAAAATTTAGTTGATGATCCGTCATTGGTCGTAGCTAGGTAGTCGTTATTTCGTCGTTGACAATTTTTTTCTAGTTTTCCATTATTGATCTGTCGTTGTTTCATAGTTTTTGTCATCATTCCTTCACTGAGTAGTCTCTATTCTATTGCTAACTTGGTTATTTTTTACATAATCAAATATTTCCTGTTGTAAAAAACGTGTAACACAATATATATATATATATATATATATATATATATATATATATATATATATATATATATATATATATATATATATATATATATATATATATTGATCTGCCATTGTTTCATAGTTTTTGTCATCATTCATTCACTGAGTAGTCTCTATTCTATTGCTAACTTGGTTATTTTTTACATAATCAAATATTTCCTATTGTAAACAACGTGTAACACTATATATATATATATATATATATATATATATATATATATATATATATATAATTTTTTTTTTTTTTTTTTTTTATTTTTTTTTTTTTTATTTTTATTTTTATTTTTATTTTTATTTTTATTTTTTTATTTTATTTTTATTTTTATTTTTATTTTTATTTTTATTTTTATTTTTATTTTTATTTTTATTTTTATTTTTATTTTTATTTTTATTTTTATATTTATTTTTATGTTTATTTTTATTTTTATTTTTATTTTTATTTTTATTTTTATTTATATATAAATATATATATATATATATATATATATATATATATAGAATAAGGGAGGTGAGATGGCACCTCACCCTAAAAATAAGGGTGGCGGTGACGTGGCACAATCTCAACCACACAAACGAGGGGAGGGGGTTAAGTGCAAATTGTCAATTATGAAATGTGTGGTAGAGATTGTGCCACGTCACCGCCACCCTTGTTTTTAGAGTGAGGTGCCATCTCACCTCCCTTATTCTATATATATATATATATATATATATATATATATATATATATATATATATATATATATATATATATATATATATATATATATATCATCCAAACATCCATATCCACACACATATCCAACATATATCCAACACATATCCATATATATATCCAACATATATATATATAAAGGCGCTCGAGCACCCCCCCCCCCACCCACCCACACACACACACACATATATATATATATACATATATAATACACAAATCCAATATCTAATACATATCCTACATAGTATAAAATAATACAACACTCAAATAAAATACAAGTATCAATATATTCCTCAAAATACATCACTAAATATCAACCTGTCGGTAGGGTGGTAGATGCGGCGGTTGGTAGTGGTTGTGCATGAACTCCAGCACAAACGTAGTCAAAGCTTGTTACATGGCCTCCGTAATGAGAGGAGTAGGAGCAAGAACAGGAGCAGAAACAAGATCAACCAGAGAAGCAGCATGATTAACTGGAGGAGCATACAGACTCGCCGGAGGAGGAGCAACAGTAGGAGTAGTTCCATCGGGAAGTAAAAGGAGTATGCATCCTTTGCGTAATCTCTCTCAGCTACCTCTAAATTTCGTACATCATAGTCGATATATGTTTCATACTAAGGATATTAGGAGAAGTAGCGCATGAGGTATTATGAGGAGACTGTGCATGTGGAGGTGGAGCTCTGGCGTAAACCGATGTTTGCGATGCCAATGATCTGGTACCTTACATGCTGCAAGATTTTCCTCCCCCAATCGCTTGTACCCACAAATTGTTTCTCCCAGCTGGTGTACGTGGCTGACTAGTGTCAACCCCTCCCCTCATCCCCCTTAACAACCTGAGAGGCATGAATCTTCAATGTCTTATAAGTCTCCTATATTTATATAAAACAAGAATAATTACTTTGTAATTTCTATTTTTTAATGCTTCTAGATGATTGATCTTGTCTATTTTTCTTTTCTTCAGTACATGGCTCAACAAGGATCCCTTATATATATATATATATATATATATATATATATATATATATATATATCTTTTTGCTTGGGATAATGATGCAGCTAGTGAGGTTAAAACTGAGGCGCGTCAATTGTTGGTTGAAAACTATTTCCAAACCCCCATTTGACCCATTTATTTGGGATAAAAAAGAATGGCCCTACGAAAGTATATATATATATATATATATATATATATATATATATATATATATATATATATATATATATATATATATATATAGAGAGAGAGAGAGGATCAAAATGACTCAAATTAACTAGTTTCATACTAGGTTATTAAGAAATAGGGTTATGATTTTTAAGGTTAGGGTTAGGGCCAATTTGGATTAATTGTGTCTATCAATAATCTGATAAGGATTGGGGTCACATGTTGCGTACACCAAATTCTATAATACAATAAAAATACTGATTTATTATTAATGTCTTATAAATTAGGTAAATTTTACTTGTCAAAATAAATGTAAGAAACTATGTTAGGATATTTGTTATACGTAGCTAGACCTAGTTATAACTTATACTTCCGAGTCTGAGTGATAATTGTAAGGAATAGACATTTACTTGCATATACTTTAGTATTTTGTTAGTCTACTAGCGTCCCATCCCTCTTCGGTCACGTTCCAATTCTGTCAAATCGATAAGCCACCACCGGACGTAATATCGTAAAAGCCTAATTTGCGCTTGTGCAAGGCGTGTCCATGTGCGACAGAGTTAAGCAGATAAATTGAATAACAACGTGACACAGAAGAAGATAACTCTTTTTATTGATAATTTACATCTGATACATAGCAGAGTAAATGATACCGTAAGAGCTTACAACTTGAATAACAGAATGAGAAACACCATTATATATATCACATCATTTACTAGAAACAAAAGATATAAACTCATTGGCTGTAGTCTTCAAGCTACAACTAGAAGCTTTAAAAGAAATGCATAAGCTTCGGTTGATGGATGATGTGGCACATGTGGAGACGTGGGTCATCATATTTAAAATGAAGTGGTGAGAACAAATTAACCCAACTCACCAAAATTAATACGATAATTATGTGAAGTGAACGTTATTATGGTGATCTTCCTATCTTCCCTTAGTTCAATTTATAGAATCAAAAGACAAAAAATATGACACATAATATACATCATCCAACTGTGATTCTTACCCATGATCGATTTTGTTTTATTTCAATAGAACTTACCATGTTCTTCCCTATGAACATGTTATTATTAGCAAATAGCTTAAATATATTAAGGTCACTCGCACCACAAGTCATTATGGATCATAGCTTGGTTAGACAACGATCCTTTCAGCAATGGTAGTGAGCCCTGCTGAAAGTTTTTTTGAATCATCCGTGCTAGTATGTCAGCACAGCTACACCCTTGTATCCCTAGGCCGAACAGATCTCGGTGTCCCGACAACCGTTCGAGGAACTAAAATCTTATGCATAAGTTGTCCATGACCACGCATGTCTAAGAAATTAAGTTAATAAACAGTCTGTAAGACAACACAAACTTGATATAATTACACAACATATTCTCATTATATATTCCCTGTCTCGTGCCATCACTCGTAACTTTTACACTACTAGTTGCAACATTTAACCATGAATTGATCCATTTCTACTTAGCACAATGGTAAAACACACATTTACGTGATAAGCATACAACAATAAGGTCACTCTCTTTAATCTTGATTATTTTTATTAATGATATCATTGATCTATGTACGCAACAAGAGAGTCATTTGTTAAGGAGTGAAGATAAGGAAAGAAAGATCAAAGACACTCACTATTGAAGAATTTTTGAGAGAAAGACATCTCCAATGCTTCATTTATGCCTCGCCTATATAGGATTACTTGCATTTACACCAACAGAGGATCAATACTTTTCTTCTATTTTTCTTCCAGAATTCAATATGAATGTGTAAGTCGGTGAACACAAGCAATAAAAACCATAAAAAATATTCACGAAAATACTTTAGTAAAATCAACGGCGAAAGCAACAACAAAATGATAATGAAAATGAACAGTAAAAAAGTTCGAAAAAGTAACTCTTATATAGAGTTCTTCCCCGAGACATAATCCACTACATATGAGACCTTATTATGAAGAAGTCAATCCAACCAGAGAAAGGGTATTAACTCAATCTGTCCTGATCAATAGATACGATAGGATTGCCAACGCAATATCCCCAAATGAGGAGTAGGACACTATATAATAACCAACTAAGAAATTTTTTTATCTTTGAAACCTAAGAACATAACCTACCACTAAAGAAAATAATGAAGGAAACTTGTACTTTATCTCAGTTTCAAGCTCTCATATCGACTCCTCAACAGAATGACTCCTCCAAAGCATACAGACCAGAGAGACAACACAATTTTACAGAAACTTTTCCTTCATATACAAGATTTGAATATGTCCTTTCATGTATAAAAAGTAAGCTTGTAGGTTCAATTGGCCAAAATCTACTATGTAACTTGGATCGTGCAATACTTTTACAGTTATATTACATGGAAAATATCATGCACATCAGTCAATGTCTTTGATAATGCGATTTAATCGACAACCGGTGTAACTCGTTGGAAAGTTCGAAAAGACCAACAAATCTTGGACTCAACTTTCCTTTGGTAGAAAATCTTATGACTCCTCTCATGGACGTTACCTTAAACAATATTCGGTCGATAGCCATAAACTCGAGAGGTCCTCAATGAGTATATGCATAGCTTTTTTGTCAACTCTGTGCAACTTTCAGCCTTTCTCGAATCAAGTGAATCTTCTTTACCATCTGTTCCACCAATTCATGCCTAAGGATTTATCATTTCCCAACTTTATTATGGCATATGAGTGACCTAAATTTCCATCTGTACACTGCTTTATACGACACCATATATATATTGGAATGATAACTATTGTTGTATGAAAATTCTGCTAATGGTAGATGGATGTCCCAACTTAACTTCAAATCCATTGCACTGAGATATAGCATGTCTTTGAGAATCTTATTCACCCATTATGTTTGGCCATCGGTTTGGGTATGGTATATTGAACTTTAACTTGGTTCCCATTGTCGATTGAAGACTACTCTAGAAATGTGACAATAATAGCACATCTCGATCTTAGACTACAGATACTGATATTTCATACAAATGAACTATCTCGTCAAGATAAATCTAAGCCAATCGATCAACGCTCCAAGAAACTTTGATGGCAATGAAATGTGATAACTTGATTAGTCGATCAACAATGACCCTGATTGCATTATTCCCTCATTGCATATTCGATAAGCCTAAAATAAAGTCCATACTGGGATGGAGAGGTTCTATATTTTCTCGCCAGATCTTTGGTGTTCTGCTTTTACGCTTTTACATTCCATATACTGTAAAACGAAGAGAGCTACATCCTTATTCATACCATGCCACCAAAAGTTTGTGCGCATATCCTTATACATTTTGTGCTTCCTGGATGCAACGTATACCTTGCAAATGAGCTTCCGTAATTATCTCTTTTCGGAGTGCTTCATCCTTTGGGATGCACAGCCTTTCCTTCAGTCGCAGTGCCCCATCTTCGAATTTTGAAAACTCAGTTGCTTTTCCCTCTGACATATGCCCATGATTTTTTTGTAGAAATTTATCTTTCCTCTATGTTGTTTTAATTTTCTCAAGTAGACCTGGTTCAAGTTAGAGTTGAGCTAATCGCTCATTCTAACTATGATAATCTATGAACCCGAAGCTTAATGCCCATATTCTATAAGTATTTTAGTATCTCAGGTGCTATAGATAGAGCTCCAACAAATCTGTGACTCAATGCATCTACTACGATATTCGTCTTACCTGGTATGTACACGATGGTTAGGTCATAATCCTTAATAAGCTTCATTCATCACTTTTGCCTCAAGTTCAAATTCTTTTAAGTGAATATGTACTTGAGACTCTTGTGTTCAGTAAAAATCTTGCTTTATACGTTGTATAGAAAGTATTGTCATAACTTTAATTCAAATACAATCGTTGCTAGTTTTAAGTTATAAGTAGGATAACTTATCTCATGAAGTTTCAACTGTCTCGAGGCGTACGATATCACTTTTTCTTTTTTACATAAGTAAACATCCCAAACCAAGTCCTGATGCATCATTCTAAATCTGAAATCCCTCATTCCTGTCTGAAAGTGGAAAAATTGGAGTTGAAATGAGTCGATGCTTTAACACCTGAAATCAAGCCTCGCAAACGTCCGTCCACTCGAATGTGACTCCTTTTGGGGAGGCATATAAGAGGCGACGCAAGCTTCGTGAAGTCTTTCAAAAATCGTCGGTAATAGCCTGCCAAGCCAAAAAAACTTTGAATCTCACCAGCTGACACGGGTCACTTCTAATCAACAAATGCTTATATTTTCGCTAGATCTACATCAACGCCTTCCACCGAGATAACATAGATGAAAAATGATACATTTATATTTACTCAACTTTGTATAAAACTAATTTTCTCATAAAGTCTGTAGCACAGTGCGCAGATGCTTCGTGTGGTCTTCCTTGCTCTTCGAATATATTGATATATCATCAATGAATACAACCATAAACTTGTCAAGGAACGATCTGAATACTTGATTTATTAAATCTATAAAGGAAACTGGGATATTCTTTAAACCAAAGTCAGCATTTCGTACCAGATATGTCATCTGACTTAATCTTGAGTTGATGGTAACCAGAACAAATCTATTTTAGAGAATACTGACACACCTTGCAACTGATCGAATAGGTTATCAATTCTTGACAATGGATACTTGTTTCTAATGGTGACCTTATTCAACTCTCAATAATCGATGCACAGCCACATTGACATGTCTTTTTTCTATACAAATAGAACTAGTGCTCACCACGAAGAGATGTTGGGGCGGATGTATCCACGATCAAGTAATTCTTATAACTGAATCTTCAAATCCTTTAATTCTGTAGAAAATATTCTATACAGAGCCTTGGATATCGACCAGGTATCCAAAAATATATTAATAGTGAATTTAATCTCTCGATCGGAAGACATGCCAGGTAGCTCATCTGGAAACATATTAGGAAATTATGCCACGATGTCAGATTATAGTGCATTTATACCATCCTTACGAGTGTCTCGAACAAAAGCAAAATATACTTTATAGCCAAGTAGAAGAATTCAGTTTCTCCAGGAAAATGAAACAACTCTTTTTCCTGCACAATCGATTATCACCTAGAATGCACCAAGCCAATCAATACCAGAATGATGTCTTACTCCTTAATATTTAGGACTATTGCATCAAGAGACAATTTTCTATCTCTAATACAAATATATCCATCTCTATAGATTAAATTAGCAGGTATCTCTACGCTAGATAGGGTACTAACATAAAGGTTAAGATCTAACAATAACATTTCTAATCTATTTTCTTTGACAATATCTGTCGAGATAAAACTATGAGTAGCACCAGAATCAAACAACACTCTTGCTGAATATTATTGAAAAGCAGTAAACCTTACACCAACATATTCGAGGCAAGCGCCTCCTCTTGAGTCAGAGCAAAAACTTGACCTTGAGTATCTACGGTACTGTCTGGTTGTGTCACGACCCGCACCCGGTATAGGGGCACGAGTGCGCGGGTACGTCCATCCTACACCGCAGTATCGGCGGTAGAACATTGTCTGGGTCACAATGAATACTAATATAACTAAATACCTGTCAATGATATCCATCTCCATAAGGAGGACAATATACATCTCACAATATCTCGTAATGTAAACTCAATCACAACCACTATAAACGTATAAGGCACGATAAGAGATAAGAAGAATGACATAGTTAAACACCATGTCTCAATATAGATAAATCACAGTCTGGCTGTCCAACATAAAGTCTCCACAAGTCTCAACATAAACCAAGAATAAGTCTAAACATAAACTGAAATAAACCTCAATAAGTCTCAGATGCATAATGTAAATACTATCTAGATAGCTGCAGGTAATGTCTCCTCTAAAGTAATAGTCTCCTCAAAGATCTCTGATGTGTAATCTGCATAAATACCCGGTCCATAGTATGTGGTACAAAAATCCTCAAGATCCTCTGGAAAAAATATCCAGTCAAGATTGGAATAAAGTACAAGCACTAACAGCAGTTCCACATATATTGACAAAAACTATAACATAATGTAAAGAAATACAAGACAGATATGAAAACTGGCAATAAGAAATACTAGAATAATGAAGTACTAGAAATAAATGGAATGGATGGAATACTGGAGCATATCATCATCAATGTACATCTAGCAATGAAATAGAAATACAAGTACACGCTAGAACAATAAACTGGTATATATGTGAATGCTAGAATCATGACTAGAACATAAGGAATATTATATCAATATACTAGAGATACATGTCAAGAACATCTAACTAAGAGTGTGAAACATCAGCATATCATGTGATCGACTTAGGACTGATCAGGCTTGCTATGTATGACTAGCTATGATTCATGTAAGGTCAGGCTAACCATCCGGATAGCCATGATGCAAGCAATAGTCAGGCTAGTCACACATAATAGGCTATGAGGCATGTAATGGTCAGGCTGCACCGACATGAGGTGTGGGTGAGCTATGATGCATGTAAAGTTTGGATATGATCACATAAGCTACTAATATTTCTCCATTTTCCCCAGCTAGCATGATGGATTCCAAATCATGACTCCTCATGATAGGTCTCGATAATGCCAACTCGTGTAAATAACAGTGTCAGAGTCATGTACGCTATACAACAAGAGTTATAGAGATAATCAACATAATGGAAACTGTCAGAGAATATACTCGCCTGTGGTCCTTAGCTAGCAATACCAATGTCCTGGTTCCAAAGTATCGTCTGAATGATCCAACAGTCCTATAGACATATCATATCATATTATATAATATTGCATCAAATATTACACTAACACAGAATCAAACACAATGATCTCAGAGACTATGCTAGGGTGTCATGTCTGTAGTTGCTGTGCATAACAGACAGTCAATGATACGGGTCTTGTAAACCCCCTCACCCAAAATAGATATTTTGTATATTTTATATTATTATATTTATTATAGATTATTTTAAATATTGAATTTCTTTAGAGTATTCTCTTAGTTAATTAGAAAATAAATTTTTTGATATATTTACTTATATAAATATTTATTTAGAATCATTTTTAGGCTATTTTAGATTTTTGGAGATTTTTCTAGAATTTTTAGGTAATTAAAACATAGGGAACGTAAATTTCTAGGACTTCTATGATTTACTATACGACCATACTTGTATATTGTTCCTACCAAATATTTATTTTAGTTTAAAATATTTAATTATATTTTTCTGTAATTTATTTAGAATTTTAAGAAATTTATTTAGATTTTTAAAATTATTTAGGATTTATTTGGATATATATAGTCTTAATATTAGATAGATGCCAATTTAGTGTTAATATATATTAATAAGATTTTATAAATTATTTGTATTATCTCTAATTATATTTAAGATTATAAATTATTGAGATAAATTTAAACTCTATTTTAAATTAATTCAAATCCTGAAGCTACTAGAAAAGCAACTTCATGCATATCCTATCCTTATTTAAATTCATCATAATCCTATCCAAATTAACCAATCCTAGTCGTATTTAATTAAGTAGTGTTCACCATTATAAATACCTCATTGTCACGCCCCAGTCCCAAAAATACGTAGGACTAGGACACGTAAGCATGCCAGCCGCATGAATATGGCAACTCCAATATATGGAAACCAAATCCACACGTACGCTGTAATATAAAAATTAATCCACAAGTGGTATAAACATATGTCACAAGTCATAGGGTACAATCTAAATCTCATCCACCAAAATCATATAGAAATAAATAACCAGTATCTATGAACTAGATCTCAATAAGAAGTATCTAAGGATGATAGTTGGATGGAAACAAATCCACTACCAACTCAAATGGAAAAGTAAATACAATAAGTACAACTCACTCAAACAATAAGTACCAGCTACCAATCACGGCTCGAAGAGAAGGCATCCACGAAGCATCTATATCCTTCCAAATCTGCGCTCCTGCAAATACTCAAGAACAGGTACACCTGGCAGCGGACCAGGTCCTCAAAGGGACATAGCAAGTATACTTAAACACATGCCAATAAAGTACTGAAAAAAATATCCAATGGGGTCGCCTATCCGTCTAAGTAAATGCAGTTAAGAACACCTTTCCCCACAAGTGAGCTATCTGGCTGAAAACTGGGATTTGGCATGGTTCTCTTTTGAAGAGCCAGGGGCCTAAAAGGCACGTCGTCTTTTGAACGCCGGTGGCCCGCCTGATAGTACATAATATATAAGGGTCATCATCACCCGTATCTCCAGCGGAGAATCCGGGCTTCACAGAAAAAGTGTAAAGGAGCTCAAATGCGGTACTTGTTGTTCTCCCCACCCAATGCTCTAAGCATGTCACATCCATGACACGATTTGGTCCATAGCTTATTCTTAGTACCCTAGTCCAATCCTACAACCAAACAAGGACAAGGATGGGACCACCGTACTACAATAGGCTATGTCCATGGACCTCTAATAACTGCCAAGTCTACTAGCATGCAAAGTTTCTAACAGCAGTTATCCCTAACGCACGTCCCACACGTACCGATGATCAGTCAATACGTGCGTCCGTGATCTATATGAGACTCACAACTCGTGTAAAATATGTGTCACAGTCAAATGAAACCTAATGGTGCTACATGATAATGGGGTAGTCTCATGAACAAGGTCAATGCAATATATAAATAAAAACATATCGCGACGTCACCGCCGCGAGCATTTTATATAACAATTAAAATATATGAACTAAGGATAGAAAGTAAAGATGCATGCAACATATGGAATATAAATAACAGTACAATGACAAGGTATACTTGCCTGGCAAGAAACTGCGAAATGTACGCGCCCAAATGTCCAATACACAGGACCAGAAGCTATGGCCACAGAACAAATGTCTCCGGATGCTGAAATAAATATCACCAACATTTCCGGAATGAGCAAAATAGCTAAAAAGCACATCCCTTTCGTCCAATTTGGACACAGGGGCAAAACGGTAATTTCGGACAAAAGTGGGGTCCACGTGTGGCCCACTTTACACCGAAAAGCGTGCCGAGGGTAACAGTCTCTAAATGGGACAAACTATGGGTCAAACAACTCTAGATGTCAATACGAACCCAACGGTATGTCCAAATTTGGATTCCGATGAGCCGAACAAAATTTGGTCCAAAAAGTCAACTGTGGGGCCCGCCAATTGGCGATCTGGTCAACCGTCTCAGAAATGCGTGAAATTTGGGTCATAGGACCAGCGCGTTACCACGAGTCCAGTGGCGCAAGTTTCGTCGCAATCTGACAAGCGTGCACAAAATACATGCGAGTTCCACAAAAGTGGCAACACGAAATGTGTCCGCGGATACGGCCTGATTCCGGCGCGCTCAGGCGTCCGAATCAGTCCCCACAAATTTTTACGTGTCCTGTTATGCTGCGTGCACCATTCGGTACACTTGGCACACGGCAGGGCGGTCCCGTTTGGCGGGGCGCGCTCCGATCTCCAACTTTTGGAAAACCGAAAAAAGTAGGTGCGCACAGTTTTGTGACGAATATAATTCTGTCCACAGCGACTAATAGCACAAAGTTATTATACAAAAAATAAACTAGGTCATGTAATCTATAGGTATAAAAAAGAATCACCGAATTCGGATCTCTGTGGTGGGAGATACGAACTCGGCAATATGGGTGGTCATTTTGGAATTCTGCGATTGCAGAATTTGTCTGCTCGTGCTGACTTGGGCGCTATTTTTCACCTAGGGGCACACGTTTTCCGAGGTTGACTATAAAATAAATATTGGAGAGGGTTGAGGGAAGATCATACCTATAAAAACGGAACAGCGTTTGGTTGAGCGAGTCAACGGAAAATCACGCTGGAGCGAAGGTGCCTCGAGTGGGAGACTGCAGTTTGCGATGTCGGCGTCGACGGGATGGTTGGATGGCTTGGTGGGGCTTCTCTGGCTGCGGTGACGGCTCTAGATGGGAAGAGAAAGTCTGGAGTTTTAGGTCAGGGTTTTTGGGAGCTAATATATATATTTATTATATTTAGGAGAGAGAGGGGGATAGATGGATCGGGTTCCGCGGTGAAACAAAGGGGCTGAAGGAAGTAAGTTGGCGGTCATAGTTGGCTGATGGGGAAAGGCAAAGCCACGTTGGTTTGCTGCAAGTTTCGGCTAAGGAAAAGCAAGTTGTTGAAGGTTTTAGTTAGTCTTAAGTAAACTTAGTAATAGTAAATTATTATATTATTAGTATTATTATTAATAGTTATTTATTTAATACTTTCTTTTACTTAATCTTTTCTTAACCCTTTCTTTTCCTATTAGTATATACATATATATATATATTTGTATATATATATATAATATATGTTCTCATAGAAAAATTCTAGATTAGAATAATGAACAGCATTAGGCTAGCAACTGCTCAAGGGGTCTCCTACATGGAATAAATTTCCGAAAAATTCCTGATGGTCCCATAAGTCCTCTAAGTGCCCGAACACCTAACATAAAAATTATTAAAAATCTATTTCTCCTATTTAGACCTAATTACTATAATTTAATTAATAATAAATAAATAAAAGGGTATATACGATTTTCTAGGAAGGGGGTTTTACATTCTACCCAACTTATAAAAATTTCGTCCTCGAAATTAAAATTAAGCCACGATAGAATGCAATGATGGTATAAGATTTGTATTATTTAAAATGCAAGGCTAGGTTTAAAGGGGTGGGCGATGTTGCACGTTGCACATCCCGAAAAAAAATCATGGAAAAATCCATATGAGCGAGAAAATAGGTTTCTTCATGTGTCATGTCCAATGGTGTGGACACATAAATGCTCTTTTGCATAAAAGCGTCCAACAATTGGAAAAATTGCACAAATAATGTAAATGGAGGATGGTGGTCATGTCTAGGACATGGGTGTGGAATTTGTAGGAAGGCAGTGGCTAGTGTAGTGTTCCAATTATCGGAGCAGGGTAAGGGCGCTAAGTGATATAACTATTGTAAAATAAAATATCGTGTTCTATCTCTAACTGGACTCAGCTAACCTTAGTCTCACTAACTCAGCCAAGTAGGTCAAATTTTGGGTGAGGGGTTCATAATCTGTCGAACTTAAAACAAGGTCGTCCTCAAAATTGAAATAAGGCAGAATCGGTTAATCCTTTATGTACAATAAGGCAAGTCAGTCGCAATCTCCTTGCGGTAACTAAAATCCTAATCATATCCATTGCAATCACTTCTAGGTTAAGATGACCACTGCTCCAATCAAAATTTAACCTATGGTTATCTCTTCTCCCCTTGTTTCAAATTATCCATATCTACATAACATCTCCAAGATTTACATACGCATATAACTTTTTCCTCACGATCTCTAACTATCATAATCTTCTTTAGAAGTGGTTTGAGTCCAATATATTCCCATTTTCACTTATAAAATTTTGTATGTCTCATCTCTTTAAATTCTATTCACATCCTCATTATTTCAAATAGGTCGTCTAACCAAAATTTTAATTCTTAATTCAAATCGCTAAATTGAAAAATAATTTAAATGCAGTCCACCAATATTCAAGTCTGAAATTCTATATTTATCCTCTAAATTCAAATTGGTGATTCTACCTTCATTGTTCAAAAATTTAACTCATGCACTTAAGGTATAAATATTGGGTCCTCAATATCAATTCATTGATCCTCATCATCTTACTCATCCTTCTAAATTTCTCAAAATTACAATGGCTTGAACCTCTCCCAATCTAATCTTACTCGATCATAATCTAAAAGAAATTTCTTCCGAGTTGACAATGCACTACTACCCAACTTAGAATTTATCCACCTATCACCTAAGGCTATATACCTTAAGAAAATATCCCTTAATTTATTTACTCATGTCGTTCAATCCTCGAAACTTCAACGTCGATCATATCACATATGATATGTCCTTAATTACGAAAGAATAATCCTCAAGTATGTGATCGGCCTATGGGGTATATCTAGTACTCTCTGTGTATTAACTTATACTAAGCACGAGGTTTCGTCTTTTCGAAATAAGGGAAGACGGAGATCAATAATAAAGAGTTCAAGGGAGAGGTAATAGAATAGAAGTATCGGGATCAAGGCGTTTAAATAATTCAATGGGAATTGTCAAAGCAGTTGTGGATTGAAATCCTATTTTTAGTAATTTCCTATTTACATGCTCGTATCAGTACAGTTATGTAACCGATACGATGCGCTTAGACATGTCTAGGGCAAGTATATTCGTCTACTAATCTTTACATATCTCAATCCACGTAAAGTAGTTATGCGAAGGGTGAACCAAAATGTACTAAGATTGTCCAGACCGTAATACACTGATTCTGATTAGACAATTGTATCAGTAGGCGTCCCCAATAATATATGTCTCATGATCAAGCTCGATAAAAAAATAAGCTTGCAAAGACTAGGCTATAATAGCAGCATAATTTGAGGTAGCACAGAAAATATAACGCTGGATTATGATGAGAGAAGTTACAAATAATTCAAGTTACAAAAACAAAACAACATAAGCAACAATAACAAAAAGCTCTACAATCTCTACAGTTATCATATTAATTCCTTGTCTAAGTCGATAGTCGACAAAGTAGGGGTGTGAGCCTCTAAGTCCTATAGTCTGAATAAACACTATCATCTTATGTTAGCATACAATTACTGCCATTCAGTTACACTTCATCAATGGATCACAAGAGCTATATGATACTAGGTGGTGGTATACTACCCAACTTATAAGAATTAAACTAATACGGTGACAGTCTTAAGGGGGTCCTACACAATAATCTTGCACATGTAAATAAAACAGAAACTCTTTATTAGGGTATATGAGGAAAAATCTTGGTATTGATTAGGGTATCCTTTTTATGTAGGTAATGGTCATCCTAAGTCTTAGTCATAGCACTTACAAGCATGTGTCAATGGTAAGGAAAGAAGAGTTACTGGCCGTCAAGGAGGAAGGGTCTAACTTGTATCGAGGTGAGGGTACAAATTACGCGATTTAAAAACTAAGGGTTAATCATCGGTCATAATCTACAAAGCAACTTAAACTTATCAAGTTCTAACTACCAAGGATAAAAATTCACACTCAAGGCTACAACTATAATCCTAGCAACTATGAGCCCTTAACAAAGAATAAAATTACTTGGCCTACTATCCGAAGTGTCAGATGGCACGAGTTGAAAGATGAAGAGAAGAAACGTAATTAGCCGTCGCAAAATAGCGAGCGCTATGGTCGCAGAGAAAAATATAAAAATAAAGATAGAGGGCTCTAGATAGCATCATGGTTCTCTAAGGGGAGTGGTACGCTAGCTACTATGTTTGAGGTATGATTAGGGAAATATTCTATGCATTGCTCTTGGCCTTCTAGGGTACTTGTCTACTAATAACAAGACAATGACATAAGTTTTATAGTTCTCTAATACTATCCAATTATGAGGGTTAGGTTCAGTCCTAATGTTCAATATTGGTTCTCCATTGGTTCCTCAATACTAGGGTCAAACATTATGGTAAAACTTCTAACTAACTCTAGTAGCATCTATACTACTCTCAAGTCTTAATAATACATCAAGGGGTAATGGTAAACCAATTATAGGAATAAGGGATTCTAGGGTTCGCTAGATATTCTAAACTTAGTGGTGTATCTATAATCTCGTTGTATTCTAAATAGGTGTGCTACTCTAATTATCATCTAACAACAGGAACTCCTATATTCTAGGAGAAGGCTATACTCAAGGAACTATTAGGGAAGCACAAGAATCAAGCAGGATGCATTTGTTCAAAATAGAACAGAGAGGAGGAAGATGAATCATAGTCAATTGTGGATGAGATCCTATATTCTAGTCCTAGGTGCAGGCTTGTTCGGTACAGTAACGTAACCGAGACAATATGCTCTTGACCTGCATGGGCCACCATAAAAATATGTCACGCCCCAGTCCCAAAAATACGTAGGACTAGGACACGTAAGCATGCCAGCCGCATGAATATGGCAACTCCAATATATGGAAACCAAATCCACACGTACGCTGTAATATGAAAATCAATCCACAAGTGGTATAAACATATGTCACAAGTCATAGGGTACAATCTAAATCTCATCCACCAAAATCATATAGAAATAAATAATCAGTATCTATGAACTAGATCTCAATAAGAAGTATCTAAGGATGATAGTTGGATGGAAACAAATCCACTACCAACTCAAATAGAAAAGTAAATACAATAAGTACAACTCACTCAAACAATAAGTACCAGCTACCAATCACGGCTCGAAGAGAAGGCATCCACGAAGCATCTATATCCTTCCAAATCTGCGCTCCTGCAAATACTCAAGAACAGGTACACCTGGCAGCGGACCAGGTCCTCAAAGGGACATAACAAGTATACTTAAACATATGCCAATAAAGTACTGAAATAAATATCTAATGGGGTCGCCTATCCGTCTAAGTGAATGCAGTTAAGAACATCTTTCCCCACAAGTGAGCTATCTGGGATTTGGCATGGTTCTCTTTTGAAGAGCCAGGGGCCTAAAAGGCACGTCGTCTTTTGAACGCCAGTGGCCCGCCTGATAGTACATAATATATAAGGGTCATCATCACCCGTATCTCCAGCGGAGAATCCGGGCTTCACAGAAAAAGTATAAAGGAGCTCAAATGCGGTACTTATTGTTCTCCCCACCCAATGCTCTAAGCATGTCACATCCATGACACAATTTGGTCCATAGCTTATTCTTAGTACCCTAGTCCAATCCTGCAACCAAACAAGGACAAGGATGGGACCACCGTACTACAATAGGCTATGTCCATGGACCTCTAATAACTGCCAAGTCTACTAGCATGCAAAGTTTCTAACAGCAGTTATCCCTAACGCACGTCCCACACGTACCGATGATCAGTCAATACGTGCGTCCGTGATCTATATGAGACTCACAACTCGTATAAAATATGTGTCACAGTCAAATGAAACCTAATGGTGCTACATGATAATGGGGTAGTCTCATGAACAAGGTCAATGCAATATATAAATAAAAACATATCGCGACGTCACCACCGCGAGCATTTTATATAACAATTAAAATATATGAACTAAGGACAGAAAGTAAAGATGCATGCAACATATGGAATATAAATAACAGTACAATGGCAAGGTATACTTGCCTGGCAAGAAACTGCGAAATGTACGCGCCCAAATGTCCAATACACAGGACCAGAAGCTATGGCCACAGAACAAATGTCTCCGGATGCTGAAATAAATATCACCAACATTTACGGAATGAGTAAAATAGCTAAAAAGCACATCCCTTTCGTCCAATTTGGACACAGGGGCAAAACGGTAATTTTGGACAAAAGTGGGGTCCACGTGTGGCCCACTTTGCACCGAAAAGCGTGCCGAGGGTAACAGTCTCTAAATGAGACAAACTATGGGTCAAACAACTCTAGATGTCAATACGAACCCAACGGTATGTCCAAATTTGGATTCCGATGAGCCGAACAAAATTTGGTCCAAAAAGTCAACTGTGGGGCCCGCCAATTGGCGATCTGGTCAACCGTCTCAGAAATGCGTAAAATTTGGGTCACAGGACCAGCGCGTTACCACGAGTCCAGTGGCGCAAGTTTCGTCGCAATCTGACAAGCGTGCACAAAATACGTGCGAGTTCCACAAAAGTGGCGACACGAAATGTGTCCGCGGATACGGCCTGATTCCGGCGCGCTCACGCGTCCGAATCAGTCTCCATGAATTTTCACGTGTCCCTTTATGCTGCGTGCACCATTCGGTACACTTGGCATACGGCGGGGCGATCCCGTTTGGCGGGGCGCGCTCCGATCTCCAACTTTTGGAAAACCGGAAAAAGTGGGTGCGCGCAGTTTTGTGACGAATATAATTCTGTCCACAGCGAATAATAGCACAAAGTTATTATACAGAAAATAAACTAGGTCATGTAATCTACAGGTATAAAAAAGAATCACCAAATTCGGATCTCTGTGGTGGGAGATACGAACTCGGCAATATGGGTGGTCATTTTGGAATTCTGCGATTGCAGAATTCTGTCTGCTCGCGCTGACTTGGGCGCTGTTTTTCACCTAGGGGCACACGTTTTCCGAGGTTGACTATAAAACAAATATTGGAGAGGATTGAGGGAAGATCATACCTATGAAAATGGAACAGCGTTTGGTTGAGCGAGTCAACGGAAAATCACGCTGGAGCGAAGGTGCCTCGAGTGGGAGACTGCAGTTCATGATGTCGGCGTCGACGGGATGGTTGGATGGCTTGGTGGGGCTTCTCTGGCTGCGGTGACGGCTCTAGATGGGAAGAGAAAGTCTGGAGTTTTAGGTTAGGGTTTTTGGGAGCTAATATATATATATATATATATATATATATATATATTATATTTAGGAGAGAGAGGGGGATAGATGGATCGGGTTCCGCGGTGAAACAAAGGGGCTGAAGGAAGTAAGTTGGCGGTCATAGTTGGCTGATGGGGAAAGGCAAAGCCACGTTGGTTTGCTGCAAGTTTCGGCTAAGGAAAAGCAAGTTGTTGAAGGTTTTAGTTAGTCTTAAGTAAACTTAGTAATAGTAAATTATTATATTATTAGTATTATTATTAATAGTTATTTATTTAATACTTTCTTTTACTTAATCTTTTCTTAACCCTTTCTTTTCCTATTAGTATATACATATATATATATTTGTATATATATATAATATATGTTCTCATAGAAAAATTCTAGATTAGAATAATGAACAACATTAGGCTAGCAACTGCTCAAGGGGTCTCCTACATGGAATAAATTTCCGAAAAATTCCTGATGGTCCCATAAGTCCTCTAAGTGCCCGAACACCTAACATAAAAATTATTAAAAATCTATTTCTCCTATTTAGACCTAATTACTATAATTTAATTAATAATAAATAAATAAAAGGGTATATACGATTTTCTAGGAATGGGGTTTTACACTCATCCTTCATATTTTTCTTCCCTAAATTCCCCTCTTTTTCATCCAAAAATAGTTAAAATTTGTCATAAATTCAGCCTCATTTTCTATTAGTTATGACGACTTAAAAAGACGATATCTCCTAGCTTCGGACTCCAAACGCGCTCCAGTTTTTTTGTTAGAATAATATCAAGGTTAGTTTTCTGAATATATAAATTATTTTAATAATTTCAGAACCTATTTTTCCAGAAAATTCTAAAAGTGCCAGTTGTTCGAAATCAGACGCGTTTTGGTATTTTCGAGATTTCGGGAGATCCCGAACTCAGAATTATGAACCGTTTGAAGTTTCAGAAAGCCGACATGATGAAATTCCAAAAAATTATTTTTTTAGAATTTAAAATATAAGTTTATTCTACTGTAAAATTTGTGCAACGGAGACGTAAATAGAAAACCACCAAAAACTATCATCTGTGCGCCCTAGTAGACATAACTCTTTACCGACTAGTGATTTTATAAAAACATCAAATATGGTGTTTATATAGTATTTAAATCTATAGGATTCCATACACAAATCTAGGATTTGAGTTGGTTGACTTTTTGGTCAACGGATTGCCTCGATTTGCGTGCTATGGATCACAAATCCATAAAGTTGACTTTCTTTGGACCAAAATTAGGATTTAACAATAAAATCAGATTATAATAAGATTAAAATACTATTTTAGGTTATTTTATTTAGAATTAAAATAGATTAAATGGAGGAACTTATTTACCCACTTTTGTAACCTAACTTGTTTAATTTATGTGACGGGTAGATCGGACGACGCCTTGAGTTGGGACTTCATCCTTTTCAGACCAGGCAAGATACCTTGCCAAATTGTTTACAGTATTTTGCATGCTTAGTATATTTTTGTATATTTATTACATTTTTATTTATTTATTGCATTTGTAGTTCTTTCAGTCATTACTATATATTATATATGTTGACACACACTTGACACTTAGTATCATAGAGATAATCATTAGGCGTATGGGCTTTTAACCACTCTGGTAAACCATAGTACATAGCTTGCACTACGGGCGTGTGTCGCGCTGGTCGCTACCCCCGCGGTATGTCGATTTCTGGAGTCTCATTGGTCGCTACCCCCACGGTATATCGATTTATGATGTCCACTGACGTGTGTGTGAGTTATGAGGTAGATCGAGTAGCCTACCCTTGCCCATACGTCGAAAAGTTGTCCTTATTTGCATTCATATAGATTGTCTTGTACAGTGTACTTATATATTTTCTACCTATTATGCATGTTTACTGTATTCAAATTGGCTTGCTGTTCTATATCTTGTTACGTCCCTCTGAGGACCTGGTCCCCTTCCAGGTGTATCTGTTCTTGAGTATTTGCAGGAGCGCATATTCGGATGGTTACATATGTTTCGAGGATGTCTTCTCTCCGAGCCCCATGATTGTTATATGGTATTCCTATATTGTGTTTATTGTGTTGTACCTTTACATTCGAGTTGGTAGTGGATTTATTTCCATCCATCTATCATCCTTATATACTTATACTGAGATCTAGTTTCATAGACACTGGTTATTTGTTTATATTTAATTTTCGTGGATAAGATTTAGATTATACCCTGTGACTTGTGATACATTTTATACCACTTGTGGATTTGATATTCATATTACAGCGTACGTATGGGTTATGGTTTCCATATATTAGAGTTGCCATATCTATGTGGATGGCATGTTTACGTGTCCTAGTCCTATGTACTTTGGGACTGGGGCGTGACATATTTTTGTGGTGGCCCATGCAGGTCGAGAGCATATTGTCTCGGTTACGTTACTGTACCGAGCAAGCCTGCGCATAGGATTAGAATATAGGATCTCATCCACTTATTTAATCACCGTCCTTGATTTTATTTCACATTCTCATTTGATTGCTTGCATTGCATCTTGCTTGATCCTTTCATAATGTCAATCTTATCTTTTCTTTCGTACTTGATAGGGGTAGGAAGGTGCCTTGTACCAGGTATATACACTCTATTGTTTAATAATACTATTAGTTAAATTATTGTAAGTTGGATAGTATGTCTCATAACCTAGTAACACATAGTCCTGTTGACTCATTAATGAAGTATAATTGAATGACACCAACTATAGACTTGCATAAAAAAATAGTGTTTGTCCAGACTATAGAACTTTAGTATTATTCTGGACTGTAGAACTTAGAGGCCCATACACCCATTTGGTTGACTTTAGACTTAGACAAGAAATTAGTATGGTAATTGTAGAGGCACAACACCGATCTTCTTGGTGAACTTAAATTATTCAGTACCTTCCTCCATCATAATCAAGCGTACTTATATTTTTACTACCTCGACTTATGCTGCTATTATAGCCTAGTTTTGCAAGCTTATTCTTTTATTAAGCTTGTTCATGACATATGTATTATTGGGGGCCCACACTAATACATTATCTAAATCAGAATTGGTGTATTATGGTCTGATCAACCGTAGTGCACTTGGTTCGCTCTTTGTATCACTACTTTATGTGGATTGAGATATAGTTGACTTAACTTGTTAGACGAATATACTTGCCCTCTAGACTGGTCAGAGCATATCATGTCAGGTACATAACTGTTCTGATATGAACATGCATATAGAAATTTACCAAAATAAGATTTCAATCCATAACTGCCTTGGCAACTCCCTTTCAAAATTCTTTAATCCCTTCGAATCCCGTACTTGTATTATATCACCTCCTCCTTGAACTCTTTATTGTTGTTTTCCGTCTTCCCCTATTTCGGAAAGACGAACGTTCGTGCTTAGTATAAGTTTGACACACGAATAGTACTAGATATACTCCATAGGCCAAGTACTCATGATGACAAACAAGAGAGCGCGGCTACAGGAAGCCATAAATACAGGTACGACCTTAGTTATATGTGTCATTGCATACTCATGACCCCTTTTATGACACGGGATCTTAGGTTCATAGTAGACGTAGAATTATATAGGTGTTGATTTAGCAGTTATGAGGATATACTGATATTTTACCCATATAGCATACACGCGATGCTAATAGATGACGTAAGTAGCAGTAGTAGTATTCTTTTTCTATCACCATCTCGCCCCCTTGGGTGGCTCATCTTCTCTTCTCTATCCATTCATTATCTCGTGCTTAATTCTCCCTATCGTAGTTACGTCTTTTTTGTGCCAACATGAATTGTTGGTCTACTTCGACCCCATCCTTAGTTTTGTTAGTTAAAACGTAAATGGTTTAGTAGATGATTAATAACTAAAGGATGAGTTCTTAATAATAACCCTTATGTATATGACCTATAGCAATATTTGTATCCTCTTATTATTTTAAAAACCATGTATAGCATCCCTTAGGCTAATAGGAATTTGTTAGACTGTTTGAACTAGTTTATACTTTTAATAGTTTTATAAGTTAGCCAAGTCTTTAAATGTTGCCCAAAAACTTAGACTATGCCTAGGAAAGAATTGAAGGCACTTGTTACGAACTGACAACTATGATAAATTACTGGCAAAGTAGCGACAGCTGCAGCTAGACCGTTGTAGTAAAGTAGTTGAAGTATTTGTAGACATATTGGTCAGGTGGCATGGCAGTATTACACTACGATACTTGACGGTTACAAAGAAAAATTATGGTTGTGAGATTCAAGACAAGTACCCCAAGATTCTCGACCTAATAAATATATTCGTCTTACAACCTAGACAATAGCCTCAAGAGACTGTGACTACTAGTAGAACTTTTGTAAGTTGGGTAGTGTAGACGAGTTAGAGGATAATAAGATAGTGTATGGACAATAAATGAGAAGTGTTAGAATGACAGACCATGACTTTTAGGAAGCACTGCTAGATAGCTATGTAGTGTAATAGCTAGTGATTATTATGAATATGGGTTAGTGTCAATTTCGAGGACGAAATTTTTGTAAGTTGGGTAGATTATAAACCCCCTCACCCAAAATAGGTATTTTGTGTATTTTATGTATTTTATGTATTTTATATTATTATATTTATTATAGATTATTTTAAATATTGAATTTCTTTAGAGTATTCTCTTAGTTAATTAGAAAATAAAATTCTTGATATATTTACTTATATAAATATTTATTTAGAATCATTTTTAGGCTATTTTAGATTTTTGGAGATTTTTCTAGAATTTTTAGGTAATTAAAACATAGGGAACGTAAATTTCTAGGACTTCTATGATTTATTATACGTCCATACTTATATGTTGTTCCTACCAAATATTTATTTTAGTTTAAAATATTTAATTATATTTTTCTGTAATTTATTTAGAATTTTAAGAAATTTATTTAGATTTTAAAAATTATTTAGGATTTATTTGGATATATATAGTCTTAATATTAGATATATTCTAATTTAGTGTTAATAGATATTAATAAGATTTTATAAATTATTTGTATTATCTTTAATTATATTTAAGATTATAAATTATTGAGATAAATTTAAACTCTATTTTAAATTAATTCAAATCCTGAAGCTACTAGGAAAGCAACTTCATGCATATCCTATCCTTATTTAAATTCATCATAATCCTATCCAAATTAACCAATCCTAGTCGTATTTAATTAAGTAGTATCCACCATTATAAATACCCTATCCTTCATATTTTTCTTCCCCAAATTTTCCTCTTTTTCGTCCAAAAATAGTCAAAATTCGTCATAAATTCAGCCTCATTTTCTAGTAGTTATGACGACTTAAAAAGACGATATCTCCTAGCTCCGGACTCCAAACGCGCTCTAGTTTTTTTTTAGAATAATATCAAGGTTAGTTTTCTGAATATATATATTATTTTAATAATTTTAGAACCTATTTTTCCAGAAAATTCTAAAAGTGCCAGCTGTTCGAAATCAGACGTATTTTGGTATTTTTGAGATTTCGGGAGATCCCGAACTCAGAATTATGAACCGTTTGAAGTTTCGGAAAGCTGACATGATGAAATTCCAGAAAATTATTTTCCAGAATTTAAAATATAAGTTTATTCTACTGTAAAATTTGTACAACGGAGACGTAAATAGAAAACCACAAAAAACTATCATTTGTGCGCCCTAGTGGACATAACTCTTTACCGACTTATGATTTTATAAAACCATCGAATATGGTGTTCATATAGTATTTAAATCTATAGGATTCCATACACAAATCCAGGATTTGAGTTGGTTGACTTTTTGGTCAACGGATTGCCTCGATTTGTGTGCCATGGATCACAAATCCGTAAAGTTGACTTTCTTTGGACCAAAATTAGGGTTTAACAATAAAATCAGATTATAATAAGATTAAAATACTATTTTAGGTTATTTTATTTAGAATTAAAATAGATTAAATGGAGGAACCTATTAACCCACTTTTGTAACCTAACTTGTTTAATTTATGTGACGGATAGATCGGACAACGCCTTGAGTTGGGACTTCATCCTTTTCAGACCAGGCAAGATACCTTGCCAAATTGTCTACAGTATTTTGCATGCTTAGTATATTTCTGTATATTTATTGCATTTCTGTTTATTTATTGTATGTGTAGTTCTTTCAGTCATTACTATATATTAGATATGTTGACACACACTTGACACTTAGTATCATAGAGGACAATCATTAGGCGTATGGGCTTTTAACCACTCTGGTAAACCGTAGTATATAGCTCGCACTACGGACGTGTGTCGCGCTGGTCGCTACCCCCGTGGTATGTCAATTTTTAGAGTCTCACTGGTCGCTACCCCCGCGGTATGTCGATTTCTGATGTCCACTGACGTGTGTGTGAGTTGTGAGGTAGATCGAGTAGCCTACCCTTGCCCATATGTCGAAAAGTTGTCCTCATTTGCATTCATATAGATTGTCTTGTACAGCATACTTACATATTTTCTACTTATTATGCATGTTTACTGTATTCAAATTGGCTTGCTGTTCTGTATCTTGTTACGTCCCTCTGAGGACCTGGTCCCCTTCCAGGTATATCTGTTCTTGAGTATTTGCAGGAGCGCAGATTCGGATGGTTACATATGTTTCGAGGATGTCTTCTCTCCAAGCCCCATGATTGTTAGATGGTATTCCTATATTGTGTTTATTGTGTTGTACCTTTACATTCGAGTTGGTAGTGGATTTGTTTCCATCCATCTATCATCCTTATATACTTATATTGAGATCTAGTTTCATAGACACTGGTTATTTATTTATATTTGATTTTCATGGATGAGATTTAGATTGTACCCTGTGACTTGTGATATATTTTGTACCACTTGTAGATTTGATATTCATATTACAGCGTACGTATGGATTATGGTTTCCATATATTAGAGTTGCCATATCCATGCGGCTGGCATGCTTATGTGTCCTAGTCCTATGTACTTTGTGACTGGGGCGTGACAGGTCTTGCCAGTACGTCGGTGTACATATGGCAGTATGCTAACATGTTATCTGGTCACAAGTCAATATAACTACGGGGTATCCGTGGTCACATTCAAGTCATCTAGTATATATAATACGTAGTACATAATATTATCTAGCAATAACATTAACTCTAATTAATTGCAACTTATAATAGATATAGGTATATATATATACTTACAATATACATATACACCAAATTAAATACATATACAATGCATATACATATGTATATATATATATACTAATTGAGTTCATACTCTATATATATATATATATATATATATATATATACACACACTAATATACCTTCAATATATACTAATACGTATGCCAATATGTACATA
Source organism: Iris macrosiphon (assembly GCA_036927795.1). Taxonomy (NCBI): domain Eukaryota; kingdom Viridiplantae; phylum Streptophyta; class Magnoliopsida; order Asparagales; family Iridaceae; genus Iris; species Iris macrosiphon. The sequence continues at coordinate 145,419,974 of JAYESA010000006.1, read as the reverse complement.
CCAATCATATACCAATCCCATCATATACTAAATACACCATAGCTACATACGTATACAATACGATAAAGATCTACGCGTATGCGTGTACGTGTATATGCACGCGAGGGGGAAACGAACCTAGGTACGTGGGACAAGACGTGTGCATCGAGGTCGTCGCGGGGTGCTGGTGTCGGTTGGCAGCAGGTCAGTGGCTCCGGGCTTCTCCGGTTCAGCGGTCGTCGACGGTGTAGCGAGTCTGGGCGACGTGTACAGCGGGGATGGCGAGGTCCGGGCTGTGCAGGTGAGTTCTGGCCGGTCGAGTTACTGGTTTCAGTGCTCCGGAGAAGGATGAGACGGGTGAGGGTCGAAGTCCGGCGGTGTTCAGTTCAGCGGGTTCGTCGAATTCGGGTTGCTGTCGAGAGCAGCGGGTCATCGAGCTTTAGCAGCGGTGCAGGCAGTTGTCGGTTGCACCGCTCCGGCGTCATGGAGGGGATGAATTCTGTCGGGGATGGGAACAGTCGAGATGGATGGTGGTGGCGACCGACGGGGTCGCGCGTTGTTTGGGCGGAGAAGATCGGTGAGTCGGTAGGGTTATCGTGTGGAGGAGGGGATGAAGTGGTGCTGTAGGCGGTCGTCTCCGGTCAAGGGGGGTTGGTCGACTGCGTTCAGCGGGTGTAGGTCGGGGTTGTCGTCGGCAGGGAGATGGCCGACGGGTTGATGGGAACAAGGAAATCAGATGAATATGGGTTTTAGGTTTTAAGGAAAAGAAAAGAAAAATAAAGGAAAGGAGTATTTATATGCAATGGGTTTGGGTTGACCTAGGAATAGGCATGGTCAAAGCCCTTTTGGGATTGGACCTTATCATGGATGTTTTCAAGGGCTAGGATTTAAATGAATTCAAATGAATTTGCTAGAATTGTATTGGTTCAAGGTTTTTGAAGGCCATGGTTCAAGGTGGTTGATGTTGCATTGCACACTCCCAAAAATTATAGAAAAATATACATGAAGGAGAATTGGGTTTATTCACGTGTCGAGTCCAACGGGATGGACACCTTAATGCCTTGTGCACAAAAGTGCCCAACAATTGAAAAATTATACGAAGTGAGATTTATGGTTTATTTAATTAAAAGAAAGATGTAATTGGTGTTCTAAAATTAATTGGAAGTACAAGGGTCTAAATTTAAGTGGGACACAAGCATCATGAATGAAGTAGACTCAGAATATAATATTACCCTAATTTGGGTTGCTCAAAATAGGTTGAGGTCGTGTCTCCAATTCAATTGGAACACACAAGGGTACAAAGTTAGATTTATAGGGAATTAATTGTAGTCGGTCGCGACGAATATTGTGCGACTAAAATGAAGCACAACAAGACATGGTTATGAGTCTTACAAAGATCAAAGTAATAGTTTGGCACGTCTAGGACAAGGGTGTGAAATCAGTTGGAAGACAATGGCTAGTTTAGTGTTCTAATTATCGAAGCAACGATAAAGTGCAACCATCAAATAAAAATCACAGTAATTTAAATATAATTAATTATCATGCAATTATTACACATTAATTCTGAAAAGACAAAAATACCCGTAATCTGAAATATGGGGGTGACAACTCTACCCTCCTTAAAAGAATTTCGTCCTCGAAATTAAAATAAACTAGCACAAGAACAAATAATCAAACAATGAATTATACCTCAAGTCTCGAATAGATACGGATACTGCTCGCACATTTCATCCTCTCTCTCCCAGGTCGACTCCCCTGGAGAGTGATTTCTCCATGCAACACGAACCAAGGGAATAGTCTGGTTTTGCAATACCTTCTCTCTACGATCCAAGATCTCAACGGGCTGTTCAGGATAACTGAGCGTCGGTCCAACTTTGATCTTCGAGTGATCTAGTACGTGACTAGGATCTGCCACGTACCGTATCAGCTACGACACGTGGAACACATCATGCACTCCATCTAGAGCAGGCGGCAAGTCAAGTCTATAGGCCACTGCACCGACCCTTGCAAGAATGTTGAAGGGCCCGATGTATCGTGGACTAAGCTTTCCGCCTCTGCCAAATCGAATCGTGCCCCGTGTCGGAGAAATTTATAGGAACACCAAATCGCCAACCTAGAACAAATAATCTTAACACGCAATCTAAACAAAACAATCACAAACCAAATAAAAATAAAATCTATACTTGAAACTCTAGGGGTCTATGGTAGCTATCGGCCCAATGTCGTTGTCTGTCCTGCGCCACTCGTGTCACGCCCCAATCTCCCGTAAGCTCAATAGTCCCTGCTGAACGTGAATCACCATGTTGCAGCTCTCCCGCAGGACAATCGTTCTCTTCGGGACGTGATGCCGTACGAGCCCGGAGTTGCGCTCGTACAAGGCGATATTGTTAAACACCAAAGTTATCATTGAAACAACCAAGTTGCAACGAAAGTCAAGTATTGTGTACCAAGCACACATCAGAGTAAAATGCAGCGAAGCTCTCGATAGGGTCCAAATGAAATGCCACGAAGGCGATGAAATACTCTTGCTCTTTCTCTAGCCCACAAAGGTACTTACAGTTCATACATCATGCCCCGTATATCCAAGCAGCGCCACTACACCTGCGTACCTGAAATATTGCCCACAAACGTGGGTCAGTACACAGCTGTACTGGTGAGTGGGGTAACCCACTCGTCTAAGCCGACACTAAGTAAAAAGTGAATGCAAATAATTATATGGTGATCTTTCTAGTTGAATCCTAGATTCATTTCATGACATAGAAATGACATGTTAAGGAAAGCTGTAAAGCAGTTTAAGCATGCAAGCATTCAACTCAAACCAATCGACAAGCAAATATATATCCAACTCGAAGGAACTAGCATGCAACCCATCCTACTCAAGCCATCGCTTGCACGATAACATATCGAACCATTCCCAAGCCTCAAATATCCATCCTCAACCAAAGTTTACAATCCAATCTCAAAGAGCACACTCTTGCCAAAGCAAGGTGGCCGCGCCTACCCGAAGCACAAACCAACCAAAGTAAAGCAAACCAACTCTTATCTATATGAAGTCACTGGCCAAGCCATAAAGGACATTGATCGGACTAATCAATCGGGCAGTCCTACCCAATCCAGGGATGGGCAGCTACTCCCTCCTGGTGGTATCGGACTACCGGCACCGCGCCCAAGACGCGATACCCATGTCTCCTCCATGGCCGAACGGTCCCGGTGCCCCGGAGTCCATCCCGTTCGAGGAAACGAAACCCTGTGCAACACAGGTTGTCCGTGACATGCAGACACCAAGTAGGTATGATAAGAGGATCGAACGTTCTCGCTCCACCAAGCGATCTTAGACTCGTTCAACAAAATATCCAACCAAAACATCCATAACCATTCTTCCAATATATTGCCCAAGGCACCAAATATCAAGTTATGCCTATAGGCACAATCTCAAGTTATTCCCATATGCACAATGCCATTCTCAACACAGTATTTCAAATTGGGTGCAACACCCCAACTCAGAATAATTCCATGGCACAATGCCCCAACAGTGGCACAATGCCCTCGCCGATGCAGTTATTCGGTTTCGAACCACAAATGCTCGCTTTGCAAGACAAAGCGACTAAATGATACTCGTGCACGGATACACGCTCGCTCGCCCAAATTTTTGATATTCCCAATGCCCTCAATGTATCATTCCAATTATCCAAGCATAATCTCAATTATCCAACCAACTGCCTCAAGTAGTGTATAATCCAACTCTAGCTCCAACTATCCATACGCGAAAACCAATTCAAGCCACAATCCCTATTCAAGCAAACAACGTACACTCTATGCATGCCTCAGTGTAGTGATTCCCAGGTTTCAGCCCACGTGTTCAAGCCTTTACGTGTTTTCCATATTATTAGGCATGAAGGAGTAGAGGAGAAGGGGAAGAGCCCACTCACAATGTTTGATCCCGTTAAGCATCATGTCCTGCCGATACGGCCAATCCTTTGAACTCGTGGTCCGATGTAAAACGCGATCTACTCAATTGGTACGACCGTGCGAGCAGGTCGTGCTCTCCAAATTATCCGACCGATTGGACTAAGGAAGACGGCATTATTGCTCCCATCCAGCTATCTCAGTACTGTTCTGAACGAACACCTGATTCCTATCGAACTCCGCTAGCCATCTGTACATGAAACCAACTCAATCAATACTTCTTCCCAAAAATCCAATAATTCAAATATAACCAGCATTTATTTTATTCAATCCGACTCAGCGTAACGCACCGTGCGGTTGCGGGCGTTACATAATATACCACTTAGAAATCAGGTTCATCCACGAACCGTGTTGGTACTCATTCCTATCACATGCCGCTTGTCTAATTCCATAGATCTGCTCTATGCAACTCTCATACTCACGATCCTGACTCAGCATCTCGCTCTGCTGAACGCTCGTACAAATTCCCGAATTCCCACATTCTCATTGCAGCTCAATACAAATTCCTTGTATCGCTTAGTTTTGGATCGCACACATATTTAAGGCGTCCCTAAAATACATGCATTTCAGCCGAGCTTTGCGATAGCAAATTTGAACAAGTTACAAGGGTATCTTTATATCCGAGGCATCTATTTGATGTACTCCCAATTGAACCAAATTATGATTTCCATTCCAACATATTCGATTGAGCACTATTCTCAAATATGATAATTTCCCACCGACTCAATGAGTTCGTGTTCCAACTCAATCCATCCAACTATTTCTGAATCCGCACTAGCAATATCTCCAATTATATCTTATGCACCGAACGATCATCCCAACCGATACTACCCCAACTAGGCGACTTACCCAAATATCAAACTTTGCTTAGATCATCTCAGTCTAACACCTTTTTCTGCCATCTCAATACCTCACTGGGTGAACATCTATATTGAGGTTCGTGTGATCCACGAAGATATCGCCGCCACGCCAAAGGGATAGTGTCGCCACAATTTCAACGTGGATACACTCGCCACAATTCCTAGGTTGCGCATGGAATAGTTCTTCGTGCTGCTTCCACTGCCTCGAAGCATAGGATATCACCTTTGCCTTCTGAACGAGCACGCTTCCCAGACTAAGTTTTGATGCATCTTGTAAATCTGAGGCACGTCTGTCCCTTCCAGTATTCGCAAAGATTTGATCTGAACGAGCCACTGCTTTAACTTCATGAGCTAGTTTTATAGTCGTCAATTCATATGAATATTATTCCCTTCCAGGGCACGATGAGTCAGAGGCGATGCCATCTACAAAATCTGTGACTCTGAATCTCATCAGTTGACTAGGCTATTTCTACCATCACTCCGATCTTTCGGCTGCATCTTCAGCTGAAGACTATCCCAAGGATCTCTCAAATCCAATACTCAGTACTCACATCAGCCCTCTACGCATTCCCGAATACATCGCTGCAAGGGTCGTTCTATGGGTCTACAATATTCATCTCCAATTTGGCGGGCAAGTCGCTAGGGTCAGCTGTCCCGAAGCTACGCTCGATAATTATAAGTCATCACGATGGACAGTTACTATGAACCATGCTATATCTCATCTCCAAATCTGAGCCATAATCCAACCATTCCATCCGAACGAACTTCCGAATCCGAGAAATTCATGCACTACCTCTGATGATCTGTCAACCAAACGTCGCTTAACCACCTAGAGTCTTGCAATCTATCCAAGCCACAGTTCGAAAACTGTGCTCGTTGAAACCGTCTTCCATCAATCCGTCGTTCTGCCCTGAATCCATCAAATTTCTGAATTGCCATGTTCGTCTACTCGCACTACAAATTGCAATAATTCTCGAAACTCGAGACTTGCTCAAATTCTTATCCGTTTGCTGCGTCCCACAATGCATGTCCAACTTACTTGAACAACACAGTGATTTGCTCAAATATTGTTCCCACATTTAGCTATCTTTAAAAGTCTGCCAGCCATAATCTTTGCCTTCCGTTGTTGCCATAATCCGTCTACGTCTTCCGGAGAATCCGTCTACCATTGTTGTACCATCTTGCCCAAAATTCTACTTCTGCTAAATCTGAGTCGACTTTTCGAGCAGCTATATCCAAAATCTTTCAAGTTTGTGTGAATCCATCGTATTGCCCCCTCCAAACCAAGATCGTGTTTCATTACTCAACCATCAGCTCAAATGTATTACCCAAAATCGTAGTCCGTGCTCGCTATTATTCGATTCACCCATCGCTTTGCTCAAGCGTATCCCAACTGTTCGTTCCAATCTCGTCCATCTCTTAAGTCCAACGATACTTTCATTTGCCCAAGTTCATTCTCGATATGCTCAACTCATTATTCGTTTGCTTTATTTTTATTCTTCCCAACTCAGCCGATATGCACCAACCAACTTATATTCCTATTACCCGAGTCCGTTCAGGCAATTCCCATCGATGTCTATCCAAAATATTTTAATGCCTTGCTTACTATGTGGTATCCCATATACCACTCCGAATCAAGTCGCTACTCGCATTATGATCTCTTTCCACTGATCCAAGATCAGTTTGAACCATCCCTTATGCGTTATCCTGGCATTCCCAACTCGAGTCTGACACAGAACTCAGCCAATGCCTGAATCATCCAATTCTTTCCATCAATCTCGCGATTTAACTCGTGCCATATCCCATTCACAATCCAATATTTCTACTCACAACATGCCACATAACCAATCTCGTTTGCCAACCAACTGATCCACTGATGCAATCAGAACTCCCCAAACGATAAGCCAAGCCAAGCCAACGACAGCTCTCAACTTGTTGCACAAATGCAACAACGTAACCCAACTTGCTGTACGAATGCAACAACGCCTAACGAGGCTAAGCAATCTAACAAAAACTAACCAAAAGTAACACAATGAAGCACAATATGCAGCCACAACCAGCAATTTATAGACTTATTGCATGAAACATCCAATGTGGCACCGAGTAGAGCCAAGAGCTAAATGACACGCGGAAGCTATTTAGAGTTTATGATGAAACGAAGGACCAAGTCCGAGAAAATGAACCAGGCACTCTAATACCAATTTTTCACACCCCAATCTCCCGCAAGCTCAATAGTCCCTGCTGAACGTGAATCACCACGTTGCAGCTCTCCCGCAGGACAATCGTTCTCTTCGGAACGTGATGTCGTACGAGCCTGGAGTTGCGCTCGTACAAGGCGATGTTGTTAAACACCAAAGTTATCATTGAAACAACCAAGTTGCAATGAAAGTCAAGTATTGTGTACCAAGCACATATCAGAGTAAAATGCAGCGAAGCTCTCGATAGGGTCCAAATGAAATGCCACGAAGGCGATGCCACGAAGGAGATGAAATACTCTTGCTCTTTCTCTAGCCCACAAAGGTACTTACAGTTCATACATCATGCCCCGTATATCCAAGCAGCGGCACTACACCTGCGTACCTGAAATATTGCCCACAAACGTGGGTCAGTACACAACCGTACTGGTGAGCGGGGTAACCCACTCGTCTAAGCCGATACTAAGTAAAAAATGAATGCAAACAGTTATATGGTGATCTTTCTAGTTGAATCCTAGATTCATTTCATGGCATAGGGATAACATGTTAAAAAAAGCTGTAAAGCAGTTTAAGCATGCAAGCATTCAACTCAAACCAATCGACAAGCAATTATATATCCAACTCGAAGGGAACTAGCATGCAACTCGTCCTACTCAAGCCATCGCTTGCACGATAACATATCGAACCATTCCTAAGTCTCAAATATCCATCATCAACCAAAGTTTACAATCCAATCTCAAAGTGCACACTCTTGCCGAGGCAAGGTGGCCGCGCCTACCCAAGCACAAACCAACCAAAGTTAAGCAAACAAACTCTTATCTATATGAAGTCACTGGCAAACCAACTCTTATCTATATGCAGTCCTACCCGATCCAGGGCTGGGCAGCTACTCCCTCCTAGTAGTATCGGACTACTGGCACCGCGCCTAAGACGCGATACCCATGTCTCCTCCATTGCCGAACGGTCCCGGTGCCCAGGAGTCCATCCCGTTCGAGGAAACCAAACCATGTGCAACACAGGTTGTCCGTGACATACAGACACCAAGTAGGTATGACGAGAGGATCAAATGTTCTCGCCCCACCAAGCGATCTTAGACTCGTTCAACCAAATATCCAACCAAAATATCCATAACCATTCTTCCAACATATTGCCCAAGGCACCAAATATCAAGTTATGCCCATAGGCACAATCTCAAGTTATTTCCATATACACAATGCCATTCTCAATACATTATTTCAAATTGGGTACAATACCCCAACTCAGAACAATCCCATGGCACAATGCCCCAACAGTGGCACAATGCCCTCGTCGATGCAGTTATTCGGTTACGAACCACAACTGCTCGCTTTGCAAGATAAAGCGACCAAGTGATACTCGTGCACGGATGCACGCTCGCTCGCCCAAATTCTCGATATTCTCAATGCCCTCAATGTATCATTCCAACTGTCCAAGCATAATCCCAATTATCCAACCAACTGCCTCAAGTAGTGTATAATCCAACTCTAGCTCCAACTATCCATACACGAAAACCAATTCAAGCCATAATCCCTATTCAAGCAAACAACGTACACTCTATGCACGCCTTAGTGTAGTGATTCCCAAGTTTTAGTCCAAGTGTTCAAGCCTTTACGTGTTTTCCATATTATTAGGCATGAAGGAGTAGAGGAGAAGGGGAAGAGCCCACTCACAATGTTTGATCCCGTTAAGAATCATGTCCTGCCGATACGGCCAATCCCTTGAACCCGTGGTCCGATGCAAAGCACGATCTACTCAAATGGCATGACCGTGCGAGCAGGCCGTGCTCTCCAAATCATCCGACCGTTCGGACTAAGGAATACGGCATTATCGCTCCCATCCAGCTATCTCAGTACTGTTCTTAATGAACACCTGATTCCCATCGAACTCCGCTAGCCATCTGCACATGAAACCAACTCAATCAATACTTCTTCCCAAAAATCTAACAATTCAAATATAACCAGCATTTATTTTATTCAATCCGACTCAGCGTAACGCACCGTGAGGTTGCGGGCATTACAACTCGTAGTCTGTCTCTGATAAATTTTACCTTCTCTGCTGCATCCACGACCATTTCTGGTCCTAACAAAGCTCTCTCTCCAACATCATTCCAAGATAACGGTGTACGACATCTCCGTCCATATAATATCTCAAATGGTGATATCTCAATGCTGGCCTGGTAGCTGTTGTTGTAAGCAAACTCTACTAGGTGTAGATGATCCTTCCAAGAACCTCCGAGATCCAAAATGCAAGTGCGTAGCATATCTTTAAGAGTCTGAATAGTCCTTTCAGACTGTCCATCTGTCTGGGGGTGATATGCGGTACTGAACTTGAGCTGAGTGCCCAAGCTAGCTTGAAGACTCCTCAAGAAATAGAAAGTGAAACGACTATCCCGATCTGAGACAATACTCACAGGAACTCCATATAATTTGACAATCTGCTGTATATACATCTATGCTAGCTTCTCTGCCGATGTACCCACTTTGAATGGTAGAAAGTGGGCTAATTTGGTTAACCTATCCACGATGACCCAAATCGCATCCTTTCCTTCTAGAGAACGTGGAAGTCCTGAAACGAAATCTATAGTCACATGCTCCCACTTCCATTCTAGAATGGGTAAAGGTTAAAGCAATCCTCCTGGCCTCTGTCGATCTGCTTTTACCTGCTGGCACACTAAACATCAGGATACAAAGCGTGCTACCTCAGGCTTCATACCATACCATCATACATGCTCCCTCAAATCTCGATACATCTTGTTGGCTCCGGGATGCATCGAGTACTGAGAGCGATGTGCCTCTTACAAAACTTCTTTACGCAGCTCTCCACTTGGCATACACATCCTTGTTCCATGCCGTAGAGATCCATCATCCACAATAATGAAGTTGTCTGTCAATCCTGTCCGAACTTGTTCTTTAATATTCCTTAGAGTCTCATCATCATACTGAGCAGCTCTAATTCTGTCCATCAGCTCTGATTGTATCTGCAATCCCCATATCTGAATCTCAACTCCTGGAACTAGTACTTCAATTCCCAAGCTCTCAAGATTAGCTAATAAATGTCTATCTGAAGTCAAGCACATAGCCATCGGATACCTGCTCAAGGCATCGGCGACTACGTTAGCCTTTCCTGGATGGTACTGTAATGAGATATCAAAGTCTTTCATCAACTCTAACCACCTTCTCTGTCTCATGTTCAGCTCCTTTTGTGTAAACATGTACTTCAAGCTCTTGTGGTCTGTGAAGATCTCCATACGCTCTCCGTACAGATAGTGTTTCCACAGCTTTAAGGCGAAGATAACTGCTGCTAACTCCAAATCATGAGTGGGGAAGTTCTTTTCATGAGGGCATAATTGTCTTGAAGCATAGGCAATTACTTTTCTGCGTTGTTGAAGAATGCATCCCAAACCTTTTCCTGAAGCATCACTGTAGATAGTGAATCCACCTGTCCCTGATGGCAACGTCAAAACTGGTGCTGTCGTCAATCTCTTCTTCAGCTCATCAAATGCGGCTTGATATTCCTCTGTCCAGACAAAATCCATGTCTTTCTTGGTCAGCCTAGTCATTGGCTCTGCAATCTTGGAGAAGTCTTGTACAAATCTTCTGTAGTATCCTGCTAGTCCGAGAAAGCTCCTGATCTCGGCTACCGAACTGGGGGTAGCCCATGATTCCACTGCTTCGATCTTCTTTGGGTTAACTAAAATTCCATTACCCGTTACCATATGTCCAAGAAATTCAACCTTGTCAAGGAAGAACTCACACTTTGAAAGCTTCCCGTATAACTTCTCTCTCCTGAGAGTCTCTAAGACCATCCTCAGGTGCTCTTCGTTCTCTTCTAGGGTCTTCGAATATATTAGAATGTCGTCAATAAACACCACTACGAACTTGTCAAGGTATTGGTGAAATACCTTGTTCATTAAGTTCATGAATACTGCTGGTGCATTGGTTAAACCAAACGGCATTACTGTGAATTCAAAATGGCCATATCTGGTCCAAAAGGCTGTCTTCGGTACGTCTCTTTCTTCACCTGGTGATAGCCTGACCTCAAGTCTATCTTTGAAAACACCTTTGCTCCGCTCAATTGATCAAAGAGATCATCTATCCTCGGCAGTGGATATTTGTTCTTGATAGTGAAGTTATTCAGAGCTCTATAATCGATACACATGCGTACCGTATCGTCCTTCTTCGGTACGAATAATACCGGTGCTCCCCATGGCGATAAACTGGATCTAATAAAATCTTTGTCTTGTAGCTCCTTAACTTGCTTCTTCAATTCTACCAACTCGTTGTTGTTGACCCTATAGACATGTTACGAAATAGGCTCCGATCCTGGTATCAAGTCTATAGAGAATTCAACATCTCTGTCTGGCGGCAAACCTGGCAACTCCTCTGAAAATACATCCAGGAACTCTGCTATCAGTGGATGTGGTAACTCCTCTTCTTCCATCCTGGCTCCGCAAAAAGTGCCTCTGCTCCGCTCCTCTAGCGATCTCAAACTCTGGCTCTCCTGGTGGTCGAAATACTACTCTACCTCCGTGACAATCTATAGAAGCATGGTGTCTACTCAGCCAGTCCATTCCGAGTACAATATCGTATCCCGAAAGTGGCATAACGAGTAAACTCACGCTCAACTCTCGGCCTTCTAATGACACTCTCCGATCCTTACAATAATCACGGACTAGGATAATGCCTCCTCCTATCGTGATCTTGTAAGTCCTATCTAATGGTTTTGTTTCTAAATGATGCTTAAGGGCATAAGATACAGATACGAAACTATAGGAAGCGCCAGAATCAAATAATGCAAGTGCTAGAATAGAATCGAGTAAAACTGAAACTGAAATCATATCTCCAGCTGGCTCGGACTCCTCAGTAGTCATGGCATAAGCTCGTCCCTGTGGTGCTCCTCTCTGCTGCTGCTGGTGCTGAGCAAACCTTTGCTGCTGTGGTGGAAGTGGAGGTCCTCTCTGCTGGCCTCCTGGTACAGTAGGTACTCTAGCTGGTCCTCTCTGAGCTGTTGCTCCTCCCTGGCGAGTTTGAACAGCTGGGCAATCCCTCAGCTGATGTGCTGATGATCTACATGACAAGCAAGTACCCAACCTTTTCCTGCAGATGTCTCTTGTATGTCCTATCTTTCCACAATACGCACACTGGGCAACAGGCTGATTATGTCTCTGTGGTTGCTGCTGCTGGATATGTCCTCGAACTGGTGCCTGTTGCTGGTATTGTTGCTGGTACGGCCTCTGTTGTTGTTGTTGTTGTTAAAAGTGTGGGCACTTGGCCTGTCCTGTGTTACCACCTGTCGCTCCAGAAGTGTCGCGTCCTCTCTTGGGCCTGAGGTCCAAGTCATCTTCAGCAATCTGGGCATCCATCAAAATCCCCTCAAACGTAGCAGCATGTTGTCCCGAAGTACAAGACTTGATCTCTCTATTCAATCCCTTCCTGAATTTCCGTGCTCTGTCCCCTGGGTCTCGAATCATAGACGGCGTGAATCGACTCAATCGACAAAACTCTGCGGCGTATTCGTCGACCGACATGCCTCCTTGGATTAAGTCATGGAACTGACTTTCTAATGCTCCCAAGGCTACGTCAGGAAAGATTTTCTCCTTAAAGAGCTCCTTAAAGTCCTCCCAAGTAAGTCCTTCAACAGCGAGTCTCAGCTCTGTATGATACCACGTCAGCACGATATCAAATATCTGACTACCAGCGGCCTCGATCTGAAGAATCTCCGGAATCTGTGCTAAACGCAAGTTCATCTCTATGTCCTCTAACCAATCGTTAGCATAGAGTATTCCTTCTGTTCCCTTGAACTCTCGAGGCATCATCCTCTTAAAGTCCACTATGGTACCTAGCCTCTGTTGTTGCTGGCCATGATTATGCGGTTGTCGTACTACTCTCTCCACAGCCTGGAGAGCCACCTGATGAGCATTCTCCATGCTCTCTCTTATCAGTTCGGTCTGTGCCTGGTGTGCTTCTGCTTGCACTCTCTGAGCCTCAGATTGAACACGCTGAGCTTCTGTTGTTACTCTCTGGGCCTCTAGCATGCCCTGCATCAGTACGAACATCTGTGCCCCGTTAGTGGGCACTCCTCCGGGAATCGGTGTCGGTGGTGGTGGAAGGTTATCCGTCATAGCTGGGGCAATCCTCTGAATAGGTGGAGAAGGAATTCCGTTAGCTGCAGATACTCCCACATGAACAGGAGATGTAGGAGAAACTCCAGGTGTCGGTTCGTCAGGTTGAGAGGTGGCAGACCTCTCTGAAGTTGATGCTCCCACTCTCATAGATCTAGTATTCGACGGCATCCTGAATACAGATCAAAAGGATCAATTAAGGTGATAGATACGATATTATCAAGGAAGGACAGTAAAATGCTAAAGGAAGCAATCAATTAGAATAGTATTGTGAAGATCAGAATTTCCTAATGTGATTGAGCATACTCTCATCTTAGATCATATTTTCTATATCCTATTGCAGGCTCGCAGCAGTACAACTAAGTTGTCGCACTACCACGATATCGCATAATTTGCAAAACTTGACCTGCATAGGCCACCACTAAAAATGTGTCATGACCCGCACCCGGTATAGGGGCACGAGTGCGCGGGTACGTCCAGCCTACGCCGCAGTATCGGCAGTAGAATGATGTCTGGGTCATAATGAATACTAATATAACTAAATATCTGTTAATGATATCCATCTCCTTAAGGAGGACAATATACATCTCACAATATCTCGTAATGTAAACTCAATCACAACCACTATAAAATTATAAGGCATGATAAGAGATAAGAAGAATGACATAGTTAAACACCATGTCTCAATATAGATAAATCATAGTCTGGTTGTCTAACATAAAGTCTCCACAAGTCTCAACATAAACCAAGAATAAGTCTAAACATAAACTGAAATAAACCTCAATAAGTCTCAGATGCATAATGTAAATTCTATCTAGATAGCTGCAGGTAATGTCTCCTCTAAAGGAATAGTCTTCTCTAAGATCTCTGATGTGCAATATGCATCCATACCCGGTCCATAGTATGTGGTACAGAAATCCTCAAGATCCTCTGAAAAAATATCCAGTCAGGATTGAAACGAAGTACAAGCACTAACAGCAGTTCCACATATATTGACAAAAACTATAACACAGTGTAAATAAATACAAGATAGATATAAAAACTGGCAATAAGAAATACTGGAATAATGAAGTACTAGAAATAAATGGAATGGATGGAATACTGGAGCATATCATCATCAATGTACATCTAGCAATGAAATAGAAATACAAGTACACGCTAGAACAATGAACTGGTATATATGTGAATGCTAGAATCATGACTAGAACATAAGGAATGCTATATCAATATACTAGAGATACATGTCAAGAATATCTAACTAAGTGTGTGAAATATCAGTATATCATGTGATCGGCTTAGGACTAATCAGGCTTGCTATGTATGACTAGCTATGATTCATGTAAGGTCAGGCTAACCATCCGGATAGCTATGATGCGAGCAATAGTCGGGCTAGTCACACATAACAGGCTATGAGGCATGTAATGGTCAGGCTGCACCGACGTGAGGTGTGGGTGAGCTATGATGCATGTAAAGTTTGGATATGATCACATAAGCTACAAATATTTCCCCGTTTTCCCCAGCTAGCACGATGGATTCCAAATCATGACTCCTCGTGACAGGTCTCGATAATGCCAAATCGTATAAATAACAGTGTCAGAGTCATGTACGCTATACAACAAGAGTTATAGAGATAATCAACATAATAGAAACTGTCAGAGAATGTACTCGCCTGTGGTCCTTAGCTGGCAATACCAATATCCTGGTTCCAAAGTATCGTCTGAATGATCCAACAGTCCTATAGACATATCATATCATATAATATTGTATCAGACATTACGCTAACACAGAATCAAACACAATGATCTCAGAGACTATGCTAGGGTATCATGTCTGTAGTTGTTGTGCATAACAGACAGTCAATGATACGGGTCTTGCCAGTACGTCGGTGTACATATGGTAGACTGCTAACATGTTATCTGGTCACAGGTCAATGTAACTACGGGGTATCCGTGGTCACATTCAAGTCATTTAGTACATATAATACATAGTACATAATATTATCTAGCAATAACATTAACTCTAATTAATTGTAACTTATAATAGATATAGGTATATATATATACTTACAATATACATATACACCAAATTAAATACATATACAATGCATATACATATGTATATATATATACTAATTGAGTTCATACTATATATATATATATATATATATATATATATATATATATATATATATATATATATATATATATATATATATATATATATATATATATATATATATATATATATATATATATATATATATATATATATATATATACCTTCAACATATACTAATTTGTATGCCAATATGTACATACCAATCATATACCAATCCCATCATATACTAAATACACCATGGCTACATACGTATGCAATACGATGAAGATCTACGCGTATGCGTGTACGTGTATATGCACGTGAGGGAAAATGAACCTGGGTACGTGGGACAAGACGTACGCGTCGAGGTCGTCGCGGGGTTCTGGTGTCGGTTGGCAGCAGGTCAGTGGCTTCGGGCTTCTCCGGTTCAGCGGTCGTCGACGGTGTAGCGAGTTCGAGCAACGTGTACAGCGGGGATGGCGAGGTCCGGCCTGTGAAGGCGAGTTCTGGCTGGTCGAGTTGCTGGTTTTAGTGCTCCGACGAAGGACGGGACGGGTGAGGGTCGAAGTCCGGCGGTCTTCAGTTCAGCGGGTTCGTCGAAGTCGGGTTGCTGTCGAGAGCAGCGGGTCATCGGGCTTCAGCAGCGGTGCAGGCGGTTGTCGGTTGCGCCATTTCGGCGTCGTGGAGGGGATAAAGTCAGTCGGGGATGGGAACAGTCGAGATAGATGGTGGTGGCGACCGACGAGGTCGCACGTTGTCTAGGCGGAGAAGATCGGTAAGTCGGTAGGGTTATCGTGTGGAGGAGGGGATGAAGTGCTGCTGCAGGCGGTAGGCTCCAGTCGAGGGGGGTTGGTCGACGGCGTTCAGCAGGTGTAGGTCGGGGTTGTCGTCGGCAGGGAGATGGCCGACGGGTTGATGGGAACAAGGAAATCGGATGAATATGGGTTTTAGATTTTAAGGAAAAGAAAAGAAAAATAAAGGAAAGGAGTATTTATATGCAATGGGTTTGGGTTGACCTAGAAATAGGCTTGGTCAAAGCCCTTTTGGGATTGGGCCTTATCATGGATGTTTTCAAGGGCTATGATTCAAATGAATTCAAATGAATTTGCTAGAATTGCATTGGTTCAAGGTTTTTGAAGGCTATGGTTCAAGGTGGTTATGTTGCATTGCACACTCCCAAAAATTATGAAAAAATATACATGAAGAAGAATTGGGTTTATTCACGTGTCGAGTCCAACGTGATGGACACCTTAATGCCTTGTGCACAAAAGTGCCCAACAATTGGAAAATTACACCAAGTGAGATTTATGGTTTATTTAATTAAAAGAAAGATGTAATTGGTGTTCTAAAATTAATTGGAAGTACAAGGGTCTAAATTTAAGTAGGACACAAGCATCATGAATGAAGTAGACTCAGAATAGAATATTATCCTAATTTGGGTTGCTCAAAATAGGTCAAGGTCGTGTCTCCAATTCAATTGGAACACACAAGGGTACAAAGTTAGATTTATAGGGAATTAATTGTAGTCGGTCGCGATGAATGTTGTACAACTAAAATGAAGCACAATAAGACATGGTTATGAGTCTTACAAAGATCAAAGTAACAGTTTGGCACGTCTAGGACAAGGGTGTGAAATCAGTTGGAAGACAATGGCTAGTGTAGTGTTCTAATTATCGAAGCAACGATAAAGTGCAAACATCAAATAAAAATTACATCAATTTAAATATAATTAATTATCATGCAATCATTTACACATTAATTCTGAAAAGACAAAAATACCCCTAATCTGAAATATGGGGGTGACAGGTTGCCCCATGGTAATTGTCCTTGATTCTGCTGCTACTGACTATTGTGGATGATGTTTCGTTCTTTCACTTGGGCAATAATATGCAATGTGGCCCACTAGCCATACTTGAAGCATCTCTCATCCCGATCTCGAAATCACTAGTCTCATGCCTATCGCGGTTGCACTTAGTACACTGAAGCCCTTTGTTCCTCACTGGATTGTGGCCATTGTTGGTATTCTTTTGCACGTTGTGTCCTTCTGCAATACTAGGTGCTTGTAGTTGTAATTATGCACAATATTGGAAGTAGTTTGAGAGTATTAAGGCTTTAGGGAGAGGGCATAGTTGAGAGACATACTCATCCTCTGATACTGCAAAACCATAATATGTGCTTTAATGGCAGGCCGTAGACCCACTTCAAATCTTCGAGGTCGATTCACCATATTTAGCATATATGAGCTAGCAAACTTGGCGAGCGTATTGAATTTTGCTGCATACTGCCACATAGTCATGCCCTTCTACTGAAGGTGTACAAAATTATTTTTTAATAATGAACTATTGGAGGAAAGTATTCATCTTCAAAAGTCTTTCGGAACATACGCCAAGATATCTTCATACTCTTGACATCGCTAAGGATCGATCGCTTGTGCATGTCCCACCAGTCGTGTGCATTCAAACAAAGTTAAAGTTGAGTGCATGCGACTCTTCTCGAATTAACGATGCCTAGAACTTCAAAGTTATCCTCTATTTATGTCAGCTAATCCATTAATTTAGAAGGATCTTCGGTCCCCCTAAATGAGATATTATCCAGTTTATTGAATTCTAAATATCAAAGGTGGAGCTCCTCTCCTTGGCTAGCTGGGGATCCTCCGCTTTGACTTCAATCGGCTCAGTTGCGATAACAGTGGTCGAAGAGCGATTAGATACTAATATCTGAATAATTTGTGGCAAGCTATCTATCTGCTTCTGGTGCACTTGGAATTAGGCTTCAAACTGACTTTGGCATGCCTCGTCCTGCTTCTGATAGGCCTCGACCTGCTTTTGTTGAGCCTCGATCTACTTCTACTGAGCCTAGTCCTTATTCTACTATACCTCTATCATGTGCAACATTCTCTCAATCGGATCGGTAGGGCTACTTCTTTTGCGATCTTAAAGATGCCCAAAGTGCATGAAATGCTTCCTCTATCCATTTTTATAAAATAGAGTAACTCACATCAGTCTCATGAAGTATTATAGACTTATTATATAGAACTATCTCATTTTGTAACATGAAATCAAGGTTTCAAACCAAGAAGACTATACCCAAAAAAGTGAAGTCGTGCTCTAATACCAAAATAGCATGCCCAATTTTACCAAATGGATAAGTCACCATCAGTCGTGATGTCTGTCACGACCCGCACCCGGAATAGGGGCACGAGTACGTAGGTATGTCCAGCCTATGCTGCAGCATCGACGGTAGAACGTTGTCTTGGTCTTCTATACTATAATATCTCACACAATATATATATATATAATACATGTCATTCCATCTCAACTCCAAATGGAGGAGCAATATGATAATATAATAAAGGGTAGTCAATACTCAATCACATATAAAACTAAAGGAAGATGTAAGCACGATATGGAATAGAAAAAAAAATACAAGTTTCAATACATCACAGGTCCAACTCAACATCTAAACACAACTCAAGATCTCAAAATAATAATACAATCCAAAGTCTAACTAAAAATAACTACTACAAGATATAAAAATCTAAATAGCCTCAGTATCTGGCACTACATCCTCAGGTGACACTCCATCTGTTAGCCCGTAGTAAGTGGGACACATCCTCACTAACCAGTCATCTGAAAAAAAACATCCAGTCAGGATTGGAGTGAAGTAAAACCCAATAGTAGTTCCAATTAATTGATAATAACTATAAACAGAAATAGAGAATATAATATAAGACAAAAAATAATGAATAATACCATACTATGGTAATAAAAACAGGTAAACTAGAGCAATATGGTATACACTGATCACAATGAAATAGAACAAAACGAAGAAAATAGAATATGTGAAAACTGTAACTATATTAAGTGTTTGAAATACTAGTCAGATATGTGATCGGCTTGGGTTGAACATTGTCTACTTAACATTGGATACACATTGTCTAATTTAAACATTGAACATTGTCTAGGCTTTGATCACATATCTAGCTAACACTTTCCCTGCCCCCAACCAATACTCATGGATCCGATCATGACACGTCACGAACACGAATATAATATGAGTACACGAAGAACACGAATGTACACAAATGAACACGAGCACAAGAAATACCTGATGCACACGATAAAGTACATGTGAAGGAGTATCCAAAGTACACGATAATGGGATGACATCTCCTGACAGGATCCATATAGTTCCAGTCCGTGTAACCACTGTGTCGGATTCAAGTAAAACATTTTCAAATGCTTATATTATAGTAATTATCAAATAATGAAAACAATCAGAGAATGTACTCGTCTGGTATCCGGTGCAAGAATTAGTAAACAGTGCTCGACTGGAGTCCAAGAGTCCTAGATATAGGAATATAAGTGTTAAATATTGATTTAAAATAAAAACATGCAAAACTATCTCATGGTGATGATTCTAGGTCAATACCAAGTCAAGCTAGGTCAAACTAAGTCAAACTAGTCAAACCCTACTAAATTAGGTTTTCTAGATCTAACTAGCCATTACCTTGCTATTACTAAGTTTCTAGACTAACTAGTTAATACCAATACCAAGTATCATATACTTATACTTATAAGCTCTATGTCATTAATAACTTGCAGTATCTGAACATATACTCATTACCTATTAGTAATACTTTGGTAATACTAGGTCTTCTAGGTCATATTAATATCATAATATACTATATAGACCTATATATATCCATAACTTATGATATCTTAGCCCATAACCCATTTTATTTGCTGATACCTTGATATTTAATCAATATCCTACTACCTCACTCCACCCTAGCATTACCTTAATCAACTCATATAACATAATACAATACACACCACCTGACACTCATATCAACACCCACAAATACCTGCTATTTCACTTTCATTGCATTTCTTGTGTTGCCACAAGTCACACTGCAACAACACTTACCATCTGAAACTGATACTCCCTACTCTGCATACCCAGTATACCACTAATACCTTCCCTTGCCATCAATACACTCAAACTCTAAAACCCTTACTCTCTTGCACTCACTGGCACATAGCTCACCTCCACTCACATATCACCAGTCTACTTGAACACCCCCACACTAGCCTTCAAACACTCTTAATCTCACTAGCATGCATTGCCTTTGCATTCTCCAACTCCAATGCCTGCCTATCCTGCCCAAACAACAATGCAGTTGTTGTAATACCCCTGCAACTCCTTAACTCAAGTTGCACCTATATTGCGAGCAAATAAGCTCTCAACCTTACCTCACTATAACTTGAACTGAGCTATCAAGATCCTCTCTAAACTTCTTTCCACCCTGTAACAAATGCCTCGAGCAGGCTGTAACCAATCCTCCATCTCGTCCCTATTGTTTGCGGACTTGCAGATACTATAGGATACCTATAGTACATAGTTGCTAAGTGAGATTACAACTAAAGTCGAGTTCTCTATAACGCATAGACCCTACACGACACCAACCTACACACACAAGCCTCACTTACCCCTAGCACATATTGTCCATACTAATGATAGATTGCCAAATTGTCTGCATACAAAAACTGAATGCCCTTCTCCTTTTCTGATACCTGATACAAATATCCAAAATTTTCACCCACCTATACTTGTTCACCTTGCACACCTTGCTCTTATCTACTTACTGAAACATACTCTATTACCTGTGTACAAGTCTTAACACACCATTACACTGATGAATAAAGTTCTTAACTCTGAGCACACACACATGTGTATCCTAAAGTCAACACTAATGCCTACTCGAGCCCCCTATATGCACTTGTACTCGAGTAATCTCCTCACTTGCCTTCAAATTCATTGACACTATGCCCTGCAACAAACAGAGGTTACCAATTATATCACTGAGCTCACATGGACACACGATATAGACACTCTAAGACATTAGTACATGAACACGTAGGTTTTGCTCATATACACAACTGATACTTACCTACACTTTATCTAATATCACAGCAATGTGCATAGACCCCAGGCCTGTTACAAATCTCTCATGATACCCCTCACACTTGTTCACTTCCCTCACAGTGACAGGAATCTGACACCCTCTACTACCCGATCACTGCAATGCGCAACACCCCTGAAATCACACAGCATTACCTCCGACCTCACACTGCCAATACCATGCTCTTTGCTGCCATGCTCACACCAGCAGATGCAACATCAACTAACTAACTCGATCCCCCTCATCTTGGCCTTCACACAAACTACAACACAACACTCTCTGATCTATATATAGACACACTAGGCATCCCTCCCCACACTGGCACACCATCTCAGCTACATCATCATCACCAACACACAAGCATGTACTTGACACCACACTACAACTATATTTGCATTAACACATAGACATGAATGCATCCACACACTATGAGACCAATTTCTACTGAACAATCCACACTAATAGTATATATTTATATCACATAAACATAATACATACTAACATATATTTATATCTACAATTAAGGTGAAATGAACACAATATGCACACTATTGGCTATTCACAAAACACCTTGAGTGCACTAGTAGGATGCTTATGATACTCATCCAAAAGAAAGGGCCAAACTCATAATTCACCATAATACTCATTCTCACTTAACAAATACACTTTTATATAACTACAACTAGTTACAATAGAAATTGAAGGAATTTGTGCAAAATACCCAAATTTGGGTCCCGTATCACAAGATACCTTGATACGACCTACACGTATCCAATTATGGACACGTAGCTAGTATTTCAACCCTAATCCAAGTCCATTATGACTAAATTAGGCTCATGACACACACTTGATGTGTCAATCTCGTAATTCCCCCAAAATGGACACAAGTCACCATGTAGAAATTACAAAACATAACCAAATAGCCTAAAAATTGTTCCTATAGATAGTCCTATGCATTAGGGTGATTCCTAGTGGTCAAATGCATGATTTGGAAGTTACAATAAGAAAATTTTTAGAAATTATCAATTGGGAGATGGATTTCCAATAAAAATATAATTGGACACGATCTGGATACGATCTCTAGCTCCAAGCTCCTCCTCCTTGTGCTCCTTGCTTCTCCAAGCTTCAAGGCTCCCAGAGTGATGAATTTGAGAAGGAATTGGTGGTGAATTATATAAAAAATCAATGGAGGAAAAAATAGGAAATTAGGGATCTAGAATTTAGATCAAAATAAAATACAAATGAGGAGAGAGAGAAGAACCCCCCCCCCCCCCTCTCTCTAGTGGTTGGCCTATTCCCCCTTCCTGAAGCAAATTCGAATGTCTAAGTTACCCCTACATGGTGAATTATGAGGAATAAATAAGGGTGGATATTTTTGGAAGTCTCTAACTAATTGCAATTAAACTAATTCTCCTTAGTTAATTGATGGGAATGGGTTCATTGGGCCTAGTCCATGTTGGCTCATTATTTGTCATGACAAGTCTAATTTAGGTCTACTAATGTCAAGTCAAAATAAATAGGCTAGCCCACTAACTAAATTAAATGCTACAAGCCTCTAATTAAATATGGCACTCTAATAATTAAATAACTAATACAAGCATAAAATAAATATACATGGCCCACTAATATTAATATTTTCCTAAAAATAAATAACTAGGCCAAATACCAAATTACCCCTAGCTGGAAAAGTGGGGGTGACAATGTCGTACAAGCATAATATGCACTTGTATAAGGCGTGTTCGTATGTGCGACAAAATTAAGAAGAAAAATTAAATAACAATATGACATAGAATAAGATAACTCTTTCTATTAATAATTTATATCTAATATATAACTGAGTAAAGGGTGTCATACATGCTTAAAACTTGAATAACAAAGTATATCACATCGTTCCATACATCGCATTCCTTTACTTTAAACAAAAAATATAAACACCGTGGCAAAAATCTTTAAACTTTAACTAAAAGCTTCAAAAAAATATGCACAAGCTTCGGTTGATGGATGAGATGGACTTCAACTCTTCGCTGCACCTCTTTGGTTCGTAGCACTTATCAAGACGTGTGTCAGCATATTTAAAATACACTAGTGAGGGCAAATTAACCCAATTCAAAGCACAACATTATTATGGACTTACTATCTTTCCTTAGTTCAATTTATATAATCAAAAGACAAAAATATGAAACATTATATGCATCACCTAATGGTAATTCTTACCTACGACCGATAGCTCAAATATATTAAGGTCACTTGCACCACAAGCCACCCTAGACCATAGGTTGGTTAGATGGTGATCCTTTCAGCGTAGGTAGCGAACCCCGATGAAAGTGTTAGGGTTATATACTAAAAGCGTCACTTTGTATTAACTACATTATCTTATTTTTTGAATGAAAACCATATAGGCAAATGTTTGTATATTGTAATTGTTATAATATTAATGCAAGTATCTGATATTCTATATTATAGATAATATGGTGTGTGATGTCACACAGAAGATCATATTATTAGTTTCATGTAGAATATATAAATAGTTCAAACCTATATGGATTTGGACAAACTATTGGTAAGGTTGTAGTATAATATGGTATTAGTCTATCTTAACTATAGGTTTACACTAGTACACTTTGTGTGTATTAAACAGGACCACTTGAGGTTATACTCTTTGTACTGATACGTAAGAGAACAAATACCAATATTATAATGGATATTTGTGCTCTTAATTAAGATATAATAACAAACATGTATATACAGTATGCATTACTTTGACTCATAAAAGAGTGAGATTCATTATGAGTCAATAATCTCTATGAATTGGGTAATATCATTGTGTGTATGAAGGGTTATTGATTATAAAAGAAATTCATGTCTTCATACATCAGGTTGATGATGTCCCCTTAAGGAGCTCCTAAGAAATTTTATGTAAACCCTGTAGGTAAATTATATCTGACATGATAAATAAAGTTGAGTGGTACTATTTAAGGATAAAAGATATCGATCAGTATAGTTGTCAGTAACTTAACTTGATCGACGGACATTCAATATCTTAACATGGGGAGATGAATAGGCATATAATAAGAAGGATCCCATAACCATAATTTGGATTTAGGAAGGTAGTGCAACAATAATTTTTTACTAGACTGAGTTATTGTTAACGGGCCTAGGTTGTGTGTTCGGGCTGAGCATGGGATACCAGATCCGTTATGAGACATAACCCTAATTTTTCTCATAGTCCCTATCGTAGGCTATATATATCCTCTATTATATGGCCGTCATATGCATCCAAGTAAGCAGTTTTTTTGAATTTATTTCTCACGTAAGGAGAGAAAAAGGGTCAGCCAAGGAGAAGAAAAGGTTAGAAGATCGTCGCCCACACGATGTCCAATCCGAGAAAGGAATACGACAAAAATCTTGAGGTCGTTGACTGATCATGGTTTCTAGAAATCGTCATCTACTTCTCATCCCTTCATGTATAATTCGTAAACCCTAGTTTCCACTATTGAAGGGTTAGATCACATCTTAAACCTGTTAATAGTTTATCGATCGATATGCACACCAATCTGCGGTCATGGGGATCCCTAATTCCATCAAAAAGATCCTGAATCACTCATGCTAGTACGTCAGTATAATTACTCCTTATTCCGCCTTGGCCAAACAAGTCTCGGTGTCCCAACAACCGTTCGAGGATCTAAAATCTTGTGCACAAATTAGCCATGACCACGCATGTCTAAGAAACTGAGTTAATAAATATAGCATGCAAGTCAACATAAACTTGATATAACTACGCAACATATTCTCATTGTATATTCTACCTGCCTCGAGCCATCGCTCATAACTTTCATACTAATAGTTGCAACTTTTAACCATGGATCCATTTCTACTTAGCACAGTACTAATTAAACACACATTTAAGTGACAAACATGCAACAGTAAGGTTATTCTCTTTGTAAACCCCCTCGATTTATTCTGTAGATAGTTATAGTGGATTGGGAAAATTTTGGTTTTTGGTAGCAGAGGTTGAGGTTTAGAGTAGAGATAAGTTTATCTGGTATTTAATTCATAAACTAAACCCTTGGCGCGCCCTATCATTGTTTGATTATTCGGAGCACAATATCAGCCCATAAATTCTGTTCAATTATTGTACTTCTGACTTGACTCGCCAAATTAGGCACTGGACTTTTTCGTCAAACAAAATCAGTTTTTGTGTGCTCTAAATTAATTGTGCAACATTCCGAAAACCCTAATCCATATTTAATTTTGTGTCGGACACCTGAGTCGTTACCCTAAATTTTAAGATACCAACTTAACCCGTTGAGCCGGACCAACTAAAGGGTCCAAGACTGACTCCAAGCCCCCACCATTTTTGGCCTTTGCGTCATTTCCGGATTTTGACCCCAAGTGCCCCCAATTAATTCAAATTCGCGGGACACTTTATTTCTATTTGAATCGGGAATACCAACTTTGTAAATCCTATTTTTAATCCTAAATTAATCCTAATGCCTTCCTAATTAAACTCGTGCCTAACGCACAACACCCTCTCACTATAAAAATTACTAAACACAATTTTATCCATAATTTTGTGTTATTTTATGTGTTCATGCAATTTCCCAAATTTAAGGGGCTAAGTTGCAATTATTGAATTTATGTGTCATCACCTTATTGGCTAGGAACAATGGAGAGGTCCCAAAATGGGGTCCTAATCTCACCCATCCACTCACCCCCCTTTATGAAGAAAACCCACTTCCCTTCATGATAAATCTACACCCTCCATTTTGAATAGGATGATCACCACCCTCCATCTCCTTCACAAACCCCTATAAAGCAACACCTCACCCCACCCTCAACACACACCACTGGCCCTAATCATAAGGAAACTCCCCCCTCTCTCTCTCTCTCTCTCCTCACTCCTTCATTTAAAACCCTCCATGCAAAACTTCACCACTCTCTATTATTTCCTTCTTCTTCCTTAGTCTCTTCTTCCTCTTCCATTATTCTTCATCTTCACCCACTCCAACTCCAGTACTCCGGCCGACGGCTCGACTCCTGCCAGGCGACGCCGCCCCTCCGGCGCTGTAGACTTCCTCTCCCCGCGCGGCCTGACCCGCATCTCGTCCGGTCAGCCGACCCCCCCTCCCCCCCCCGCGGTACAGCCCCTCCAGCGTTGTGCTGTGCAGAACCGCTCCGACCGCCCCCTGCCTACTTTCGGCCGACTTCATCCGACCCGTCAGCACCGTTCCACCCCGCTGTAACTTCCCGCCGGACAGCACCGTTCCACCCCGCTGTGACTGTCCGCCGGACAGTGCTGCCCCCACCCCACTGTAGTTTCCCCGCGGAGCTTCCCCCCGTCGCCGCCCTGTGCCGTCCGACCTTCCCGCCGGACTGTGAGTTCCATCCTCTTTTCGTATACATTTTGTTCTCCTTTCCTTCACCATGCTTTATCAATGTTGAGTTATATATTCTGGTTGTGTTCTTAGGTTATAGTATTCATAATGTTACATTAAGAATGGGTTCATTAGAAGAAGTATGTATTAAGTATAAAGAGGAGCATAATTGCTACTGGGGTGTATGTGTGAGGGGAAGTAACGGGAATGACAGTCCCTATATGTGGAGAAAATAAATTATAGTTTGTGGATGATGTATGTTTAAAGAAGGAATACTTATTTGTGAATTCATGTCATTGGAACTTCACCATGAGGTAAGATGTTTATATATGGGAAATGGTAGCTAGGGTTTTGAGTTATATATGTGAACATGGCTTGAGGTTGTGTTTAATGAGGTTCAAATATATTTCTAGTATTTAAGTAATGATGAGATAAATGATTAGCGTAGTGTAATACTTGAACTACGGGATTAAGGTTTATATTGGCTAAGGCTAATGATGATTAGTGCGAATATGGATCTTAATGACTTGAGGTTGTGTTAACATGTTTTGGGGTTTTGTAGTGTAGTGACCTTGTAACTTATGTTTTATGAAGTTGGATTTGGATGTGGTACTTGGATGGAAATTAGGTTGGGCTTCTACATAAATTATCACGATTTAATTAAAAATATGTGCTCGAGGAGAATAGAGTTTTGACCTTGGAGTCAACTAATCGGGATGTATCGTACATGGTGGAAATGTTAGTTTATTTTCGGAGAATTAAAATCGAGGAGAATATACAGATGACTAGTTGATGGACTATCGTACCGTTAGTCAGTTGTAGTCAGCCCTCTAGTATCTTGCCCTTGTGAGTCGTAGAATAGATTATTAATTCTGGTTTGTATCTCTTCACTAGGTACTGCGGGACCTGAGGACTTGGACGCGGTACCAGATCCCCGTCATCAGCAGCCGCACGCAGGCAAGTGTACCTTGTCACCCTGTATTTCAGTTTACAGATACTTTTGTTCTTTATGTACTCGTACGCATTTTTATGTTGACGTTCGATACTCCGTGTCCGATTCACAACCGGGTGTTGACTTTCGATGTAACGTCTTAGTATAATTGCTAGATGCTTCACAGCACCTCAATGCACGTACCTGAGTACATCGATACCCCAGGACACACTCATACACTGTGATCATACCAGATTCCTGTATCCTGATACTGACATCATGACCAGAGACTGGGACGACCTTAGGGTCACGTCTGTTGAGTTAATTCTTTGTGTCGAGACTGTAGTTAGAGGTTCAGGTTCAACGCACAATCGTTGACCGCTTGGGAAGGGGAAGACAGTTACTATATGTTTGGGCTACTCTGCACGCGCTTATATATATGTAGTATTTTGTAGTGATACCTGTATCTAGTGTAGTTGTTTCATCCGTGTGACTCTTTGCCCGGAGCTGCGGTACGTGTCGTGTGTTTCCGTGTCCGGAGCTACGATTTTATATTAGAAAGCCCACGTGTCGAACATTGTCTTTAAACTGTGTCATACTAGTTTGGTTATGCTAGATTACATGTTGTTGCACTTGTACTATCTGTTTACCTGGCATATTATTTTTTTGTACCTTGTTACGTCCCTCTGAGGACCTGGTTCCCTTCCAGGTGTAGGCTACGAGGATTACCCGGAGGAGTACGGACCAGACATCTATCCAGCAGCTGTACTCGCTGCCGAGGACGAGGTCATTCCTGAGGACTTCGCCTGATCGCTGGTAGTGACTCTTTCCTTGGGACGGTATCATTACCTAGTTACCTGCTGCCGTCCCAAGTTATCTTATTGCTTATTTTCATTCCAGTATATTTGTACCAGCGGGTTTGTCCCCGTATGACTACTATAGTATTTGTACTTGATACTTACTTGGATATTTCCTTCCTGCACATTAGTCGTTATATTTACTTCTATTGTTCTCTTATATTGCTACCTGTGGATGAGATTTAGATTGAGTATACTTATGTTATGTGATGGGTTATTCATTGTACTTCACAGCTTAAGTGTACTCCGACGGGCCCATTAGATTGGAAAGCCCGCCGAAGTACACTCCTGGCCATTGCCACGTGTCTCGGTTCCTTATCCATGGAACCGGGGCGTGACACTCTTTTTATCTTGATTATTTTTATTAATGTATCTTTAATTGATGGAAGCAACAAGAGAGTCATTTATTAAGGTGTGAAGATAAGAAAAGTAGGATCAAAGCCGCTCACTGTTGGTGAATTATCAAAAATTAGATATCTCCAACGATTCGCCTATACCTCGTCTATACGGTCAACTATATTTGCACCAATAAATAATTAATACTCTTCTTCTCTCTTTCTTTCAGAATTTGATATAAATACATAAGTTGGTGAATACAAGCATAAAAATCATTGAAAACATCCATGAAAATACATTCGTAAAACTAATAGCGAAAGCAGCTGCAAAAATGGCATCCAAAATGAATAATAAAAAGTTCTAGAAAGTGACTCTTATATACAATTGCTCCCTCTAGACGTGATCTACTGCATATGGGACCTGATTTTGAAGAAGCCAATTATCACACCCCAGTCCCAAAATACGTAGGATCAGGAATACGTGATACGCCAGCTACGCATTCGACCAGACTCGGGTCTGACTCGAATACGTATAAGCTGTAATATAAAGGACACTATCTAGATATTCCATAAATGTAAACCTCTATGTCTCAATCCATAATGTACAACAATATACCAGAAAGAGCTATATGTGCTAGAGTCGGCCGCCCCATAATATATTAACTCGAATAGACTCGAAAAGAAGTATGAGTCTATAAAACTAGGCTACAACAGTAGATGAATAATCAATGTACAATAACCATAATGCCGGTAGATAAGATGTGAGTACCTGGTACCATGCTCGCCAGACATGCGTCTCCAATAGCAACTCCAAATGCTCCGTAATCATCTGTGCTGCAAAACTGGCAGGGAACCAGGTCCTCAGAGGGACGTAACAAGGTACAATAATACAACATGCCAAGTAAACAGAAAGTACAAGTGCACGACAGGGTACTCTATCATAACCAACTAGTGTGACACAGTTTAAAGACAATGTTCGACGCGTGGGCTGTCTAAAATAAAATTGTAGATCCGGACACGGAAACACACGGCACGTACCGCAGCTCCGGGCAAGGAGTCATACGGGTGAAACAGCTACACTAGATACAGGATCACTACAGAAACAATACACATATATATATATATATATATATATATATATATATATATATATATATATATATATATATATATATATATATATATATATATATATATATATATATATATATAAGTGCGTGCAGAGTAGCCCAAACGTCTAGTAACTGTCTTCCCCTTCCCAAGCGGTCAATGATTGTGCGCTGAACCTGAACCTCTATCTAACAGTCTCGGCACACGGAAGATAACTCAACAGACGCGACCCTAAGGTCGTCCCAATCTCTGGTTATGATGTCAGTATCAGGATATAGGAATCTGGCACGATCACAGTGTATGAGTGTGTCCTGGGGTGTCGATATACTCAGGTACGTACATCGAGGTGCTACTAAGCATCTAACAATTTTTTCTAATACGTTACGATGAATGTCAGCACCCGGTTGTGATCCGGACGTGAAGTATCGAGCGTCAACATAAGTACATGCACAATGTACATAAAGAACTACAAATATCTGAAACTCTAAAATACAAGGTGGCAAGGTACACTTGCCTGCGTGCGGCTGCTGATGACGGGGATCTGGTACCGCATCCAAGCCCTCAAGTCTCGCAGTACCTAGAGATAAGATACAAACCAGAATCAATAATCTATTCTACGACAGACAGGGATGCTACACACATCTACAACTAAACTCAGTCTCAGCTACGACTCACAGGGACAAGTCACTAGGGGGGTTGACCACAGTTGACTATCGGTACGATAGTCAATCAACTAGTCCTCTGTACACTCTCCTCGACAAATCCTTATTCTGGCCATATTCATCACGTGGTTCAATATCATGTATGCTCACTCCCTGACCATATTTACTTATTAAATATTTGGTCTTCCTCAACCCTCAGGATCATCTCACCCATAATCACTGCTCAACCCTACATATCACCATGCACATAAATAAGTATCTTAAACCCTAAAACTCAATGTCTCTCATTCCAATCCATATTAATATACTGATGACGATTAAACCCCCAAGTTCACCATTAGACCTTAACCTCAAATCATTATAATTATCATTCATCTTAAACAACATTGTTCAAGTACTAAACTACGCTAACCATATATACGCCAATAATATATATTCATTAAACCCTAACAACTATATCTACGTATATCCTCGAAACACCACAATCTATATAAATATCTATACTTAACCCTAACTCACACCAGTCCATACATATATAAATATCCTATTTAAAACAATATTAAATTCTGGAATTCAAATAAGTGGGGGGAGAGTCGACCTCGCCGATGACGCCGGAGCACGGCCGGTGGGGGTGGCCGCGGGGTGGTAGTAGTGATGACTGGAAGGGTGGAGAGGGCCGGACAATTGGCCGGAGTGGCTTGGCTAGCCGTGAGGAGGTAAAGAAATGGCCGGGGGCTCGAGGGGAGCTGGAGCTCCTCGATGGTGTTGAAGTGGTAAGGGCCACAGTCGGGAAGGTCTCGGTGCAGCAGTTGGTATTGAAGTGGGTGGCCGGAGGAGATCGTGGAGATAAAGGCGTTGGTGGGAACAGCCGGTGGCCGGAGCAGATCATTCAACCGCAGCTCGGTTGATGGCCGGAGCACATGACACATCGAAGGGACTCGAGTCAGCGGGGAGGAGTACAGTGTGCTCGATATGGGTGCTGTAGGATCGACCGGAGCAACAGTCGATGTCCGGATCGGGGTAGAGCAGTCGACGTAGGGGAGGGTGGTCTGCACAGTATCGCCGGAGTCGATGGCTGCACTGGCCGGACTGCACAGTGGAGTCGCTGCCATCGGCCGGACCGGAGACTGTACAGTGGAGACTGCACATTGGCCGGCCGAAGTGGACGCGGCACTGCCGGACTGCGCGGTTCAGACCAGAGCTGCATGTCGGGCGGGTTGGGCCAGAGCGGGCTGCACGGTCGGGCGGGCTGGACCGCTCGGGCTGCACGGTCGGGCGTAGGCGGGTCAGGGGGAGCTGCAGGCCAGCGTCGGTTCAGTCGGCCAGAGCTGGATCGGTCGGCCGGCCGGTGAGTTCTTCAGGAAGAAGAAAGGAAAAAGAAGAATAAAGGAAGAAGGAGAAGAAGAAATGAAGAAGAGGAAGAAGTCTGCTTTGCATAAAAAATAAATGTAGGAGGGAGGAGAGAGAGAGAGGGGGGTTTTCTTTGGGATTAGGGCCGGTTGGAATTTGTGAGGGTGGGGTGAGGTGATGTTTTATAGGGGATTGTGAATTGATGGAGGGTGGTGATGGTCCCATTCAAAATGGAGGGTGGAGATTTGTCATGAAGGAAATGATTTCTTCATGAAGGGTGGTGAGTGGATGGGTAAAATTAGGACCCAATTTTGTGACCTCTCCATTGTTCATGGCCAATAGGGTGATGACACATAAATTCATTAATTGCAACTTAGTCTCTTAAATTTGGGAAATTGTACGAACACATAAAATGACGCAAAAAATTGCGAAAAAAGTTACGGTTGATGATTTGCATGGTGATGGGGTGTTGGGGGTTTGGCACGGGTTTAATTTAGTGGCCATCGGGATTAATTAAGGATTAAAATATGATTAGGCAAAATTGGTATCCTCGATTTAAATAGAATTAAAGTGTCCCGTGCTTTTAAATTAAATGGGGGCACTTGGGGTCAAAATTCGGAAATGACGCAAAGGTCAAAAATGGTGGGGGCTTGGAGTCGGTCTTGGACCCTTTAGTCGGTCCGGCTCAACGGGTTAAGTTGGTATATCAAAATTTAGGGTAACGATACAGGTGTCCGACACGGAATTAAATATGGATTTCGGTTTCGGAAAATTATGCAATTAATTTGGAGCACAACGAAAACTGATTTTTGTGTGACAAAAAAATCCAGTGCCTAATTTGGCGAGTCAAGTCAGAAGTACAATAATCCGATAGAATTTATAGGCTGATATTGGGCTCCAAAAAATTATGCAATGATAGGGCGTGCCAAGGGTTTTAATTAAATGAATTAAATACCAGACAAACTTATCTCCACTCTAAACCTCAACATCTGCTGCTAAAACTAAAATTTTCCAAATCTAACCCTGACTATCTATAGAATAAATCGAGGGGATTTATATTCTTCCCAACATAGAAAAATTTTATCCCCGAAATTAAAAGTAAAGCACGATAATATCTAAAAGAATTTAAAACCACTAGTAATTAATTGTCGTACGTAAATTCGTACCTTGCTCCTCAAATAAGTACGAAAATTGCTGCCGAATAGAATCCTCGTGCTTCTAAGTAGACTCACCTGATAAATGGTGCTTCCATGCCACTCTGACCAGTCGAATCGTCTGCCCTCTCAAAGTCTTCTTGCTGCGATCGAGGATCTCAACTGGCTGCTCTACGTAAGACAGACTGGGCCCGACTGTAATCTCCGAATGATCAAGCACATGGCTAGGGTCTACGACATAT
Source organism: Iris macrosiphon (assembly GCA_036927795.1). NCBI lineage: Eukaryota > Viridiplantae > Streptophyta > Magnoliopsida > Asparagales > Iridaceae > Iris > Iris macrosiphon. The sequence continues at coordinate 145,386,757 of JAYESA010000006.1, read as the reverse complement.
CTCCTCAGTTGTAATACGTAAAATACGTCATGTACTCCCTCTAATGATGGACGTAATGTAAAACGGTAAGCCACTTCGCCAACTCGTTCAAAGATGTCAAAAGGTCCGATGTACCTCGGACTCAGCTTGCCTCTGCCTCCGAATTTGATGGTACCACAGGTGGGCGATATCCTCAAAAATACATGGTCACCCTCCTTGAACTCCAATGGTCTGCGGTGCGCATCTGCCCAGTATTTCTGTCTGTCCTGTGCTGCACGCAGGTGGCTCTGAATCTGCTTGACCTTCTCTACTGTCTGTGTCACCAACTCTGGACCAAGTATCTGACGCTCTCCCACGTCACTCTAATAAACTGGCGACCTATATTTCCTGTCGTACAGTGCCTCATAAGGTGCCATCTGTATGCTGGCCTGGTAACTGTTATTGTAGGAGAATTCCACCAAGTGTAGGTGGTCCTCCCAAGATCCTCCAAAATCAATCATGCACGCTCTCAACATATCCTCTAATATCTGTATCGTGCGCTCTGACTGACCATCAGTCTGTGGATGATATGCTGTCGAACTTGAGGCGTGTTCCTAGGCTCTCCTGCATACTCCGCCAAAAATATAACGTGAATCTGGAATCACGATCCGATACGATGCTGACAGGCACTCTATGTAATCGTACTATCTGCCTCATATACATGTCAGCTAGTATCTCTGTGGATTGCCCAACTCTGAAGGGCAAAAAATGTGCAGACTCGGTGAGTCTGTCCCCGACAACCCAAACTGCATCCTTCCCGCTAGGGCTTTGCGGGAATCCGGTGACGAAGTCCATGGTAATGTGTTCCCACTTCCACTCGGGGATGGAAAGTGGCTGCAATAATCCTGCAGTCCTCTGATGTTCAGCCTTGACTTGCTGACAAATTTAAATACTTCGCCATGAATCTTATATTTTCTTTCTTCATCCTATGCCACCAGAAATGCTGCCTCAAGTCTCGTTACATCTTCGTACCTCCGGGATGAGTGGAATCAATCGAGCTATGTGCCTCGGTCAACAACTCTTGGCATAGCTCACCACTCAGAACATTTAGGCGATCTCCACACCTCAATGTTCCGTCTTCATGAATCCTGAGTCCTGTTTGCATGTCGGCCTCTGTCCTTTCTCGTAATCGTCTAAATCTCGTATCTGTAGGCAAGGCTGCCTTGATCCTCTCAATCAATGTAGACTGAACCCCGAGACTGACCATCTGTCCATCCATGCCTGGCAATATAATCTCAATCCTGAGTTTCTGAAAATCCTCTAACAACTGGCGATGAATCGTAAAAATATGCCATAGGCTTCCTGCTCAAGGCATCTACTACTACATTCGCCTTGCCAGGGTAGTACTGCAGCTCAATATCATAATCTGTCATCAACTCTAGCCAGTGCCTCTATCTCATGTTGAGCTCTTTCTGGCCCTTAGAATACACCAAGATATCATCGATAATTACCACCAAGAACTTATTCAAGTACTGGTGGAAAATATTGTTCCTCAAACTCATAAATACTACTGGCACGTTGGTTAAAACAACATGACTAGAAACTCACAGTATCCATACTTCGTCCGAAAAGCCGTCTTCGGAATGTCCTCTCCCCGTACCTTGATCTGGTGATAACTTGATCTGAGACCGATCTTCGAGAATGCATATGTGCCGCTAAGCTAATCAAATAAATCATCGATGTGCGGCATAGGGTACTTGTTCTTTATTCGTTACCGTCCTTAACGCCCTGTAATCGATACACAAGTATACTGTCTCATCCTTCTTCGGCACTATTAAGATAGTTGCTTCCCATGGGGAAACACTAGTCCGGCTAAAATCCTTGTCTAAGAGATCCTCTACTATGGATCTTCAACTCAACCAACTATATCGGTGCTAGTCTGAAGACGAGAGAATAACTGGCTCGGCTCTGGGAGTCCACTCTTTAATAAATTCCATCTCTCTGTTAGGTGGCAGGCCTAGAAGATCCTCTAGAAAAACATCCTCAACTCTGATATAACATAGTGGTATACTGGTTCACCTCCTGCATTGTATACCCCTAAGGTAGATGGGCACCATACTCCTGGGCTCCCTGAACTCAACTCAGGGTAACCTGGTGGCCTAAAAATATAAATGCAACTACGTCGACAATCTAGTGTCGCGTAGTATTGGCTCAATCAACTCATGCTAGGACGGTGTCATCTTTCAGACTTAACCTCAAAATAAATCCTCCTGTTCTGTTTACCACACTAATCCTTTTAAAAGAAAATTTTTCTCCCCTGCCTAAAGTATAATTTCTCTTCTCCTCAAATTTTTCCTAAAATTTTTATTCCTCGAGTTTTCTTCTTTTCGTATTTGTCTCTCCAAGTCATAATTACAATTATAATAATGATGTCACCCAAGCACATACTAAAATTTCTGGTATAATAATCCAACGAGATGAATTGTCTTAATTCAATTTGTCCCAATCAATTGATATCAATAGGATTGTCAACATAGTGCTCCCGAATGAGGAGTGAGGCACTACATCTTCCTCTTGTGGGTGCGCTCGAAGATTTTGGGGAAGTCGATGGTATTTGAATCTTCATCCATCCTAGTGTCCTCCTTGTACTTTAATAGTTAAGTAATTAATAAAAGCATAAATATTAAAAAAATACAATTAAATTAGACCATATTATACATACAATCCATCAAAAATGCTCGAACGTCAGGATAGATCCATTCGTGTGGAAACCAGTCTTAGCACGGACCGCCTTCGCCTTATCCGACCAGTCCTTATACTCAGGAGTGGCCATTTCCTCCTTCATCTTCTACCAAAATTCCTCCTTTAGCCACTCCTTGAGCTGCTGTCCAAGAAGTAAGGCCAACACATTCTGATCTTGGATCATATCCCTTATCCTTTTGCTGGCAACTGACTTGAAGCACTTTTGATCTTATTTTCTTTGTGATCTGGCCACCAGTAGCTCATCTGTAAAATAAAAATCAAAAATAAAAAATTAGAAAGTATATAAATAATATAATAAAAAGAATTATTATGATATTTAATTATCTTATATATATACCCTAAAATATGAAGGCAAAGGAATATCTTCTCCTTTGGTATAGACATGAAGTTCAGATAAGAACGTAAAAGTGGCCATGTATGATATCTCCAAGCTCATTGCCACCTCTAACCAGGAAGAACTTGAAATAAGTAAATAAATTATAATTAGAATCAAATAAAGAATAAGTAAATATATAAATTGATAATAAAATAAAATTATTTACTTATGTCGCTCCATCGGACCATAACTCAGTTCGTCTCTCACTAACAGGTCTATCTAGTGGAGTAGGGGATCTAGAAAATTTGGACGATGGATATATACTCCATTGTCCAGGAACATCAGGTTGGGATATGGGTTTGCCCCAGTAGGAGCAATAGTAGGCATATCAGCAACGGGTGTAGCAGCATCAGTATGTGTAGCAGCAGCATGTGTGATACAAAGGAAATATCAAAAGATGGAGTTACTCCGCCTACTGATAAAGGAGTAGGTTATGGGGGAAACCATTATCCATCAGAATAATGTCATGGTCACTAACTCCTCTACGATATGCATCTAGAGTGTGTAAGGGAGGATGGGATGAAGCTCCTCGGTAGCGAAACCGTCGACCTCGTACCAACACAGGTAGATCTGTAGGATATTAAATAATGGTGTGATAATACTACTAATAATGGTGTCTTAAAAGAACAACCCAACCTAAAAAAGAAACCATAATGCATATATATATATATATATATATATATATATATATATATATATATATATAAAATTTAATATTTGAAAATATGCAATATCAGCCGCACGTCAAATGAATGGTTTAGATTTAAATGCATATTAAATTTACATGCATGGATGTCAAATTTGTCATGCATGATAATTAATAGTAGATTGTATTAATTAGTGGGATATTTAATTTGACATGCAAACTAATTAATACAAATTACTCTATCAAATCTGAACCATTCAATTCAAATAATGTGCAACTAAGATTGCGTATTTTTTTATATGTAAATTTTTATGTGTCACCTGATAATATATATATATATATATATATATATATATATATATATATATATATATGGTTTCTTTTTAGGTTGGGTTGTTGTTTTAAGAGAAGGATTCCAACAGCAGTCATATGATAAAATTCGACTTTGGAAATAATTTTTCAGGATCAAATGATTGAATTCCTTAATAAAAATGTACAATATATTATATTATGTATTGAATTTCCAAAATATATTCTCCATCTTGAAATGAACTTCATTTGGCCCTTAAAGAAATCTATGCAAAAATATGTGTTTCAATAGTGTATATCCCTAGTAATTTTGCAATATCTCCTGGATAGTTCATTATTTTGAAATAAAATATTTTTTTTGGTAAAAATAACATCTATGGATATCGAAATATGGAATAGAAAAAAATTAATTTCTTTAGAATTACTTATGATTCTCGCAATACAACATTCCCTGTTTTGATTTATTTAGAATTTACTCAATTTTGAACTATCATAACTTCTAATTGGATAGGTATTTTTGAATAAAAATTTTATATGCTTATAATGAATATGTTTTTAGTTTGTGACCAAAATTTTAGATTTATCGGATTAGCCGTTTGAGAGAAATCATTCTTCCCTCACATGTTTACTTATTTGATCGAATAAATTTATAGGAAAAATATAATAACCTATATTTTTAAGAATTAGGTGGTGCAAAATATTGGATATATCATGGGAATATGGAAGATTATAACTATATTTTTTCATAATTTTAAAAATTAATTTGACAGTCCTAATGAATTTTTGAATGCCAAAAACTAGTTATGAAAAGTTAAAAATAGGTTCAAAACCTAGAAATAGGCGACTTAGACCGATTCTATTTTCATAATTAGAAGTTTACATGTGTGTGTGTGTGTGTGTGTGTGTGTGTGTGTGTGTGATATATGGTTATTTGTTATTGAGCTTGGTAGATTTCTCATGGAATATGGCTCGTTGGTTCGTGACTAGACTTGGCTAGACTTTGGTCTCGCAAACTCAGTAGGTTTGGACAAACTCCAGAAAAGTTTATCTTGCTTATTTGATTCTCAGTATTTATATATTTTTATATGCCATCAGTCATTCTTTTATTATACTTTTACTGCTATTTCATATGATATGTCACACGAGTATTCCAATATTGACACTTGTTAGGCATGATACATGAATTTCTGTTGCATTACATGCCAAGTGGCTCATATTTTACTTGTGTATATGGTTGGACTGGACTTGTTGATTAGTAGTGTTTAAACTAGGTGTATCATGTATTTGAATCAATAGTATCATTGGGTGGAAAGAACAATACTAGACGTATGGGTGACTTTACTTATTTTCCTATATGTCGTATGCTCCGCTGGAGATACGGTGATGATGATCTTGGATATATGTTACAGTTGGACTCTAACATTTATGAGTGTTATGTACATTTTATATATGACTAGATATAGTACATATATTGGCTTATGGTTTTCGAGAAAAATTATACTGATCTAATTTTAGCCGGAGAGCTCATGTGTGCAAACATTTCATCAAAAGTGTATATTCACGTAGTTGGTTATGATTAGTTGTCCATGAGTTACTTGTGGTTTTCCTTGATTAATATTTACTATTTATCATATATGAGATGCATATTGTGTATCTTGTTATGTCCATCTGAGGACCTAGTTTTCTTTCAGTTATTGCTAAGCTTCTGCGTAGGATTGTGTAAGGGTTATTTCTTCGAGATTCAAGTATTGATTAATGATACCTTCTTTATTGCTCTTCCGTAGTTATTTCTAATTATATAGTTCATATAGTTATATATAGAGTTGTGGATACTATAGATAGTTTGACCTACTTTGGACAATGTATACATATTTATGCTGGGTTGGAGTCCACTTGATGCGTAGCTTGCTATTGACGTGTATCCAAATCCTACATATTTTGGGACTTAAGTGTGACAAAGGGTATACTTGTAATATAATACATCTATAATATAGCTAGGTCAAAAACATGAATAATAAGATAATCAGTCTATCATGCCTCAACATTATCAATAATTCCTCGATCTACTAAGCATCTTATATATGAAAGTATGGAACATGAGCACTAGATACTTTGCTACCACCAACAATAGGTGATTTAGGGCCTACTAGTTCACACATAATACATTAGTTAATCCACAAGTTTTAGCAATCAGTTATTCGTTACTCTATAGCAAGATAACAGGGGATTCATAGCCCAATCATCTGACGGGGGTCGAGAGAGAAGAGGCCCTCATGGGGGTACGGGGGTGAAGCCTCCAAAAGCTAAATAACTTTTAGATACCAAGGCCAAATAATAATGGGTAGGCACTAGAAAATATTTAGGGGAAGGCTGAATGCCAGTACAATAAAATAAATCACAAGCCATGATCAAATCCTAAAACATAAGCAGGACAACAGAATACTGATAGAATATTGTCAGTAGTCTACTGACAGTATATTATTCTGCCTTGAAGACACTACTAGAATAAGTCAAATTAGTGACGTCTGGAAACGTCGCTAAATGACATAAAAATGTTGCTAAAAAAGTTTAGCGACATTTCAGTGAAGTCGTGTTTTAGCTAGTCGCTGACAAGAAAAATGTCACAAAACGTCGCTATAACGACGTTTATTAGCGACATTTTGGCGTCGCTAAATTTTTTCACATTAGCGACATTTAGCGGCGTGTCATTTGTCGCTAAACGTCGCTATTTTTTTATTTAGCGACGTTTTGTAACACATTTAGCGATATTTTGTTGACTTGGTAAATACTGTCATGTAAGCTATTTAGCAACAAAAATAGCGACGTTCTGATCAGTTAACAACGTATTTAGCGACTTCTAGTGGACGTCGCTAAACGTTGCTAAATTGCAAAAAAAAAATTAAAATATGAAATTAATGTATTCTTGTAGTTTGTCATATATACGTGCAATATCACAGTTCATAAAAATAGACAGACCCGGAGCAACCCTACGTTGAATTTTCTGGGTTCGTCGACCCCTTCAGTGGAACACTCAACACCGGTACATTCACACTCAACACAAAATTGCATACAAAAGTATATGAAATAACAATAAAAGACCCATTAATGGGCCAATACACACAAATATCTAAAGAACAACTATTTCTGATCAGAGTAGAAGGAACACCGTCGCGAATCTGGGATAATAGCGCATCAAACTGCTCATGTAAAAGCATTACGGCACCAGATGGAGAAGTCAGTGCAGTCGAGGTAGATTTCGATGCCAGCGGACCAGGAGGACGTATCTGCTCCAACGTTGTCTGTCACGCCCTAGTCCCAAAATACTTAGGACTAGGAACACGTAAGCATGCCAGCTGCATGGATATGGCAACTCCAATATATGGAAACCAAACCCATACGTACGCTGTAATATGAATATCAATCCACAAGTGGTATAAATCTATCACAAGTCACAGGGTACAATCTAAATCTCAATAAGAAGTATCTATGAATCTAGATCTCAATAAGAAGTATCTAAAGATGATAGTTGGGTGAAAATAAATCCACTACCAACTCGAATAGAAAAGTACAACACAATAAACACAATATAAGAATACCAGCTAACGACCACGGGGTCGAAGAGAAGACATCCTCGAAACATATGTAACCATCCGAATCTGCGCTCCGGCGAATACTCAATAACAGATATACCTGGAAGGGGCCAGGTCCTCAGAGGGACGTAACAAGATACATAAAACATATGCCAATAAAGTACTGAAATAAATATCCAATGGGTCGCCTAACCATCTATGTGAATGCAGTTAAGAATAACTTTCTCCACAAGTGAGCTATCTGGCTAAAAACTGGGATTTGGCATGGTTTCCTTTTGGGGATCCAGGGGCCTAAAAAGGCACGTCGTCTTTCGAATGCCGGAGGCCCGCCTGATAATAATATAATATATAGTGGTCATCACCACCCGTATCTCAAGCGAAGAATCCGGGCGCACAGGAGAAAAGTGCAAAGGAGCTCAAATGCGATACTTGTTGTTCTCCCCACCCCATGCTCTAAGCATGTCACATCCATGACACAATTTGGTTCATAGCCTATTCTTAGTACCCTAGCCCAATCCTACAACCAAACAAGGACAAGGATGAGACCACCGTACTACAATAGGCTATGTCCCTAGACCTCTAATAACTGCTAAGTCTACTAGCATGCAAAGTTTCTAACAGCAGTTATTCCTAACGCACGGCCCACACGTACAGAAGGCCAAACCTTGCACGCCAGTCCGTGATCTATATGAGACTCACAACTCGTATAACAACTGTGTCACGGCCAATGAACCTAAAGATGCTACATGATAATGGGGTAGTCTCATAAACACGATCAATGCAAATACATAAATAAAAACATACCGTGAGGACACCGTCGCGCGTATTTTATATAACAGTTAAAATATATAAACTAAAGACAGAAAATAAAGATGCATGTAGCATATGAAATATGAATAACAGTACAATGGCAAGGTATACTTGCCTGTTCTGAAAAAGGATGAAGTCACAACTCAAGGCGTCGTCCGATCTACCCGTCACATAAATTAAACAAGTTAGGTTACAAAATTGGGTGAATAGGTTCCTCCATTTTAATCTATTTTACTTCTGAATAAAATAACCAAAAATAGTATTTTAATCTTATTATAATCTGATTTTATTGTTAAACTCTAATTTTGGTCCAAAGAAAGTCAACTTTACGGATTTGTGATCCTTGGTACGCAAATCGAGGCAATCCGTTGACCAAAAAGTCAACCAACTCAAATCCTGGATTTGTGTGTGGAATCCTATAGATTTCAATGCTACATGAACACTGGAATCAACAGTTTCATAAAATTAAAACTCGGTAAAGAGTTATGGCCACAAGGGCGCACAGATGACAGTTTTCGGTGGTTTCCTATTTACGTCTACGTTGCACGAACTTTACAGTAGAATAAAATTATATTTTAAATTTTGTAAAAATACTTTTCTAGAATTTTATCATGTCATATTTCTGAAACTTTAAACGGTTCATAATTCCGAGTTCGGGATCTCCCAAAATCTCAAAAATACGAAAACATATCTGATTTCGGACAACTGGCACTTTCAGAATATTCTAGAAAAATAGGCTTAGAAATTACTGAAATAATTTATATATTCAGAAAACTAACCTTGATATGATTCTAACAAAAAAAACTGGAGCACGTTTGGAGTCCGGAGCTAGAAGATATCGTCTTTTTAAGTCGTCATAACTACTAGAAAATGAGGCTGAATTTATAACGAATTTTGACTATTTTTGGACGAAAAAGAGAAGAGTTTGGGGATAAAAAATATGAAAGATGATTTTATTCCATAAGTTTAATAGATATTTATAATGTTGAAGATTTTTTAATTAAATAAGACTAAGATTAGCTAATTTGGATATGATTAGGATTAGTTTAAATAAGGATAGGATATGCATGAAGTTGTTTTCCTAGTAGGCTCAGGATTTGAATTAATTTAAAATAGAGTTTGAGTTCATCTCAATAATTTATAATCTTAAATAGAATTAAAGATAATACAAATAATTTATATATAATCTTATTAATATCTATTAACACTAAATTAGCTCTATCTAATATTAAGACTTTATATATCCAAATAAATCCTCAATAATTCTAAAAATTCAATAATTACTTAAAATTCTAAATAAATTATAAAAAAATATATTTAAATATTTTAACTTTAAAATAAATGTTTGGTAGTAACAACATTCAAGTATGGTCTCATAGTAAATCATGGAAGTCCTAAAAATTTATGTTTCCTAAGTTTTAATTACCAAAAATTCTAGAAAATCTCCAAAATCTAAAATAACCTAAAATAATTCTAAATAAATATTTATATAAGTAAATATATCAAGAAATTTATTTTCTAATTAACTAAGAGAATACTCTAAAGAAATTCAACATCTATAATAAATATAATAATATAAAATACACACAAAATATCTATTTTGGGTGAGGGGGTTTACAATCTACCCAACTTAAAAGAATTTTGTCCTCAAAATTAAAAATAAGGCATGGTTTGATAAATCATTCATATTCGTACATAAGGTAAGTCAATCGCAATCTCTTCCAAAAATTTAAATAACAAAATATATTCAAATCCATCGCAATCACTTCAAAATTAAAATAAGCACTGTTTAAATCAAAATTCAACCTGTCGTAATCTCTTCTCGATTTTTAAATAATCAACATCCAAATCTAACTCAAATCTATATGACATCCCACATCAAAATTTATATCACAATTTCCAACTATCATAATCTCCTCTAGACTTTGAACAATAAACAATTCTAATCAAATCTTATTCCTATTCTCAACTTAAGAATTTTGTACTCTTCAAATATTTAAACTCAATTTTCATCCTTAATATTTCAAATAGGTGACCCAACAATCAAAATTGAACTTTTAATTCAAATCATCAAATTGTAAAATTTAAATCTAATTCACCAATTGTTTAAGTCTAAAATTCTATATTTATCCTTAAAATTTAAATCGATGATTCCACCTTCAATATTCAAAATTTAAATCATGTGCTCAAAGTATAAATATTTGGTCCGCAATATCAAGATTTTAAAATTCGTTAAATCCTCATTATCTTAATCCTTCTTTTAAAATTTCTCAAAATTAAAATGACTTGAATCTCCCAATCTAATCTTACTTGATCACAATCTAAAAGAAATTCCTCTCACGTTGACAATACAACTTCTACCCAACTTAGAATTTACCCAACTATCACATAAGGCTATACGTTTAAGAAAGACATTCCTCAAATTATTTAATTATGTTTTTCAATCCTCAAAACTTTAACACCAAGTATATCACATATGATATGCCCTTAATCAATTATAAAAGATATTCATCTAGTAATATGATTGGCCTATGGGTATATCTAGTACTCTCTGTGTATCAACTCATACCAAGCACAAGATTCATCTTTCCGAAATAGGGAAAGACGGAAAAAAATAATAAAGAGTTCAAGGGGAAGGTAATAGAATACAAGTATGGGGTTAAAGGCGACTAGAGAATTCAAAAGAGAATTGTCAAGGCAGTTGTGGATTGAAATCATATTTTGGTAATTCCTATTCACATGCTCGTATCAGTACAGTTATGTAACCGATACGATATGTCAGACATGTCTAGGGGCAAGTATATTCGTCTACTAGTCAACTATGTATCTCAATCCACGTAAAGTAGTCATGTGAAGAGCGAACCAAACGTACTATGGTTGTCCAGACCATAATACATTGATTCTGATTAGACAATTGTATTAGTGTGGGCCTCCAATAATACATATGTCATGAACAAGCTCGATAAAGAATAAGCTTGCAAATCTAGGCTATAATAGCAGCATAAGTCAAGGTAGTACAGCAAATATAAATACACTGGATTATGATGAAAGAATGTACATAATAATTCAAGTTCACAAAGAAGATAATACTCTATAATCTCTATAGTTGTCATGCTAACTTCTTGTCTAAGTTGTTAGTCGACCAAATAGGGGTATGGGCCTTTAAGTTCTACAGTCTGAATAAACACTATCGTCTTATGATAGCATACAGTAATGTCATTCGGTTATATTTTATTAATGAGTCAAAAAGGACTACGTGTTACTAGGTTATGAGACATACTACCCAACTTAAAAGAATTAACTAATACTGTACTACCTTAAGGATAAAGTAGAAACTCCTGTTAGGGTTTACAAGAAAAGGTCTTGGTACTTATTAGGGTATCCTATTGCATTATATTGGTAATGGTCATCTTAAGTCTTAGTCATAGCGCTTATAGAGCAAGTGTCAATAGCAAGAATGGAAAGGTTACTAGCCCTCAAGTGAGAGAGGATATAACTTATATGGAGATATGGGTTCAATTACGTGATTTAAAACCAAGGTATAACCATAAAATTATAATCTAAATGAATAGCTCAACTATTAAATTCTTGCTACTAAGCACATAATTTTCAAATTCAAGACTACAACTATAATCCTAGCAAACTATGAGTCCTTAACAAAGAATGAAATTACTTGGCCTACTATCAGAAGTGTCAGGTGGCATGAGTGGGAATATGAAGAAAGAAGAACATAATTAGTCGTCGCACAAATAGCGAGCGCTAAGGTTTTGGAGGAAAAAGATATAAAATTAAAAATTGAGGGACTCTTGATAATATCATGGTTTCTTGAGAGAAGGTGGTTGCTAATCTCTGTGTTCGAGGTATGATCAAGAGAAATATTCTAGTCATTCCTCTTGGCTTCCTAAGATACTGTTCTAGTAATATCAAGACAAGAAGCTAAAGTTGTAGTTCTCTACTACTATCTCACCATGAAAAGCAAGGTTAGTCCTAATATTTAACCTTGGATTTCTATTCGTTCCTCAGTACTAGGGTCAAACACTATGGTCAAATTTCAAACTAATCCTAATAGTGTTTATACTACTCTCAAGTCTTCATAAATACATTAAGAGGTAATAGTAAACCAATCTATAGATAAGGGACGCTAGGGTTCATTAGGTATTCTAAACTTAATGGTGTGTCAACACTCTAGTTGTACTCTTAATAGGTGTGTTACCCTAATTATCATCTACAACAAGGATATCTATATTCTAGGAGAATGCCATACTCAAGGAACTATTAGGGAAACACAGGAATCAAGCAGGATGCGATTATTTAGGTAGATCAGATTGAAAGGAATAAGTTATAGTTAATTGTGGATGAGATCCTATACTCTATTCCTAGGTGCAGGCTTGCTCGGTACAGTAACGTAACCGAGACAATATGCTCTCGACATGCATGGGCCACCACTAAAAATATGTCACGCCATAGTCCCAAAATACTTAGGACTAGGAATACGTAAGCATGCCAGCCGCATGGATATGACAACTCCAATATATGAAAACCAAACCTATACGTACGCTGTAATATGAATATCAATCCATAAGTGGTATAAATCTATCACAAGTCACAGGGTATAATCTAATCCCATCCACGAAAATCAATATAAATAAATAACCAGTATCTATGAATCTAGATCTCAATAAGAAGTATCTAAAGATGATAGTTGGATGAAAACAAATTAATTACCAACTCGAATAGAAAAGTACAACACAATAAATATAATATAAGAATACCAGCTAACGACCACGGGCTCGAAGAGAAGTCATCCTCAAAACATATGTAACCATTCGAATCTGCGCTCCTGCGAATACTCAATAACAGATACACCTGGAAGGGGCCAGATCCTCAGAGGGACGTAACAAGATACATAAAATACATGCCAATAAAGTACTGAAATAAATATCTAATGGGTCGCCTAACCATCTATGTGAATATAGTTAAGAATAACTTTCCCCACAAGTGAGCTATCTGGCTGAAAACTGGGATTTGGCATGGTTCCCTTTTGGGGATCCAGGGGCCTAAAAAGGCACGTCATCTTTCGAACGCCGGAGGCCCGCCTGATAATAATATAATATATAGTGGTCATCACCACCCGTATCTCCAGCGAAGAATCCGGGCGCACAGGAGAAAAGTACAAAGGAGCTCAAATGCGGTACTTGTTGTTCTCCCCACCCCATGCTCTAAGCATGTCACATCCATGACACAATTTGGTTCATAGCCTATTCTTAGTACCCTAGTCCAATCCTACAACCAAACAAGGACAAGGATGGGACCACCGTACTACAATAGGCTATGTCCCTAGACCTCTAATAACTGCTAAGTCTACTAGCATGCAAAGTTTCTAACAGCAGTTATTTCTAACGCAAGGCCTACACGTACAGGAGGCCAAACCCTGCACGCCAGTCCGTGATCTATATGAGACTCACAACTCGTATAACAACTGTGTCACGGCCAATGAACCTAAAGATACTACATGATAATGGGGTAGTCTCATAAACACAGTCAATGCAAATACATAAATAAAAATATACCGTGAGGACACCGTCGCGCGTATTTTATATAACAGTTAAAATATATGAACTAAAGACAGAAAATAAAGATGCATGCAGCATATGAAATATGAATAATAGTACAATGGCAAGGTATACTTGCCTGTTCTGAAAAAGGATGAAGTCACAACTCAAGACGTCGTCCGATCTACCCGTCACATAAATTAAACAAGTTAGGTTACAAAATTGGGTGAATAGGTTCCTCCATTTTAATCTATTTTACTTCTGAATAAAATAACCAAAAATAGTATTTTAATCTTATTATAATCTAATTTTATTGTTAAACTCTAATTTTGGTCCAAAAAAGTCAACTTTACGGATTTATGATCCATAGTACGCAAATCGAGGCAATCCGTTGACCAAAAGTCAACCAACTCAAATTCTGGATTTGTGTATGGAATCCTATAGATTTCAACGCTACATGAACGCTAGAATCGACAGTTTCATAAAATCATAAGTCGGTAAAGAGTTATGGCCACAAGGGCGCACAGATGACAGTTTTCGGTGGTTTCCTATTTACGTCTACGTTGCACGAATTTTACACTAGAATAAAATTATATTTTAAATTCTAGAAAAATAATTTTCTGGAATTTTATCATGTCAACTTTCTGAAACTTTAAACGGTTCATAATTTTGAGTTTGGGATCTCCCAAAATCTCGAAAATACGAAAATATATCTGATTTCGAACAGGTGGCACTTTCGGAATATTCTGGAAAAATAGGTTTTGAAATTACTGAAATAATTTATATATTCAGAAAACTAACCTTGATATGATTCTAACAAAAAAAATGGAGCTCGTTTGGAGTCCGGAACTAGGAGATCGTATTTTTAAGGCGTCATAACTACTAGAAAATGAGGCTGAATTTATGACGAATTTTGACTATTTTTGGACGAAAAAGAGAGGAGTTTGGGGATAAAAAATATGAAAGATGAGTTTATTCCATAAGTTTAATAGGTATTTATAATGGTGAAGATTGTTTAATTGAATAAGACTAGGATTGGCTAATTTGGATATGATTAGGATCAGTTTAAATAAGGATAGGATATGCATGAAGTTATTTTCCTAGTAGGCTCAGGATTTGAATTAATTTAAAATAAATTTTGAGTTCATCTCAATAATTTATAATCTTAAATAAAATTAAAGATAATACAAATAATTTATATATAATCTTATTAATATCTATTAACACTAAATTAGCTCTATCTAATATTAAGACTTTATATATCCAAATAAATCCTCAATAATTCTAAAAATCCAATAATTACTTAAAATTCTAAATAAATTACAAAAAAATATATTTAAATATTTTAACTCTAAAATAAATGTTTGGTAGTAACAACATTCAAGTATGGTCTCATAGTAAATCATAGAAGTCCTAAAAATTTATGTTTCCTAAGTTTTAATTACCAAAAATTCTAGAAAATCTCCAAAATCTAAAATAACCTAAAATAATTCTAAATAAATATTTATATAAGTAAATATATCAAGAAATTTATTTTCTAATTAACTAAGAGAATACTCTAAAGAAATTCAATATCTATAATAAATATAATAATATAAAATACACACAAAATACCTATTTTAGGTGAGGGGGTTTACACTGTCAGTCGAGCGTTGCAAGTATCAATGATAGATAACATCCTCACAGCACTCTGCTCCACTAACTTGCTCATCTGAATATATGTCATTTGCAGCCTTGTAACTTCATCGCCCATGGCTACATGCGACCCCTGCAGTGTCATCATGTTGTTCTCTGTCGACGTGGCCAGATCCCTCAGCTCTATCAAGCATGCTCAAGAAAATCAAAATGTGCTATGATCGTCGCATCGTCCGTCTGCATTGGAGGCTGTTCCGTAATCCTCTGCATCAACTCGTCACGCAGAGACACAATCTGAAGGTCAACTCTCTCATGTTGGGCTCGTACCGACTCCTGGGAGAGTTATGGGGTATGCACACTGGCAGAAGGGGTCCTAGAGGACTGCGATGCAACATAGGCGACATAGGATCCCATACCGTCATACCTAAATAATATATTCTTAGCAGGATCTGTTACATAATTATATGTCAACTCCACAATCTTCCGTAATACTCCATAAAAATCATTGTCTGTATCGACATCTTTGTAGTTCGAAGATCTGATACACAAACAACTAGTTTTCATGGAATCGAGATCTAGGAAGTAGTCTCTGATCGGGGAAGTTGTTGACTTGAACTTAAACACATTTACGTAATAGCTTGGTCAGATTTTGATGGCATAAATTTGACCCTTAGCTAGAGTTTTAATAAATTTATTCTCAAGTGTTGCGTTTGGACGATCGACCTAAATACCACAAGATAAAAAATTAAGTTCAACGTTACGTTAATTATTTTATAAAGTGCATATACAAAAGGTAATTATCGAGATCCTTACATATGCACTCAACCAAGAAATGAAATAACGTCTCATTTCTTGTTCTACGTCTTCATCTATTATGTATGGTCTAGTCGACCTCACTTTATCATTAAATATGGTAAAAATCCACAAAACGTCGGCCGATTAGTATAATAATATTAGCGTATACTATTATATTGAGATGATATGAATGTGGACGTATTAATTACTTACCCCTCGAGCTTCTCCACTTTATCCTCATCATAATTTAGTAATATATACAACTGAGCAGCCCTTAGCTCATCGCCATTAAGAAATCTCTTCTTCATTTTTTTTGAAGCCTTTCCGAATGCATTAAATACTTTCAATATTGCATCATTAGATTCCCGGTGCCCATCATCGTTTCTCGGGGCTCTCATTCGATTAGTAGCAGCATGAGGCTTGAAATACATTAAATAAAAGTTTGTAATCTCCTCGAGAACATATGCTTCACAAATAGAACCCTCGATCCTTGTCTTGTTTTTCACCTTTCCCTTTAGGTGGTTCAAATGTTGCATCGTACGTGTTGGAGCCTACTTTCCACAGCTGATTCAACTCATCTATCATTCTTGTGACATGTTAAAATCGGACTTGATATTCAACAGTCTTGAAACTACCTCTAACGGTGAATGATCCTCACAACTATCTAGGTATTTGAGTATCATGTAGATATCACATACCATAGTACACAATATCACATTGATACTCTCTTGTATCTCAATATTAGGATACACTCTCAAATACCCATGACATGAACTATACTTGACACTTGGTATCTTGGTACCAAAATACACTCTAAGCCCCTCACTCTTGACACTCAACACATATGTACACCTACTTCTATATATATATATATATATATATATATATATATATATAGAGAGAGAGAGAGAGAGAGAGAGAGATTATTAACCCTCACTAGCTAACTCATCCCTCACTCAAATATATATACATACACACCTCTCACTTGGACACTACTTGCACTCATATACACTACTAATTGTCACTAGCCCACCATCAAATTGTACTACCCAAATTCCTAATTATGCAACCAAATTTTCATATTAACTAAATTTCCTAATTATGCAATCAAATTTGGGCGTATCATATAATGTTCATTTCAAATAGGCTATCATATTTCTTGTTACCACACACAAACTCTATTTTCAAACACACACACTCCATGTTGGTGTCAGTTTGTCCGTGTCAGTATCAAGATAATTAGGGTGTGTGTCCATGTCAATGTTAGTGAGGGTCGTGTCAGGATATTTAGGGTTAGGGTTTACCTAACCGAGGAGGGGGTTGACTGACTTGAGAGCCGACGGAGGGGGGCATCGAAGGCGGTGGGGAGCCAGAGCACGGGAAGATGAGGGGAGGAGCACGGGGTCGCCGGAGGGAAGGAGCCACACGGTGGTACGTGGCTGTGTGATGATGATGTTGGTGATGGCCGGAGGGGAGGAGCACGGGGTCGCCGAAGAGGAAGACGGGATCGTCAGAGAGGAGGACGGGGTAGCCGGAGAGGAGCACGGGGACGCATGGTCGAGTCATCGGAGGGAAGGAAGAGTTCGTCAGGGGGCGGGGGAGAGTCGCTGGAGAGGAGGACGGGGTCGCCGGAGAGGAGCACTGGGATGCGTGCGGTCGAGTCACCGAAGGGAAAAGAGAGTTCGTTGGGGGAGAGTTTACAAAAATTTGGGAATCAATGGGGGAAATAAAATCTGAACCTTATATGAAAATATTTTAGCGACGTCTCAATCTGACGTCTCTAAATGTCGCAGTAAAGAAAATTAGCGACATGTCATAAGTCAATAAACGTCATTATTTTTGAAATAAATTAGCGACATGTGATACGTCGATAAACGTCGCAGTAAATAAAAATTAGCGACATATGAAATATTGCTAAACGTCGCTATTTTTTAAATAAATTAGCGACGTATATTAAACGACGTCACTAAACGTCGTTGTTTACAAAAAAAAAAGCTACATTCAGCAAATCCTAGCGTCGTTTACTCCCTCAATACTGAAAGTAGTCACTGAATATCGTTAAACGTCGATGTTTGTGACGTATTATGACATCTTTTTATGGAGTCGCTAAATTTACAAAAATTAGAGACGTTATTTTGTGACGCCACTAATAACGTCGCTAATTGGTCAAATTTTAGTAGTGAGAAGAACGCACTGAACTTGCTACAAAAATAAAGTGTTCCCACAGTATACTGTCAATATACTGACAACATATTATTTGCATGATACTATGTAAACAACAGCTTGGTTGTCCAAATTGTCAATAGTTAGTTTCTAGTAATTATAGATAGCTAGTAGATGGTTCCTACAGCCTCCAGGGACTTATGGTTGGGATCCAAATCCAAATGTCACAACAAAATCCATGGTTTTATACTTTGTATGCTAGGATTTATCCTAAATTTAACCCTAACTCAAACCACCACAAAATCCAGCATTTAATGAATAACAATCACCAAAAATCATAAGAAAACTAAACTAAAATATTTAAATCTAATTAAAAATAGTTCATAAATAATTAAATCAGCAAAACTCAATTTGTACATAAGTACAAATTGTACTTACTTATACTAAAATGCTCATATCTCTGGGTCTTCAAGTCTATCTCCTAGGTGGATTTAGAAACCACAGTTGGTCTTAAGACCAACTCCAAGCTGTTGGGGGCACTCTTAGTGTTGGCTCAAGAAAGAAGAAGTAGAAGTGGAGGAAAAGAGAGAGTAGAAAAGAGTTTAGATTGAAGGAAAGGGGGTTAAGAGAAGAGAGAGAGAATAGGCTTATGTGGGGTGCCATTGGATGGCTTACAAGTCATCAATCCAATCCTCACACAATCATAACCTCTTTTTAAAAACACAAGTAGCCAATGAGAAAATGGGCATCCCAGCCATTACTGCTGACGGCTCAACAGCATGTAGACAATATATTGTCAGAATTCTAATAGTATACTAACATAATACTATCAATATTCTTTCTGGCAGAATAGTATCAATACAAATTTAACATTAGTAACTAAGGTAAAAAAAAAAACTTGAGGAGACAATATAACCATTAGTAACTAAGGTAACCATTAGAATTCTAATTGTGAATTAGCCCTACCCCCTTTCTTTGTGGGCCTATGCATTAGCGGGTGTGGGCTACATACATAGGCCTACATGTCGGTCAGCTAGGTGTGTGGGGGGGGGTGCGCACCCGAGTAACTAAGGGCCTATGTGGCCTTTCCTGGGCCACAAATCCTGGATGGATCTATTTCTAGCTACCTGATCCAAATTGGAGTCAGTTAGGGAAGTCGACTCCAGCGGCTATAAATAGGATGTAGTTCTTTTTTTAGAACTCAAACTCTCTCTCTCTCTCCTTCTAGCAAATTTCTAGCATGGTGTTTGTGAGTTCTAGAGCTATTTCAACCTCTTCTCAACCTCATATTCAGGTTAAAAATCTATAAAAAAATTATTTAGGGCGTCTAACATTTATTCATGATTTTTAATTAATTTAGGTATATTTTTAGGATTTATTTTGTATCGTTTGAATTGTGTATATCGTAATTATGTGCGCACAATTTTGTGGAGATCATAACTTCTTGTCCCAAAGTCAAAATCTAGATTCATAAAGTTTTCTCGAATTCAGATAGACTATAGTTTCTTGCATAAAAATTCTATAAAATATTTCAAAGTTTTGCTAGATGAAAACAACTTTTATATATATATATATATATATATATATATATATACACACACACACACACACACGTTATCTTGATGTGCGTTTGTCAAATTGTACCAAAATGAGCGTATATCCTACTTACGAACTCAAATATAGATTTTGAGCATATCATCGTGACCGCGTCGACGAGGCCTACAAAAATAATTTATTAACTTTTGATATAAAAAGTTTCTAACCTAAATTTTGGCTTCCGTTTGCATGTTGAAGACCGCAGGTCTCAAATTATATTAACCTTAGATTTTTCTTGCTACCACAACCATCCTTAGGATATGGATATATTAGGCTACCATCCTTAGGATATGGATATATTAGACTGTAGAAACCTTAAAGTTCTAGTTTACTTGTAACCTAAGCAACACTATAGGTATTCTGATAATTTTCTATAACTAACTTAGTTCGTTATTCTCTTTGCATGGAATAATAGGATACATTGGTTATTGATTTTTGGGATATATAATGAGTCCTTGCGGAGGAGTATCTACTAGCTGTGATTAAGTCTTCATTAGGAGTACATGCAAGGATTGTTTATACACTTGTGATACCTGTATTTTATATTGTATATTTTGTCTTTTTATAGTAGTTGAATCTATACCATGTACACGAGAGAGATGTCCTTCTCATATTCATGTATCTTACTTGATTACTTGGTACTTGTTATATGATACTTGATAGCATACTTCTTATATGATTCCTTTATTATCCACGATAGTTAGTAAGACTTGGATGGGAGAATTCTATAAGTAGGCATGTGGACTACGTCTTGAATCAATCATTTTTTGTCTAATATTAAATGATATCAGTCATGTACGAACACACATCGATTGACATATTATCCCATAGCCATCTACATGCATAATATAGAATTCTAAAACATACAGTACGCAGATCCCTGATTGATATATTTCTTGCATGAACTACTTGTCATACATATTTGTCACATATTGATGATAGTTTCCCATGTTGTACTTTTGCATACATATAGGCTACTTTTTTCCATATATCTTATTGTATAATCCCTTGTGTAAATGTTTTACTTTGCTCAATCCTGACTGGATAACAAATGTTTTCAACTTTAGATTAAGATGGTTACCCTACTCATTACGGTGAGTACGATGGTGATGATCGAAGTGTGGATATTTTTGATGGTGCATATTTGGTGAAGGATGGAACTACATGAGAGGCTTTGTGTTACTGATAGCCTAGTTAGACTTTGAATTATTATTTGACCTAGTTTGTTCTCAAGACTTTGACTTATTTCTGATATACTTTTGATAATTTTTTGGAGTTCTTTTTAATTAATTAGTTTAGAGAATATTATATTAATGATTGATGATTATTTCTTTAGATTATGTTATTATGATTGAGATAGTTAGAATATTGATCTTTGTTGATATTATTGTTGTATTGGATGATGATATGATGATAGAGGTATAAACAACATACTATTGGTCGATATTACGGTGTAGGTTGGATTTGGCCACTTGATCGTACCCAACTATTTGGGAGAGGGTGTCACGTCTCGGTTCCAAAAAACCGAAAGTAGCCACGGACATGATGTAGTATAAGCCTATATTGCACTTGTACAAGGCAAGACGATAGACAAGGCATGGTATAACTCAGAAAACAACGACATACAGTGAAATTAAGTGGACAAATTGAAGTCACAATGAATATAGTGAAAAGCTTCTCTTTATTGATAATGATAATTGAGTACATGTCTTACAAAAGATTTACAAAGCTCTTAAATACAACTGATACTTGGCCGATTGGCTTACATTGATATTTGTCGTCTTGGCTTACAATCTCACTGATATAACTGAATTACATTATTCCATACATTATGACCTTTATAATAGAAGATGCCTCTAATGGAAGAATAGCTTCTACGCGCCCCAACAATGCTTCGATGCCTCAGAACCATTCCAGCCACTCCCCGATGCTGAGTACCTGGGAATGCCCACAAACATGGGTCAGTATATATCGCGTACTGATGAGCAAAAACTAGCCCACTCGCCTAAACCGACACTAAGTATTCATGTAAAAAGCATGCATATTAACTTAGTGATCTTTCTATTAGGAACTAGGTTCATTTCAATGATCAGAGTATTCAGCAGCATAATGAAACATACTTTGGAAACGACAATATACATTGAATATATATAAAATATGTATATATCACTTAACATCGATTCTTACCAACAACCAACTTATCGTATCCCTGTAAAACAAGGATTAGCCACAACATAATTAATACGAATCATTCTTAGAGAGATAATGTTAAGCCTGCATAAATATTCTCATTAGTATGCAGCCTAAATACATGAGGGTCATTGGTGATATGCTTCGCACTACGATGGATGTACCATATAGGACTTCGAAGGGCATACGAAGCGCCATTCATGATATTGCGATCCCTAATGAATGTCTCTTTTATACTTGGTGCTACCAAAGTACTATGTTTTCTCATAGGACAAACGATCCTGGTGCCCCGGTGTATCTCATTCGAGAAAACTTACCAAATCTTGTGCACAAGTTGTCCTTGACCATGCAACGACTATGCAAATAAAATCTAAGCATAAATTGCATAGTAAAGAAATGTACGTAAATCCTTACATTATTGATCCTTCTTGTTTTGCTCATTCTCATATCAGTTGGTGACCCATAGGTCCAAACTTACAGACCTTCTCGTGGTCCGGTGGTACCAAACCACAATTATACTCGCATATGAAGTATTTTCTTTATAGTTACCGTGCACTGATGCACTTATACCTGTACAGATGTTCAATGTTTCATTCTCACTGTTACCAGCATATGAAGTAGATTGCACAATATTACTTCTTTCTCATGGAAGACTTACTTTATAGCATTCTTGTATCAATAGTACTAGCAGTTCATTATTCATGTGTTTCATCAATTACAGCAGCATTTAACATAAGGCATCATTATCATTGTATGGACTAGAGCAGCATATAGTTATGACATACAACAAAGCAATACTAGCATTCATTTTATTAGGGAATGAAGGAGTAGATGAGAAGGGACAGATCTACTCACTTATATAAATATTGTTTCCATGCTACGATCCTATATTCGCCTACGATCCCTCAAGAATGATCTGACGCGATGCACAGTCTTTTAACTTGGCATAATCATACTTTTGAACCACGTCGCATAAGATATCTCATCCGACCAAGTTAAGCAATACAACATCATCACACCAAGCATCTTGATTTCCTGTACCACTTGTATTCCATCGATCTGATCCATTTATAATTCCAGCGTAATGCCTTTCCGTAGAACAGGACATTACATAATATACCACTCAGAAAAAGTTTCATCCTCGAAACTTAAAAAAATAACTCAATTCACCATATCATTTAAGCCATCCTACGAAAATGTTCTATGCCAGCTATAGCTCAATACCCTATTTCCATCTCTTGTCAATATTGCTCATTTATGAATATCGTATACTTGTGCATTCTAACCATCTTTTTTCTTCCCAAATGATTTGTTCATGTTCTTTCATTCATCAATACTCTCTTGCAGCTCCATTTAAATTTTGTTCACTACTTCGCATGGATCGTACATATATTTTAGGCGTCCTCGAAATATAATGCACTCAACCAATGCTAATGGTTGGAGAAACCAAACAGCTACAGAGGTAATTCTATTCCTAATTACTAATCATTTAATACTTTCGGCCCTCTAATTTCTTGCGGCACTTATTCGGTCAATCTTGTCAATATCTTTCCAACACGTTGCAATCATGTTTTGGTCTAAGCACTTCTCAATATTTGCCAACTTCCTCTCAGTCCATCATATGTATAATTAGTTTATCTCGTTCATAGTGTTCCTTCGAATAACCGTTTGCCACAATCGATATCTTCCAATTTGGCCAAAATATAAAAAAATCCTTAGGGACTGCCAAGGTTAGGCCATTAACCCAAGAACGATACTTTAATCATTTCAAATAAACCAACCATGACGAAATTTTATAAATTTCGAATTACAATATTCCTTCTTTCAATGTCAATTTCATCATTCCCACCTCTTATGAATAATTTTACCTGTCTTCACCTTGTTTTGATCCATCCAACTTTGAATGATTACATTAAGAATATCACTCGTCGTCTCTTTATTATAACCCAAGTATATTTATAATCATTCTGACCATTTCCTCAATATTGTAATTTCTTTCATTCAAACTTCTAATAATCTTTTTTCCAACATTAGTAGCATCAAAATTTTCATGAATCCAGAGTTCCCTTTGGTCATGTCGTTATCCAAGCCCCAAAATTTTATTATAGTTTAATGATCATAATCTGTCCCACATAATAGTCACATTAGTTACATCACATATTAAGTTTCTCTTTCCAACATATAAAATTTCTATCAAAATTCTTAAGCGACATTTCTATCTTTTATTATAATTTATTTCTCATTCCAACTTGATTCACAGAGAAACTATTCCAAGATAATCCATACAACCGAACCCACTATTGATTTCCATTCCAGTCGAAGCAATCAAATCCAACTCTAGTAACCGTCAATTCCCAAACTTATCCATCCAACAATTTAACCATTCCGACACGACCTGCTATCCTGAAATACTTATACCCAAATATCTCAATAAACTATCCAAACACCAACTGAACATAGGCCGACTCATATTATACACTATTCGAGTCACATACGATGTTACATTATCCATGCAACATTAATAGGGTCATCATATGGGTCTCCGACAACCAACATAACTTTTCGGTCAAGTCTCTATGGTTAGCTATACCGACAGCTAAACCTAGTGTTCATAGGCAACACATCTCATGCTAGGCAGCTGATAGGGACCATACCCATCATTATTCTTAAGGCCAACCATAATCCGACCAATCTGAGGAACTTCTACCCAAATTCCATTACCAACCCAAACCACGAATGCACTATCATTGACCTACCCACAAATAAGGGACATCCAATAGTCTGGGTCATGTCTATCTACTCACGGTCAATTTCTTAAGGGTCTACCTTAAACAAAGGTTTATTCTAGACTTACCCCAACCTGACAAGGTCAATTTAGAACTACATGCTCAAATCTCATAGCCATCAAGTAAATCACCAACATTCAAAATTCGAATTGCTCTAATATATTATTTTATTTCTGATTTCATAGTCATCTTCTAGTTGTGCCAAAATATCATTCTTGAATTCTCGTGCGTCTGATTTATTTGTGGGACAAGGCAACTAACCCAAAATCAAATTCTGATCGATCATCTTTGTTAGTATATTGTTTATGATCCTTGCTCTTAATTCTTTTCCATTCATATTATGTATTCGTGTGTTCAGTATCACCCAAATAATTTATAACCGATAATATCACCCAGCCAATATATTAAAAATATCTTCCTTCCGATTCTTTCCATTGAATATACTTTTGCCAACTTTATTTTGATAGGGTCAACTTTTATTCGCATTAACCATCAACTTAATTGCATCACCTCATCAATGTCTCACAGAATTTTATCTCGCTTAGCCACATTCGATAATTATTCACGTACTCGATATATTGGTAGGGATCACCCTATATTAATAATTTGATCAATTATATCTGTCAATTAACTGTTATTGATGCGACAAAACTTTCCGTCGATAGTATTTATCCCAATGTGCTAGAACTCAAGCTTTATTAGTATTCTATCCATCAAAGCCTCTTGACGAACTTCCATATATTGCTAGATAATAAGGGTCATCGATTAGTTACTTGCAATTCCAAAAGTTCATCTGATTAAATATTATTCGTTAATCGCTAGGTTCAAATATTTTTACTTCACGGTTGCTACCATTTTTAAGTTAGGCATGTAGTAAATGCTACACACTTAAGGTCAAAGGAATTAGTTTTCCACATACTAGTTCCATCTTTAATTGATTTCCAAGAACTTCCAAACTCAGAGATAACCAAACATAATATTTCGTTTGTGATTCCCAATCAGTTCCAACCAATCTTACTTGATATACGATCCAACTTATTTACTGATAGTAACATTCGATCATCGATGCTAAAATTTAAAATTTTCACCCAACCTATTTAAGCCACCATCTAACCATACAATACAACTCGTTGTTTCCAGCTAAGGCATCCATCGCATACCTTCTCACTTCCTTGCTACCCATGTAACATTAAGCTATCGAGGGTCTAATGTTGACAACTTAAATCCAACTATCAAGGGTCTGATGTTGATACACAATCTGAAATACCCAAGGGATACTTGCACCGCATACACTAAGGCATCATTCTCGACTAAGTCTCGACACTACACCATTCTTACTAGTAGGCTCAATACCATTACTTATGGAAGGGTCACTGCACATGCATCACTAAGAGGGTAGATGCCACTCAAAACAAAACTATTTCCTGACTATCACACCGTTCTTACACTAATCCAACATCCATCCCGTACTACCTTCACATGGTAGCATTGCATGCTATAATATTATTCTCATACTCAGATATAAAACACAATCCCGCCATCACACATAAATCAACTCAGTTTTACTATTGATTTTCTCTATTGAAATTACTCATGCACAATTTTTATTGATTATAGCACACATATTAAATTCTTTCATTTTCACATATAAAATATTAATCACAAGTTAGTTATCTATGATATTGAATCATTGTTGGATTCTTGGTATCATTTATAAATCAAGAATCACAACAACTAGGGCATCATAATATTTAGGCTTATTATATGGAACATTCAGTGAGTGTAACCAAGCGGTCAAATAGTATCGATTGGGAAAACTGACTGGATATATTTTTCCCAGATGACACTGAAGAGTGGTACCCTACACATTATGGACCTCAGGATGTTGTGGGATTAAAGTCAGAGACCCTGGCTCAATAGGGACTTATCCCGACCGAGACAGATGACCTGGGACTTATAGCTTCTTAGTATTACGCGAATAATTCCCCAGCATATTTCATGCTTCTACACTCGTCAATTCGCAATGAAACTTATGCCATTGGATTCGTAGCATTACGCTGGTTCTGTGACCCAAATTTGGTTCGAATCTAATAACGTTGACGAAATATTATTTCGTACGTGCCATAATTCCACATGACGGGCAATTTCGTAATCGGCTCATCAAAATCCAGTTCTGGATTTTTTGTTGGGTTCGTATCATCGTTCTGGACTCATAGACACTAAGTTTGACAAATTTGAAGAAATTTGTCTCTGGTAAATTTTTCGGTGCTAAGTGTGCCACATATGGACCCTACGTAGACCTAAAACTATTAATTTTGTCCCTGTGTCCAAATTGGACTTATGGGTGGTCAATTAAGCTATGATGCATGTAAAGTGGGATATGATCACATAATTTGCTAATATTTTCCCGTCCCCGGCTAGTACGATGGATTTCAATCACAACTCCTCATGACAGGTATCTATGATACTAGTCCGTGTATCCGCTGTGTCTGAGTCAAGTATACACTACAAATAGAATCATAGTAATGATCAAAATAATAAAAACTGTCAGAAAATGTACTCACCTGTTGTCCAGAGCAATGAATGTCAAACTGTGTCCATATCGGTGCCTCACAGACGTATATATGAAATTTCACATTAAAATAGTATTTGAAATCATAAATAAGTCTTAAATAGGTTAAAACCATATTTCTAGGTCAAAGCTAGGTCTTACTAGTCAAACTCGGTCAAACTAGGTCAAAACCTTGCTAATCTAGGTTTTCTAAGTCATACTAGGTCAATCTAGCTTATACTAGTCTTATAGTAGCTAATATTTATTATACTAGATACTAATAATATACATAAATAATTCCTATACTATAGTATCATGGTATCTTATTAATACTTTCCTCTAATAACTTGTATGTTAATACCTTAGATATACCTTACCTTAACTATATACCTATGGTTGTATTGGATTTGTCTCCAACTTATTTGTTAGTATTCTTTCAGACTAATTGATGTTATTATTTTAGACTCGTGAGTTGTATGTGACTATTCTATTCTTTATCATATTCATGCTCGTTCCATCTTAGATCTGTGATTGAGTATATTTATATTGTTGGTGGTTCATTATATTGCTAGATAGATTACCCAGACAACGTTCTACCGCCGATTCTGCGGTGTAGGCTGGGTGTTGTTCCCGACTTGCATCCCTACATCGGGTGCGGGTCGTGACAGGACGTACCCACGACTCATGTCCAACTTCCGGGTGCGGGTCATGACAAATAATCAAGCAGACTCTTTTATATTAACTCTTCTTATCATCAGTCTATATTGATGTACGAGGCACGTAACCATCAATCCTCTTCTTCTTATTTTGCACAGTACTCGATATACGGGGCACATAGCCATCAATGTACGGGACACGTAACCATCGATGTACCGGAGTCGTAACCATCGAGTACTAGCCCGTATCATCTCTTCTCTTATGAAATAGTTCTATAAATCAGGCATACTGATATCTATATTCAACAGGCATGGCATAGTCTTTATTTATCTTTACAAGCATGTAGTTCTACTCTAGTTTAGCATACGATACAAAGATAAGTTCAAGTAATCTTTTACTCTTCCTTTTTAGCATGTCAATAGTTCATTCAATAGTAGTGTATGTGTGTAATAGTATGCAACACTCATCTCTTTTACTTAGCATGGCAATGGTTTTCTCTCTTTAGACAAGCAATACAAGTTCTCTAGTTAAGCATAGCAATGATCATTTATTCTATAAATCAAGCAGGCCAGCATTCTTAAAGCATATATGGTTCTCTAATTAAGCATGCAAAGTCAGGTTTTATCATTCTTCTTATAAACACTAATCTTAGCACAAGCATTTATAAAACAAGATTCTTTTATTATGCGTGAAAGAATCAGAGAATAAAGTTCTACCCACTCACCAAGATCAGTTATTTTCTCGTTCAACGAGGAGATATTCAGGAATGTTTCCTTTTTGAGTCAGATGACCGATATCTCTCTTGTACATAGTGCCAACGAGGAGCGGGACACTACATACTTACCCACCGAGAAAAAAAGTTTCGTCCTCAAAACTCAAGAAGAAACTTTCAATATCCAGAGCAGCGATAGTCCTCATCCCTCGCCATCCTCAATTAAAAAACTCTACAATCAGAAATCATATCTTAAAAACAATAAAACAATCCAGAAAACTTTTGCCAGCATCTTTTGAGAATATTTACGGATTCATTGTATGGAACGCTCATCGCAGCAACGATATCAAGTAAAAAACAAGCATCTTGAGTCGAAGCGAAGCAAAAGAATGGCCAAATGATCTAGTTGCTCTGATATCACTATGTCATGCCCCGCTCCTGCAATGGCCGATCTTCCTCGTTTTAGCACCTTGCGGAACCGATCGTTCTCGCATGAGCGTTATGCCATGCCTAAGTTGCGCTTGCACAAGGCTAAGGATTTGAACAATGACAAGTAAGCTATTCAAGATAGAAGTAACGACACAATATTGCAGAAAAGTAAATAAGAACAATGGTATAAGAAAACAAGCTCTTTATTAATATATGAAGTTTACAAGGTTTGCCAATTGGCTACATCTCTCAGAATACAATAACATCGTTCCATACATTATATCCCTTTATACAAAAAATATCTTAAAATATCTCGATATAGCTCAAGGCATATACTTCAGATCTTCATCTCCTGAGGATGAGAATCTGCTATAGCTTCTTCGGACGATCCAGTACTTGTGAACAGAACTGGTGGGGGGTCAGCACTTTGGAGAAAGTACTGGTGAGTATAAAAGCAACGAACAGAAGCAACACTCTCTAAAATCAATACTAAGTAAGCATGCGATAAAATATTACATCACTAGTGATCTTGTTACTTTTACCAAGGTTCGTTTCATATAGTACAGGATCAAAGTCAGTTTACTTCTTTTTAAAACATCTTTTGAAAGCCATATTTCATAGTTGATTCATGCAAGCATACAGTAGAAAACTATTCTATCGTGCAGTACACAGCATGTATTGTGAGCCATATTCGATTTGTTTAGGAACAACAACAGTGATCTAGTGGACTATGCATCTCATTTATAAGGAACAACAATATATTCACGTAAAATAGATTGACTTCTATAGCAGTTTCGATAAGGAACATAATTTATCACTTGTACAGTGATTCTTACCCTTCATCGAACGATTATCCCTGCAACAAACACACAAGTTAGCAATAATTTGCATATACAAATAGGTAGTATTCCCTATTCATCCCTGCATCAAACAGTTAGGTATGCAAGAAGACTATTCTAGCATGCGCCCTAACTACATGATGGTCCATAAAAACCCATGATTATCATTTAGGACGTTCAAGCCCATCTCACTTATAGACTAACACCCTTCCTTGATCACGAGGCCTTCTAGCCTCAAGGTGTCTTATCCTCTCTCAGGTCGAACGATTCCCAGTGCCCCAGGAACTGTAGTATCCCGCTCCGCGTAGGCACTATGTGCAAGAGATATCGTTTTGCTGGCTAGAGCGAAAGCCTTCTCGGAGATTTTTCGATCGAAATACAAGACGATTGATCTAGGTGAGTGGGCAGAACTTCATTATATGATTCTTGCATGCCTTAATAATGAATCTGAGTTTTTGAATGCTTGTTCTAAGATGATAGTTCATAAGAAGAATGATAGAACCTGCCTCTACATGCTAATAAGAGAACTCACATAGCTTGTCATTGAAACAAACTTGCTTGCCTAACTAGAAAACTTATAATGCTTATCTAAAGAGAAAGAGAGAGAACCATTGCCATGCTAGTTAAAGATAGAATGTAAATGCTTAGTTACACGGACACTGCTATCGATTGAATCGTTGCCTTGCTAATAAACAAGAGTAAAAGATGTTCATATGTTTTCTTCGTATATGCTAAGAGAAAGAGTAGAACTGCATGCTTAGTTAAAGAGATAGAGAACTATTTCTATGCTTGCTTGCTTAAATAGAGATTGTTATATATTTTTATAGAAGTTATCGAAATGCTTGAACGGAATCAAAGAATATGGCAGCCAGTCTGCATAAGAGATAGAAATTGTGGCCTGACCGCATAGAGACAAGAGACAGAAAGAGAAGAGATTGAATATATGCTTGTTATAGAACTGTTGCATCCATATAGAGTTTATCTGATAGAGTTGTATTCATGCATTGGTCTTAGACAACTTGTGCATAAGGGAAGATCCCACGAACGGTTTTTTGGGGCGCTGGGGACCGTTCGCCCTAGGGGGGATTAGAGGAATACCTGAGGCAAAGAAGTCCTCGCGATCAAGGGTATTCATGTCTATTAGATAGCTGGTTCACGTGTCAAAGCAGCTATGTATTATGAGAGAATATACAAAGTGCAGTGCTAGAACGTGATAATACCGCTTCTAATCTTGAGGAAGGAGACTCATAGACCATCATATAGTTAGGTCGCATGCTAGGATTTAGCCTTCTTGCATACCTAACTGTTTGATGCAGAGACGGACAGGGAAAGAGAGCCTTATTCATGTATATGCAAATGTTTCTAACTCGTATGTCTGCTGTAGGGATAACTGCTCGACGAAAGGGTAAGAATCACTGAATAAGTGATATGCAGGCTATTGAACATGCTATTCTGTATTAAATGCTTGCATAGAGAAGTCTTGTTTTTGTATATGCTTTGATCTCGTTCACATGATAAGATGTTGTTAATAAGAGAATGATAGAGATGCTAAGAGAGAGATGCTAAGAATATAGTTCACTAGTTGTTTGCTAAAGTCTTTAGAGAAATGCATATGATTCACAAGACACGTTGCGCACCAGAGATAGTATATGAATCTTGCATATCGTATATGAGCTGCTTATCTTGCCTGCTTGTTTATATATCAAATATGAACTATGTTTTCAAAGATGTTTCAAAAGAGAAGTAGTATGACTCTGTTCCTATGTTGCATGAAATGAACATAGGTAAAACTAGAAAGATCACTAGTAATGTAATATTTTATAACATGATTACTTAGTGTGGGTTTCAGGGGGTGAAGCTTATGTTCGTTGTTTTAGACTCACCAATACTTTCTCCAAAGTGTTGACCCACCAACAGTTTGCTTATTCTCAGGTGCTGGATCGTCCGAGGAAGCGATAGCCATGTCTTATCCCAGGGACCCGAAAATCTAGAGTCGATGCCTTGAGACGTATCGAGATTGCTTTGAGATGGTTTTGTATAGAGGGACATAATGTATGGAATGGTGTCATTGTAATCGAGAGAAAAAGAGCTTGAGCGAACTGTAACCTCGGCCAAGCGCCACTTGTAACACTTTTGAATATCAATAAAGAGCTTGTTTTTCATATGCCATTGTGTTCTTTACTTTTCTGCAATATATGTGCCGCTGCTCCTGTCTTGAATAGCTTACTTGCCCTTGTTCAAAGCTTTGGCCTTGTGCAAGCGCACTTTAGGCTTGCACGTCATCATGCCCGTGCGAAGATGATCGGTTTCGTAGGGACCAAGCGAGGACGATCGGACCCCTGCGGGACCGGGGCATGACAGGAACCGATCAAGAGGTTACGTCCTTGTGTACAAGTTTGTCCAGACCGATGCATGAATACGCTTCTATCAGATAACATACTATGCAAGCAGGCAATAATCAAGTAGACTCTTATATATTAACTTTTCTTATCATCAGTCTATATTAATGTACGAGGCACGTAACCATCAATCATATTCTTCTTATTGTGCGCAGTACTCGATGTACGGGGCACGTAATCATCGATGTACCAGAGTCATAACTATCGAGTATTGGCCTGTATCATCTCTTCT
Organism: Iris macrosiphon; assembly: GCA_036927795.1. NCBI lineage: Eukaryota > Viridiplantae > Streptophyta > Magnoliopsida > Asparagales > Iridaceae > Iris > Iris macrosiphon. Next base: position 145,353,769 of record JAYESA010000006.1, on the reverse strand, counting down.
CTTATGTAACCGTTCTATAAATTAGGCATACAAATATCTCTATTCAACAGGCATAGCATAGTCTTTATTTATCTTTACATGCATGTAGTTCTACTCTAGTTTAGCATACGATAGAAAGACAAGTTCAAGAAATCTTTTACTTTTTCTTTTTAGCATGGCAATAGTTCGTTTAATAGTAGTGTCTGTGTGTACTTGTATGCAACATTCATCTGCTTTACTTAGCATGGCAATGGTTTTATCCCTTTAGACAAGCAATACAAGTTCTCTAGTTAAGCCAAGCAATGATAATTTATTCTATAAATCAAGCCGGCAAGCATTTTTAAAGCATATATGGTTCTCTAATTAAGCATGCAGAGTCAGGTTTTATCATTCTTCTTATAAACACTAATCTTTGCTCAAGCATTTATAAAACTAGATTCTTTTATTAGGCATGAAAGAATCAGAGAATGAAGTTCTACCCACTCACCAAGATCAGTCGTCTTCTGGTTCAACAAGGAGCTCTTCAGGAAGGTTTCCTTTTTGAGTCAGCTGACCGATATCTCTCTTGTACATAATGCCAATGCGGAGCGGGGCACTACATACTTACCCACCAAGAAAAAGTTTTGTCCTCGAAACTCAAGAAGAAACTTTCGATATCCAGAGCAGCGATAGTCCTCATCGCTCGCCATCCTTAATTGAAAAACTCTAGCAATCAAAAATTATATCTCAAAAGCAATAAAATAATCCAAAAAACTTTTGCCGGCATCTTTTGAGAATATTTACGAATTTATTGTATGGAACGCTCAACACAGCAACGATATCAAGTGGCAAAGAAATATCTTGAGTCGAAGTGATGCAACGGAATGACCAAATGATCGAGCTTCTCGGATACCACTGTGTCATGCCCCGATCCCACAAGGGCCGATCGTCCTCGCTTTAGCGCCTTGCGGAACCGATCGTCCTAGCATGGGCGCGATGTCGTGCAATCCTAAGTTGCGCTTGCATAAGGCCAAGGCTTTGAACAAGGACAAGTAAGCTATTCAAGATAGAAGCAACGACACAATATTGTAAAAAATTAAATGAACATAATGGTATAAGAAAACAAGCTCTTTATTGATATATGAAGTTTACAAGGATTGCCAATTATCTACATCACTCAGTATATAATAACATCGTTCCATACATTATATCCTTTTATATAGAAAATATCTTAAAATATCTCGATACAGCTCAAGGCATCGACACCAAATCTCCAGCTCCTGAGGATGATAATTTGCTATCGCTTCTTCAGATGATCCAATACCTGCGAACAGAACTGGCGGGGGGTCGACGCTTTGGAAAAAGTACTAGTGAGTATAAAAGAAACAAATAGAAGCAACACTCTCTAAAACCAATACTAAGTAAGCATATGATAAAATATTACATTACTAGTGATCTTGCTACTTTTACCTAGGTTCATTTCATGCAGTACAGGATCAGAGTCAGTTTACTTCTTTTTAAAACATCTTTTGAAAGCCACATTTCATAATTGATTCATGCAAGCATACAGTAGAAAACTATTCTATCGTGCAATGCACAACATGTATTGCGAGCCATATTCGATTTCTTTAAGAACAACATCAGTGATCTAGTGGACTATACATCTCATTTATAAGGAACAATATCATGTTTACGTAAAACAGATAGACTTATATAGTAGTTTCGATAAGGAACATAAATTATCACTTGTACAGTGATTCTTACCCTTCGTCGAACGATTATCCCTCCAATAGACACATAAGTTAACAATATTTTGCATATATAAATACGTATTATTTTTTGTTCGTCCTTGCATCAAACAATTAGGTATGCAAGAAGGCTATCCTAGCATGCGGCCTAACTACATGATGGTCCATGGAAACCCATAATTAGCAGTTGAGACGTTCAAGTCCATCTTACTAATAGATTGACACCCTTCCTTGATCACGAGGTCTTCTAGCCTCAGGGTGTCTTGTCATCTCTCAGGCCGAATGATTCCTAGTTCCCTAGGAACCGATCAAGAGGTTATGTCCTTGTGCACAAGTTTGTCCAAATCGATGCATGAATGTGCTTCTATCAGATAGCATACTATGCAAGCAGGCAATAATCAAGCAGACTCTTCTATATTAACTCTTCTTATTGTCACGCCCCGATCTCCCGTAGCTAATCGGTCGTCCCCGCTAGGCGAGAATCATCACGCCTTGCGCTCCTGCGGGACGATCGCTTGACCCATATGGGTGTGATGCCGCACGAGCGTGAGCCGCGCCTGTGCAAGGCCGTGGTCCAGGTTGGCGGTAAGAGATCTAAGCCACAGAGTCGCACAAATTGTCCGAGTGCAGCAAAATTATAAACGCATAGGTGATTGGTAATAATTTCATAGAGTCATCAATAGCGGAAGTATTGAATAACACAAGTATAGAAGTAAAGCAAACTCTTTATTGATATTGAACAAGTGTTACAAGCGGCGCTAGGCCGAGATTACAAGTCGCTCAAGCCTCTCTCTCTGAATCAGTAAAAGCATGCCAAGTGGCTACATTTATGGAATAATGTATAGGCGATGTTCCAACATTATGTCCTGTATATGTGCTTCAGTTCCGGACGCAATGCTCCAAGGCTTCAGAGTGAACTCCATGCCTTAGCACGTACGAATGAGGCATCCGCACCGAACGAGGTTCTCCCGCACCCTGCAAGCAATTTGGTGGGTTATCAGTACATGAATGCACTGGTGGGAAGGCTACTCGCCCGCTCGACAAATCCAAACACATTCAATAGGTTCTGTGCACCATCTATTAAGTTATCCTTCTAGTCTTGCCTTAGGATAAGTTTTATGGCATATATGAAAAGCCTAACTGGTGTGGCAGTGTGTCGTGTGATACAAGAGGAAACACGACGAGGCTTACCAACTTACCATTTGTCCTTCCCTATCCAAGGCAAATATAGTTATTTCAAGCACGATTAGCATATATAATAAAATTCAGGGACAAATAGCATATGCAACACAAGTGTTGTGAACGAGGTTATGTTTCAGGTGCACGAGTTACACAATTATCAGGTGTGTTGCAGAAGATGTTAAAGTGTTTCATATATATACTAGTGTGTTATACTCATGATCGTCCAGGTGTTTCCGATTTCTAGGCACGATGCAATAACTCGCACGCGGATTACCGCTAAACGAGGATGACTTATCTATATGAACAAGAGGTCGCTGGCATAGCCATCAATGACGGGTCTTTGACGAGGATGGAATACAACGAAAGTACAAAAGGTACTACAAACCATCCCGCCAAGTACAAGAGACCCCAGAATCATTTCCATTCCGGATCGGATCGGGCCCCGGTGCCCCGGAGACCGTCCGTGGAACAGGTTTCGAAGATCCCCCTCGTTTTTGAGTTGTCTGCGACATGCAAGTCTCTAAGGTTATCCAAATTCACATCTTCACAAGACAATCCATGATTTGTGTTCTGAACGAGCATTACTCCATGAGCTGTGATACTTGACTTGCTTGACAGGATTTCTGTTCAGATGTAAACTTGACATGATTCTCGTTCAGTGTCCAACTTGCCTTGATGCATTCCCCTGGTACAGGGACTGCCTTAGCGACATAACGGTCCCGGATACTTGCAGGTTCATATTGCACAGAAGAGCTATTTGATAGTCTCCTAGCTAACTAGATGCATGCACGATACGCGATAGTGTTGTTGATTGTGACATAATTTCATTGTGGCAAGCAAGCATTTATATTGAACATAACATTTACAATTTTGCACGGGCCTAAGGGTAAGCCGAGGACTGAAATCGTAAAGGTACATACCGAGCAACATAATCTAGGGTCGTGCAGTGTAGCAAGTGAACAGTGCACTACAGAGTATAAATATATCGTTCTACTCGGGACATAACGGGATCTAGTTGCATAAGGCAAATGGAGCATGCGAGGGTCTGTATATAAGCAAAGTTTTATTTCCATGTTCTAACACAAGCAATACAAGTTGGGATTATTCCCTTAGCTAGGTGCGTTGTATTCTTATTAGCATGCAGGGGGTGATTCACCTAACGACTAGCATGAAACGTCCATATTTTAAGTATGTTGGCTAAGCAAAGACAAGTTCATCGTAGCCACCCACCTTAGCGATGATTCGTCTCGGTCAAGCGATACTCCGAGCAAGCCTCTGAAAGCCTAAGCCGGAACTCCTGAAGGGCCAAGTCTGGAAATTCTTTTGCCTCAAATGAGTATTTTTGCTGAGCAAAGCGGGTCGAGACGTTGCACTTTTTGTCGTTTGAATCGGCAGTCCGCTTGAGCGAAACGGGTCATTACACTTATCATCAGTTTATATTGATGTACGGGGCACGTAACCATCAATCCTCTTCTTATTTTGCGCAGGACTCGATATACGGGACACATAACCATCGATGTACGGGACACATAACCATCGATGTACCGAAGTCATAACCATCGAGTTCTGGCTCATATCATCTCTTCTCTTATGCAACAGTTCTATAAATCAGGCATACAAATATCTCTATTCAACAAGCATGGCATAGTCTTTATTTATCTTTACAAGCATGTAGTTCTACTCTAGTTTAGCGTACAATACAAAGACAAGTTCAAGCAATCTTTTACTCTTCCTTTTTAGCATGGCAATAGTTCGTTCAATAGTATTGTCTGTGTATATTAGCATGCAACATTCATCTCTTTTACTTAGCATGGCAATGGTTCTATCTCTTTAGACAAGTAATACAAGTTCTCTAGTTAAGCATAACAATGATCATTTATTCTATAAATCAAGCAGGCTAGCATTCTTAAAGCATATATGGTTCTCTAATTAAGCATGTAGAGTCAGGTTTTATCATTCTTCGTATGAACACTAATCTTAGCACAAGCATTTATAAAACCAGATTCTTTTATTAGGCGTGAAAGAATCAAAGAATGAAGAGCCCACTCACCAAGATCAGTCGTCTTCTAGTCCAACAATGAGCTATTTAGGAATGTTTTCTTTTTGAGTCAGCAAATCGATATCTCTCTTGTACATAATGCCAACGCGAAACAGGGTACTACAGTTTGGGTTCACATGAGAATGGGGGCGCACGTCGAAGGCGGTGGGGAGCCGGTGGGTCACGACGGAAGGGGGGAGGAGCGTCTGAGTTAGGGGTCGACTGAGGGAGGAGGGGCTGGAGCCACGCTGGAGGGTGGAGGGGAGGAGCACCTGAGGGAGGGGTCGCTGGAGGAGAGGGGGGATCGCCTCGCGGCGGGAAGGTAGAGGGGAGGAACGCCCGCAAGAGGGGTCGCCGGAGGAGAGGAGGAGTCGGGGGGGATTTTGGGAACGAAAGTGTTTTCGTATCGGGGGAAATAAAAAGTCGAATTCTATATGAAACAATTTAGCGACGTCTCAAAAGAACGTCGCCAAACGTTGTTATTTTTTAATATACTACGACGTAAATGTAACGATGTCGCAAAACGTCGCCAACTGTAAAAATATAGCGGCGTTCGGCGACTCCTCGATGGCCTTAATTTTCATAATACTAATGTTTGTCGCTAGATGTCGCATAATGTCGCCAACTGTGACGTATTACGACGTCTTCTTATTGCGTCGCTAATTTCGATAACATTAGTGAATAATTCGGAGTCGCTAAAGACGTCGCTAATATCACTTATTTTGGTAATGAATAATCAGACAACACATGCTCAAAATAGACTATACTACACCCATTTTCCAATTGTTAGGGGTATATATTCTTTTTCTACATTAATTATGGGTCTGCTTGGCAATTATAGGGGTAGCAGTTATGAGGTATTTTTAGAGTACTAGTTTTTAGCGGTTATAAGAGGCCCAATTTTGGGTAGTTTTAAGTAGCGACTTTTAAACAAATCCAACCCATGATTGATAATTCATTAACGAGCGGTTCTGAAAGTTTTTACACGAATAAAATTACCTATATGTTCATATATAAACAAAATCTCTCTCAAAGTTTCATTTATGATGCCGAAGTTCATCTAATTTTGTGAATGAATCTTCAGTTGATTCAGTAAAGAATTTAGCGGGTATATTACATGTACTTTTTTTTATCACAAGTCTAGTTGGGATATTATTCACCTTCTCAGAAAAAAGAGAATGTCCAATTGCATATATATGTTAAATTCTTTTATGTACTATTTTTATTTGGTTGTGTTTTGTATCGACGGTTTTATATAGTATTTTAAGAATAAAGAAGTAGAAGAGTAACACAGTTGAAAAAAATAGGGTAGGATATGAGTAATTATAATTATATATTTTTGATAAGGATATAAACGAAAATAATAATAAAAATTTTCAAAATCCACCGATTTGGTATATTTATAAATACACCCTTAATTACATTATACCAAATTTGGGGGGTTTTTGAGCCGACCAAAATCAGTGTCTCAAAAAAATTAACAAGGATTTTCATAAACGGCCGGTTCAAAAATATTCCAAAACCAATAAAAATATTATTACAAACTAGACCCTAAGGGTCTGCTTAGATTGATGGTTAAGAGAGTTAAGTGAGAAAAAATAAAAACCATGCTTGGTTTGAGGGTGGGGATCTAGGAGGGAGGGTTATAGAGGGTTAAGTGAGGGTTTGTTTAACCCTCTTTTGTCTATTTTTTTAATCTTCCAAATCGGAGGGTTAATGAGGGTGATTGAGGAAGTTTTGTTTAAAAAATCATTAATATCCCTTAGTCTTAGAAAATATCATTATTTTTTTTTCTATTTTTTTTGGTTTCAACATGCTGCTCCGTAGCTTTCTTATTTGTGAAAATATTTTGAAAAGTTCTAATTAAAATTCCAATCAAATTTAATTTTATGACATATATAATAAGAATATTTTTGATAACTATTCTATTTTTATTAATCCTACTCTCACTCAAAACTTTTTTTTTTTTCTTTCTTGCATTCAATGTGTATTTATGAATAATCTCATTTTTCAATTATTCAATCCAAGTAATCCAAGCAGAGAAACACCACCAACACCAACTAGATTTTCCCAAGCAAAATTGGGGGAAATGAAGAGCTACTCCACGGAGCGGGAGGACACACCGGACCTGCAAGAGTGGGCCGAGCTGGTCCTCCCCTACCTCCCCCCACCCTCTCTTGCCTCCGCCGCCTCCGTCTGCCACTGCCTCCGCCGCGCCTCCCTCTCCATCGCCGCCGCCCGCGCCTCCGACGCCTCCAGGTCCCTAGAAACACTCTCCCCCATCCCTTTCCTCAACCCCCTCCCCCACCCTCGCTATTCCCACCCCTACTCCTACTTCATCTACACCTCCGTCCCCCTCCTCACCCCGCCTCCCCGCTCCCAGCCCTGGGGTACTAAATTTCACCACCGCCGGGACCTACCACCACCCGACCCTTTCCTCCCTCTCCAGTCCTTCCTTTCCGCCACCTCCGTCAGCGATTCCAGATGCTGGTGTGCCGACGACTGCTCCACGGAGGCGGAACTCTGCCCCTGCTCTGTCGGCGACGCAGCGGAGTGTGGAGCGGGGTGCGGGTGCGGGCCTGGCTGCGCGAACCGGCGCACGCAGAGGGGGGTAGGCGGGCAGCTGAGGGTCGTCAGGAGCGCCAAGAAGGGGTGGGGCCTGCACGCCGCGGAGACCGTCAAGAAGGGGCAGTTCGTCTGTGAGTATGCTGGTAATATTCAAACCACTCACGTTCATCATCCTCAAATTCCTAGTCAATGTAGCTAGCTAGGTTAAGTGTTGTAGCCAGGATTTGGATATAACGGGTCAAAATAACCTAGTAAATGTTTAATAAAAAAAAATATAAAAATATTAAGAAAAAATAGCATAAATTAGTCGTATTTTTTTTTTGATGACAACATATTATAATAGTTACATTAGATCATTACCAACAATAATTGTCTACAATAACCTCCTATGAGACTTTATATTTTGAAAATGTTGCAAGATGTCCTCCTTTTCAACTTTTGCAAAAATGCCTGGCTCAATTTATGTCACCAAACACAGTGAACAGTAACGGTACAACGGTCAGCGATCGATGAAGCGTCTATGAATGTACTATGAATGTGAGATGAGTCGATAAGGGACTGGAGGAAGAGAGAGAAAAATTTGAGTGGGGTCAGCTGACCCCACTTGTCCTACTCTCCCTCCGCCCATGGCTACGATCACAAGAGGGTCATGCCATAAAACGTATGATACAAGTTGGCTGGCGGTCACATTTAGGTAGACATACTTTTTGGATATGCAGTTTAACTATGGATAGTGTGGATTAGGAGGTAAGATGATACAATTTGCTATAGCAAAGTGCATTTATTTTTCTGTGACACATTAAGCCAAAGCGATCAAGTGATGACAATCCCATACTATCTTGGACACCTAATTAGGGTCAAGGTTTTAAGTATCGGCCGATACCGATACGTATCGGCCGTATCGGATCGGTTTTGAGCTAGTCCGATCCGATACTGTCAAAAATTATCGGTATCGGCTGTAAAATTTCATTGTATCGGTCTGTATCGGCCGATACATATCCGATACGGACCGATACGGACCGATACATACTGCTACGAACCGCTACAAACCAGTTTTTAGTATTAATATTTTAAAAATTCAAAAAAAAAGAATCTTCAATAAAACAACGAACGACAACAAGAAGGGCAGAAATTCAGTCATCAACCAACAAGGGGGAGAGAATCAAAGGATCACAGAAATTTACAAGACAAATCCAACAAAAAGAGTGCATATTAAAAATGAAACTAAAAGCAGAACTCAATTGTTGAGACCAAAATCTCTATAAATAATACAAAAATTATCTAGAGAGCATTCCATTCAGAGCTCTCTTTTTCGTTGTCGTCGACGCTGCCTCTGCTCGTGGAGGAGTGGAGGAAAGGAAAAGAGAATGAAAATGGAGATGGGAGGAGAGAAGTGGTGGCGCAGTCTCTCCTCTCTGTCCTAAAAGAGAGAAGAGGCAGAGAGAGAGAGAGAGGAACCTTATATTATTAGGGTTTAGGGTTAAGGTCGGGCCCACATAAAATACTGGAAAAAAAATGATTTGTTGTGGATGTGGTTCACCCAATACTGACAGCAGCACCACAGCACTATTAAGTGCACTTCCTGCACATTTCCTAAGGCCACGTGAAAGTGTTGTTTATATTAATGCATACATAATATTTATTAATATTTATGTGGGGACCAACTTCAAAATATATGGAAACAACTTAATTGTCAATACTTAAATAGCACTTTTTGTTGTCAGGTTGACAGCATATATATATATATATATATATATAAATATATATATATATATATATATAAACATTGACAGCATATTTTTTGTTGATAGGTTGAAAGATTTGAATTTGACAACACATTACTTTTCGTTGACTGATTGACAACATTCATTTATATATATAGAAACAAATTCAAAGTTTTGAATTTGACAGCAAGCATTGCTCTCTGTATATAAACAAATTTGAATTTGAATTTGACAACAGGCTTTGCTCTCTCCTCCCATTTTTTTTCCAACAAGGTTCAGATATATATATATATTTTTTGTCGATACCAAAAAATCCGATACTCCGATCCGATACCGCCGATATTGCCGATAATGCCGATACGGATACTCATACAAACTGTCCGATATCGATACCGAGTTTTTGAACCTTGATTAGGGTACAATAGGATTTATATTTTTATGGATTTGGAATGCTACTTGATTTTGGGGTGCAATAGATGTTCGATTGGTGATTAGGAACATGTTTAGGTGAATTAGAGACATTCGCATGCTATGAAGATTGTTCTAACTCAAATTAGGAAAATTCAGCAATTATATCAACTAATAATAGACAGGAGCAATTTTGTTCGACTTAATTAGGGGGTCTTGGTTATAAATAATCTAACTTGGGCTACTTAGTTTTGAAAGATGATTACACTAAGGGGTTGTTTTGATAGTGGTAAGTGCATTGAAAGTGACATCAAACTGTCACTTCTATTGCAACTGCTAGTTGAGGAAAGGAGTTTTGGTGTTTGGTTAACATTTGCAACTGCATTGTAAGTGGTGGATTTCTGACACAAAATAGTGTCCTCTTCTTACACTTCTCACCTGCAACAAAAAAGAAATGGAAGTTCGTTGAAAGTGGTGGATTTTTGCCATGGAGAGAGAGGGGGAGAGAGGGCGAAGAAGAAAATAGATAGCCGAACAACAAGAGAGAAGAAAAACAAGAACGAAAGAAAACCCTAATTTTGAACCGAAAAAAATCCTAGAAAAAGAAGATGACAAAAATATATGATCCATCCATGGCGAGATCGAACAATCCGAAGAAGGGAGAGGACAAGGAGGAAGAAGAGATCTGGTGTACGGATTCCATACAATGCTGGTGTCCGAGGGAGTTGACTAGAGGCTTTCCGGCCACGGAGTCGGCTCTACATACCCCTTTGGGGACTTGGGGTGGTAGCGGCAGCACGAGAGGGGCTCGCAGCCCTTTAGCATCAGCCTCTGCGCGAAGATGTCGTCGGAAGGGTACTCGCCGCCGGGCTTGTATGTCATGTACTTCTCCACCTGGTCCTGGTAGTGGCGGCAGGCAGTGCCGAGGGGGAAGAAGATCTTGTCAAAATCGATGTTGGGGTTGAAGTCGAGGGGGAGCTTGTGGGGCCCTACCGCGAGCTTGAGCTCCTCCGAGAGCTCACTCTGCCACCCCTCGAGCTCCTCGGGAGGGGAGGTGGAGCGCCCAACCTCGCCGAGCTCGACAAGGAGGGTCTCGAGGAGGGAGTTGGAGGTGGTGAGGCGGCGGTGGATGCTGGTGAGCTGGGTCTCGATGTGGGCAAGCTTTGCCTGGGTCGTGTTGAGCTCGCAGAGTATCGACTCGGAGTCCCATAGGCTAGAGGCTCGCCCAGGAGGAGAAGTCAATGGCCCTGGTAGCCGACGTCGACGAATAAGAAATGGAAATGGAAATGGAAAGAAGGTTCGTAAGGAGCAATATGAGAATGAACTTGAACTTGGTTCTAGCGGAACTCAAATTGATCTGTTGTTGTTGCTGCAGTGGTTTACCGGATAATGAGGAGACATTCAAACATTGAAAGTCCACATTTTTTGAAATTTCTCACTTGTGGGAGATAAAACCCTATATATCTAAACATATTTTGGAAAGTGATATATGTTGAACGTGCACTGCATTACAACATGTTGGAAGTGACACTTTTACACTTTTGAGGAGATACAAGCATCCAAACAGTCCCTAAAAGAAAGTTTTGAGGAATGCTCAACCTTATAGTAAGCACTCAAATTGCATTTCGAAAGGTTTCAAACTTTCAAGGTCCACTTAAGTTTTTATAAATCAAAGCTCGAAGAAGATAGGAAGTAAAAGGAACTAGATACTCCGAGGAACCAGCATTGTTCTAAAATGCGTTAAAAAGCGGCGCATAAGCGCTATGCGGCTACCCACCGCTATTTTTTTTTTCAATATATTGTATGTTCTAGACGGTATGCAACACGAAAAAACGATATTATGCAAGAAAAATCATATTATGCGACCAAAGCAGAAAAATGTCGCCTAGATTTTGGTCTAATTTTTTGTCCAGGAATTATATTTTAGCATGATCGTTTTTATTTTCTTTGTCAGTTTTTGGCATGACTCAAAATATTTATATTGACCTTTATTTTTATACTATATAATTATAAATTATAATTTTATTTGTTCAATACTTGTTATTGTAGTCTTTGGTCTATTTGAATGTTTGCTAAACTTTTTTATAATGTAATCCTTGTTTTATATATACATATAAAGATATATTTTTGTATTACTTCCATTAAACTAGAGAATCCTTAAAAAAATTTAATGGTAATGTTTTTTTTGTTGTTGCATAAATCCGCATAGGAGGCCACCAAGCCGCCTAGGCTCTAGGCGTCCCTTGACGCATAACGACCGCCTAGCGCTTTCTAGAACACTGCATCATATGTCAAAATCTCAGTGAAATGGGAACTCTTTCTCCGGTATGTCGTAAGGTTTTGAAGAGTATTCCTCCATGTTTATAATTGCTATATTTTGCTAGTAGACCAAAAACATGAACCCCAAAACCAATAAGACTCAATAAGCACAATCCTAACCCTAATTTGTTAGTAGACCAAATTAGGATAAAAATTCAAATTATTTGTTCGAATTGATATTGTTTAGATTGTTATTATCTAGTGTTAGAGTTGTTATTGTTATTTATCTTATGAGGATACAATAATAATTGTGGGTGTATTGCATATCGATATAAAAACACATGAGAGTGCAACTTGCACTCACATTCCTCATATTCTCTCTTCTCCTCCTTTTCTTTTTCTCTCCTCTCCAAACTTTACTTCTAGCACTCTAAAAGTATCTTGGATATGAAATTTGGGTAAAATAGGAGTTGAAATTTATCATTAGGCACCCTACTTGACTCTAGGTTATTATGGATGTTCAATTGGTGCATGATTTGATGAATTAGAACATGCAATAAGGACTACTCTAACTCAATTGCAAAAGATTTAGCAATTATATCATCAACAATAAGCAACAAAAGCTATTTATGTGATCTAAGTAGGGATTCTTGGTTTCAACTAATCCAATTTAGGGTACTTATATTAGAAAGATGATATACTTGTGTTTTGTTTGGAGGAAACCAAGAGAAAGGAAAGGAAATTTAAACTTTTCATGTAGAAATTGGAAGCCATTTGTATAAGGTCCCGTTTCCTTCTCCTTTCCTTTCTTTCACTTTCTTAGCTTCCAGGCTGGATATCTGTGCAGTTTTCTAGGTTGAATATCTTTCCTATTGTCTCAGGGAAAACATATCTTAGTATCCAAACACAAACTTAAAGAAAGTTCTGAGGAAAGCTTAACTTTGGCGGTAGTACTTGAATGACACCTCCAACTGTTTTAAGGTCCACTTAAACCCCATAAAATCAAAGATCAAAGAAGATAGGAAGAAACAAGGGAACAGCCACTTGAAGGACCCTATAAAAGAATAGAGAAGGATCACTATCTTAGCAAGCCACATCTAGAAGATAATTCTAAGATAATAGCAAGCCACATCTAGAAGATAATTCTAAGATAATTCTTTCTCCTTAGTTATGTTCTAAGGTTTGAAGAGTATTCTTAAACTTACACTATTGCTATCCTTTGCTAGCATACCATAAAAACGAACCTTCAAAGCTACAAGAATCCGCTAAGCACCCAATTGGACAAGCACCCAATTGGACTATATTTCTACTTTCAGGTTGCCAAACCCGTTTCTTATGAATGATGAAAATAATATTTGATCAAAAGGGTACTCTTTGCTACTAATCAAAGGATGAAAAAGACACAAGTTCAAGGGACATACTAATGATAGAGAGAGGTGCACACTTCTAGACTTGTACTTACAAGAACATAGATTTCTGAATTGAGAGATACGCTCCTGAACATCAACTATCTGACAGTGTCTATATCCTAAAATTCCTAACATGGAAGAGGATTTTAAAGGTGAAGTTCAGCAGGTATCCATTTCAGTTAACAATTGTTTTGTGCAAAGAGTACTGGTTGGTTAATCTGTTACCAGAAAAACCATGACGACTCATCTCAGTCTTGCTCATGACCTCAACTTGACGTAGGTTAGGAGCACGATTGAGATATGTCATGATGATTTGGTTTCTCTGGTGGGAGAACGACGAATGTAATGTTCCTTGGTACAAAATAGTTATTTATTGAAGTATAGCCTAGTGGAGTTTGCTCTTAAATTTTTTGAACGTGTTAGAGAGTGGATATTTTTTAGATATTTGACACCGAGGACAAAATTGAGATTATATCTCTTCATTGAGCAATCTATATGTTGACATAGCAAAAAATAGTGTTTTCGATGAAGGTGTACAATTATTATTTATTACAAATTGACAAAGAGTACAAGAGAATTCTATTACAAAGGATCTAAGCACAAAAAGTAAGATTTGGGGTAAGTGTGGCGGTGGAGATCGAGCACTGCAGCGGCTCCTTTACTCCGTTGACGATCCGGGACTAAGAAGGTTGACGAGGGGGCGCTCCTGTCTTTTTCTCCTCCTGTAGAGGCAGCTGCTAACTTCCTCCTTTTTCTTACGTATGGTGGGCATAGGGTTCTAGGCTATGAATCTCTTTGATCTATTGATCATCTGCATGTGGGAAAAACATCCACTATTTATAGCCTTCAACAAGGCATCACGTAGGCGCATGTACGTGAATTGCATGACGCATGACACTGCAAACGCATGAGAGTTGGCAGGATCATAATGGCGCATGACACTACGGGCGTATGACACACTTAGATACATAGGGGCGCATGGCACTGCGGGCACATGAGACACCTAGATGTAGGTGGGTGCATGGCATTGCGGGCACATGAGATACCTAGATGTAGGAGAGCGCATGGCACTACGGGCGCATTAGACTCTACTTAGACTGTTGGCGCATTGGCTAGAATCCTTGAGGCACAAGGAGTTAGACTACTGAGGCACATCATTATGGCGCATGGAGCAAGGTCTCTAGGATGCATGGAGCAGATTTTTTATTCTTCTACAAGACCCCCTTCAAAGTTTCTGAACTTTAAAACTTTGTAAGTTTTTAAAAGTTTGGAATACTTTGAACATAAGCATGGAGAACATGGGTGGAGGAATTATTTTGGTACGCGTGTGAGGCATCCCTATATGCGGCTCATCTGCGGAGTATTCTTCCTTTTGGCGCAGTGCACTTTTTGGCGCATCTGGGTACTAGGCGCATGGGATAGCTTGGCTTCCAGGCACCTAGACTGGTTGGTCTTAATAGCAGTTAGGCGCATCAGAGCTAGGCGCATCTGACTGTCACTCAGTTAGGCACATAGGGTCACTTGGCTGCTTAACTGACGGTCAAGTCAGCGGCGCTTCGTCTGGGGGGGGGCTCGCTTTTCGAAGTGTCGGCCGCCGTGAGTACCACCCTCCTATATATATATATTCCACAGCTGAGAGAGAGAAAGAGAGGAACTCCTCTTGCTGTTTCTTTTGCGAATTTTTTTTTTCGACTCCTCCTTGCTCCCATCAACCTTGTTCTATCACCATGGCTCCCAAAGGCACAGGGAAGGGCAAAGGGAAGGTCTCGTCGTCGAAAACTACGGCCGAGCCAATCGTCGAGGAATCGGCACACGTCGACGTGCGATGGGCTATGAAGGGCAAGGTGTCGTGACCCTTCGCGTTCTTTTTCCTTCATTCGAATTTCTTTCCTTCTTTTTAGGGTCTGTTGCATGGATGAGTCCCACCCCATTGGAAGCATGCATGGACTCGTCATTGTTGTGGCGCATGGACTTAGCTTTTTAGTTTCGTCTTGTAGATGCGTCGTTAGCTCACTACTTTTCACGCATGGATATGGCCGTCTTTGGACGCCTGTCATGAAGCATGTGTCGAAATACCACATGTATCCATTACTCGCACTTCGCGGGGAACGCTTAGTTTTGACTCTGATGTGCCATTCCTTCGTGATGTGCGGGGGATGCTGCTGGTGTTTCGCCCGTGATGCGCCGAGTGGTAGACACATGCATATCTAATCAATGCACGCCTACTTTAGTTTGTGCATCTGGATTTTAACGTCCTGTTTGGTTTGCTCCTGCAGTTTCAATGGCAGTGTCTTCAATGGGTGTAATTTTTTTTTGCCGAGCCTTGAGTATCCTTGGCTTGGACTTCGTCAAGGAAGTGGTCAATCCGGCCAAGAATCTTATTTCGGCAGGTCAAACTACAGCAAGGATGGACCTCATTGCTGAGCAGGGTTATACCTTTCTTCAGCGCCTGATGGACCCTGGGAAGATTTTCGTTATTGCCGGTTCTGAAGAATACTTTCTGAAATTCCAATTTTTATTTGGCGATGGCTTGATTGCTCGCGAGAATACGCAACTGAAGTTAAGGAGTGGTACTTTGAGGCCCATGACGTGAAGATGTATATCCCCAAGATCGAGCGTCATCTTCCACTTTCGGCTTTTACGTATTTAGCTTCCAAAAGGAACATGAACTGGAATCTTACTCCTTCTCAGGGCGGCATGCTATCCGGTCACTTTAAGCTTTTGACAAGTACTCATCAAAGGGATAATTTTGGATTTGCAAGGAACGGGCCTTCCTACTCCTTATGGGTGTTACGTCCCGGCAGCTTGGTTAGTGAATTGGCCCCGGAGTTTCAGGTCTTTGGAGTTTCGACTTTTGCCAATCGGCTTTTGGAACGCGATCTTTTCTACCCGCCTGGTTCTATTCGAGGGACCAACTGGACTCATATTGACCAATCGGCTTCAGATCCACCTATGAGGTAGATCTGAAGAATCTTGGGTTGTACTATGCTTTGAGGGCCACTCAGTACGGGGTAGGAGTGAACCGTGACATGTTCTTCGCCTTGATAGAGATGTATAATTGCGATTCGGGAAAATTCTTCACGTCTGGAGAAAAATGGGCCTGGCCCTCCATGAGATGCACGTGGTCTCTCGGCTCCCATGGGGCACTGAGCCATACGAGGAGTACACTCCTTGTAACAAGGAGCTTACAACTTTGGAGGTGAGCCACCCTGAAATGATAGCCGTGTACAAAGAATTGTTGTGCCACCATCAAGTAGGTCATTGCCAGGACAAGACGGGGGCTTCTCCCCATGCTACCATCTGGAAGTGGTACCTCTTCCCGAAGCCTAAGGCCGGAGAAGCGAGCGGACATCTCTCTGCTCGCCAAGCTTCTTCCTAGAAAGAGAGGATTTAATGGCCTCCACGAACGAGAAGAACCCCACGGTAGACGGCGAAGGGAAGCCAAGTTCTGAAATTTTCTCTTTTTTCATTCATGATTTGTTTAACTCGTCGTCGAAAGCGGCGCTTGTCGGCTATTTGATGATATGGCTGCATAACTATGTCTTCCCTGGCGGCTCGGGCTCTCTGGAACGAGTTAGTAGGAATTTGATTTTTTTGGCCGTAAAACTCGTCTTCGGTCACATGCTTGCCCTCTTCTCTGCAATGGTCTGTGGAGAGTTTGTAGAGAAGTTGACACCGAAAGGGAGAAACAAGGGTGACTTCTCCCGAGTAGAGCTTCCCTATCATTATTTGATGGATTGGTTGATCCTACACCATCCTACTGTAATGCACTACGGTACGCAGGAAGACGCCGAGGAAGGGGACGCGTTCCTCCGACGTTACCGCAGAGGGGATTGGGTACATTTGGGAATACCTGCTTGTCGTAGGACGTTAGGCTTTTTGGATGGTTATAACTTCTTTGTGGTTCCTCCACATTATGCGGGCTTTACGGAGAATGAAGATCTCGAGGATGTTGGCACCGGGTCTTCTGGTTTGCCGAGACAAGCCTTCTACTGCTGGTTGTTGATTCGGCCTTCTCACCGGTGTATCGGAACAGGGATAGGGTCTACCTGGAGCCATACCTCCCGAGCCGCTTTGCTCGTCAATTTGGCTACAATCAACTGTTGTTGTGTACCCCAAGCTCTAGCTTGGGTTATGTGGGAAGTTTACTTGATGGTGCCCGGGCTTGGTAGTATTACAACGTTGGCTGCACTGGAGCAAGCTTCATCGCACCCTTACAGCGGCCTACGACTAGCATCTTGTACGCGGTTGTGAGATTCTCCTGTTCTGCGAACAATGTCCCCGGGCTATGATCGGTAGCGGAGCTTTATTGTCGGGACCAAGCTGGATATCTCGCGAACTGTTAAGAGGCATTCCCACCATTCTGGTAGCCGCAGAGTCCGAACCCGGAGCAAGAGCCAACCGGCAGAAATAGCTGTAGTCTCTTTGAACCTGGAGCAGGAGCCTTCGTCCTTGAAGAGAATAAAGAAGGCTGTTGTTTCCAAGGTGACGGGTCTAGTACAACCTGTCCCTCTGTTTCATAAGGGAGCTGGGGGACAGTCTTTGGTATTAGTGTTGTATCCCGTATTTTTTATTCATTTCACTTGACTATTATGCGTGATTGACCTCTTTTGTGTTTGTGCAGGAGGCTGCCGCGGCTGGGCTTGTTGAGTCCGGGTTGAGCCAGGCTCCTCCTTCCTTAGTTGAAGAGACGGAAGTGATAGTTGATCCTCCCGAGATGTCTTTGACCGAGGATCCTGCCATTGGCGACCCTACTCTCTAGGAACCTATCCGTGACGTGCCCCTAGCCGGGGATTTCAGTGACTGGGACAGCCCGTTGGAGGAGGATGTCCCAACAGATGATAGCCCCCGATTGACTTGGTGGGTGACGATTTTTCTAATATGATGGCTGCTTATGATACCGGGGCCGAACTCCCGTTGCGATCTTGTGCTTCAGGTACGTTTCCCTTGGGTCAGCCTACCGGTGATCCATTTTCTCTTTATTTTACTGCCCTTCTCGAGAAGGTGGCTCAGATTATGACACCCTTTGTAGGCACTTCTCGGGTGGAATCCTTTAGTGGAGAGGGAAGTGGCACTATGGCGGAGAAGGAGCCTTTCGCTCCCTTGCAGGCATTAGCCCCAGCACCAGTAGAGGCAGCGCCGAGATTTGGAGAGAATGAGACCCTGGCTGCGGAGGAGCTCGTAGCGGGAGCCGCTCCTCCAGGGGTCAGTACTGGAAGGATGCCTTCTCCTCCTATACCTGCAGAAAGTCCTGCTCCGGGAGTGGAGGCATTACCGGAGACTGGGGTGCTAGAGGAAGTCTGGGTCGCCCGAGGAGAGTTGTTCAGCAATTGCCGAGGCGACAGTCGTGCAACCATTTGGAGTGGTTACAGGGACATCGAGGATAACCGAACAGCCTCTGGCTCCCCCCGGTAAGTAGGAGAGTAAGCCTTCCCCTTTCCTTGTGCAATTGTTTCTTGGTTACTGATTTTGTCGTCATTTGTTGTAACTGTTATCCTTGCGTCAGTTGGGACTTCATCGGTTCCACCTCCCCTGACTCATCTTTCTTTGGCTGATGCGGAGGACTACACCTCCTTTCACGTGGAGTCCTTCCGTATTCTGAAGCGGGGGGTGTTAGGTGTCTTAGAAAGGAACCGGCATTTTACCCAAGCCAAATCTTCGACGCTATCTCTGATAGAACTGATCCGAAAGTGCCCTGGGTACGAGGTCAAGGCAGATATTCTGGAAGCACAGGTAGAGGAGAAAGCAAGTGAAGAGGCGACAACGGTCTATCAGAAACTCTTGTTGTCAGAGACACTTGACCTCGTACCCAGTTGAAGTCACTTGACGACAACGGTCTCGAAACTCTTGTTGCTGAAGAGTAGGATCACCTGATTGCCGCCATAGCTAGGGAGATGTCTGATTACCCCTTTCGTAAAGAGATTCTCGATCGTGAAGAGGCGAAAGCAAGTGCCAAAGAGTTGGAGTTTGCCGCTGCCAGAGACTCGTGCTTATAGCAAGGACTTGCTGGCCAAGCGTCTGACGGACGTGCGGGCACAGATCGGACAACTTCAAGTAGAGGAGGCCAAACTAGAGTCTGATGCTCGTCGCGCGACGGAGGAAGAACTTACTCTTGCTGAACAAGCTGATGCCAATGCTTGGTACGTTGCACACGTGAGGATTCAGAGGGAAGATTTAGAAGCCGAGCATGAGAGGCTAGCTATTTTTCAGGATGAGGCTGTACTCCAACAAGAGGCTGAACGTCGAGCCAGAGACGGTGTCCTTGTTAAGGCAGATCGGTTGAAGCGTCGGATTGATGAACTGTATTGATGCCAACGGACCCCAAGAGCCATAGTTTTTCTTTCTTTTTCTTGTACTTTTCCTTTTCTGGGGCCTTAACATGCCCTTTGATGTGGCTCCCTTGTTTTTAGAAGCAGAAACTTTTATTTTGCTGATTTAATACAATCTTGTAATATCTTTCTAGAGATATATGAGTGGACCTATTATTTGTGGTGTGCCTGGGCACAAATAATAAGTTTGGCAGGAATCCTATCAGAGGTGACAGGTTTTGGTGGACTAATCACCGCTGGCGTACTTGTGACGGAGTACGGATGATTAGTTTAGGTGGTTTCTCATGTTGGAGATGGGAAGATTTGAGGTAAGAAATGTGGTTCAGAGGTAATATGGACATGAACTCACAATTCTGGGGTAAAGTTTACTCAGAGGTAATATGGACATGGTAAACTTCATTAAGGAGAGTACGGTAATAAACCATAGTCTCATGGTAAGGCTAAGGCTTACTCAGAGGTAATATGGACATGGTAAACCTTATCACTAATGTTTAGGAATATAGTTCAGAGGTAATATGGACGTGAACTTACAATTCCGCGGTAAAGTTTACTCAGAGGTAATATGGACATGGTAACTTTACTAGTGAGAGTACGCTAATAAACCATAGTTTCATGGTAAGGCTTACTCAAAGGTAATATGGACATGGTGAACCTTATTACTACATGTTTGGGAAGGTAGCTTAGAGGTAATATGGACATGAACTTACAATTCCGCGGTAAAGTTTACTCAGAGGTAATATGGACATGGTAAACTTTACTAAAAAAATAGGAATATGGTTCAGAGGTAATATGGACGTGAACTCATAATCGCATAAGAAAATTTTGTGGATCCGTTACCTATTGCGTACTTGGAATTTCTGAGTACAGGTAACAGATTTATCTGTATGCTACAGACGGACATAAGAAGAAAGAAAGAAAATTTTGGAGAGGGGAAACGTTAGCTTTTATCTTCCCCTGGTAGGAATGACATTTTAATTTGGAGGCAATCCCTTACCGAGAAAATAAGGGACTTCTTCCAAAGGGATCATATCGTCGAATGATGATGCGTCGGTGGATGCCGCAATGTATTCTTCCAACTCATCTTTAGTGGTCGCCAGTGACGCTGGCGGTGCCGGAGCTTTCCTGCTGAGTTTGACTAATAGCTGCTATGGGGTTCCCACGACAGGGGGTTCTTTGTTTGGAAGGTTTCTCAACCTCCAAGGCTTGACCACTGGGGATTCAGGTGCCTTCTTACGAAGCTTGACAACCAGAGGAGCGGCTGCGGGGATTGGGCGCCCTTTCAGACTAATCCTTAGAGGAGTGTTTGAAGTTATAATGGTGTCGGCGTCGTTGACACCTTCGTCTGAGTGGATTTGTTTGTACAAAACCAAGTCGGAGTAGTACGCCTCGATTTTCTTGAAATGATCCACGTCAGCGATTTCTGTTTTAACGACGCCATCTTCGTTGACGTACTTCAAGCATTGATGGAGAGTAGATGGAACAATTATATATTCATGTATCCATGGTTGCCCAAGCAGGACATTGTAGGATACTTCCACGTCGATGACGTAACACGTCACCTATGTACGGAGGTCCCCGATTTGGCATTTCAGACGAATCTTGCCTAGCGGATAGCTTCTCCCAGCGTTGAAGCCGCTGATGGTGGTATTAGTGGCTGCCAGCCGATGTATTGGGATGCCTAGAATTTGTAAGCTCCGTGGGATGATGCTGAGGGATGACCCGAGGTCGATATGCATCTGATCCGCTTTAATAGCTCCGATGTATCCTATGTAATACAAGGGACGATCGTGCCTATTGTTTTTCAACAGCATGTTCTGTTGGGAGAATGTTATGCTGGGAATTGTCTCCATCACACTATTGCATTGAGGACATACGGCGGGATTTTTCGTCGGTGGCTTGAATTGAGCCAAGTAGGAGTCGGCGTTTAGCAATGCCTCACTCAGAGCATCGCGGGTCTTTTTGGAAAGACGCAGGAGCTTGAAGAGTGATAGCTTCGCGTGAGTGTTGGCCAATTGAGCTAGTATATCGAAGCTATAGGGCTTCTCCAGCCCTTTCGTTACATCCTTTCGCAGAGGTTTATCATAACTAGTTTTCTTCTGCTTTTGCTTGTCCGCCGCCGGAAGCTGGGACGGACCCGGATCAGAGGCCGGAAGATCACCCGCTAGAGGTGCAGTCATCGGGAGCGTTGTAATCACGCTGATGGGTTAGTCCCGACCTGGTTGCTCCAGCTATAGCTTCATTTGTTGTTTGGGAGACCGCGTGACGGGACTTGGTCTTCTTCCCTTTGGCCTTAGAGACTGGCGGTGTTGTTGGTTGTGTCATATCCGGGACAAGGCCTGGACGAATCCACATGACTTCGTCTCTTGGAGTCGCAATGTGGAACCAAACCTTCTGCTCGGGCTGGGGGGAGGTTAACTACCTCCATGGTTGTCCTTGGTATGGGGACGACACCATCTTGGGCTTCTCTCGTCGGGAAAGTGCCGAACTGGAGAGACACCATGTTTGTCGTGACGATCTTGTCTTCGTAGTCCAAAGGGAGAGCTTTGGAGTCGATAAGTCGCTGTATCTGCCTTTTCAACACATAGCGGTCCCCCGTGGGGTGATGGACGTATCGGTGGTAGTAACAATACTTGGGATTGTCCACCTTTCCCGTCTTATCAAGACGTTTAATGTCGGGTAGCTTGAGCTTGTTACCTTTTATCAAAACGTCAAAGAGTTCCATGACATTGTCGTCATTAAAGGAACAAGTCTCATGTACTGCTGGTGGATCTGTCAGCTTAGGAACATGTGATGTTGAATTTTTGGCCAAGTTTAGTGTCAAGGCATGCTTCCCTTTATTGTCACGATTATTGTTTGCGACGAAAGGACGCTTTCCCTTATCTTCAGTGCTAGGAGTTTGGAATCCCAACGAGCGGGCCTCTTTTGCGCTCTTTTTAGCAGCCGCGGCGCTTATAATGAACGTTGTCCAGTCGGTGAATGGGCCAGATGCCGTCCAGTCTTACAACAGGCAGGAGATTCTTTCGGTACGTGTCCATTAATGAGGACTCAGGAATACCATGAGACAATTTCAGCGTTGCCTGTCGGAAACGCTCGATGTAGTTCCGTGCGAGCTCTCGATCTTCCTGGGTGATGTCCATGAGAGAGGACATAGTCATATCCATTCCTCCTTCGTAAAATCGGACTAGGAACATGGCCCTCAGGTCATCGAAGGAGGAAATGCACTTATCTGGGAGACTGCAAAATCACTCAAAGGCGACCCCGGATAATGCTCCGATGAACAAGTTGGTAAGTAGGACGTCGTCCCGAGGTAGATGGCATGTTGTAGACTGAAAGTATCTCATGTACTATCGGGACGATGTCTTCCCATCGAACATAGCCAGCGACAGTGATTTGTATTTGGGAGGGTATACCACATTATCCCACTCGGGAGGATAGGGTTGCCCGATCCCAAACTTCTGGAGCCTTTCTTGGTTGTCCCGGGCATCTACGCGGGCACGCAGGTCCCTTAACATCTCTTGGATATCCTCTGTCAGAAGGAGAGCAGAGGATCGAGGCGTTGTATGACTGCTTGCAACCTGAGGAACCGGATCAGGCGTATCAGGTTCCTCGTTTGTTCGTCCCGGCGCTTGTGGCTGTGTTAGGGCGATACTTTCTCTGAGTTCCAACATTGTGTGAGTCAAAGTTTGCATTGAAGTGCTCAGAGCCTGCATCATGGCTTCGAGCGCCTCCAGACGACGTTGATTACTAGATTCTGCGTCATGTTCGTCTCCTGCCATGTATACCGGCATTATACGAAATGTGGTGGACAGGAAGGTGGACGCCGCACTTTCTGCCTCAGATGCTTGGGTTTTGCTGTTCTCAGGGAAAACGGGCATTACTTCATCGTCTTCGAAACTTGAAGGGTTGCTACCCCCAGTCTCAATTGAGGGTTCGTTTTGAAGGGTATGACAACCCCCGCTAAGTCGTCACTTGTTTGCAAGGATTCACCTATTTTTTTGGAAGGCCGGGTTGTAGTGAAACACCGGAGGATTGCCACCCCCCAGCTTCAGCTGCAGCTTTGCTCGGGGAGGTATGGCTACCTACAGCCTTCGTTCGCGAGTGCGTGCCTTGAAATACCCCCACAGTCGAGTACCAGTCTGCTACCTCGCGGACGACTTCTTGGAGTGCTGACCGGTACCCTTACGGTTGGCGAGCCTTTCTTCGAGATCTTCTTCAGGGGAGAGCATCTCCATGTTGAGCAGCATGAAGCAATGGACAATTCCTCCTCTTCATGCGATGGCCTCCGGGGACGTCGTCGGATTGGAATTGCTGATTGCAATCACTCAAACACCGACTGTCTTTTTGGAGGAATCAGGGTTGAGTGCAGCAGCAGTTAATGATGATGCTGGCACAGACATGTCTTTGAGGAGACACATCATGTGCGAGTGTTGCTTCTCTCGTCTTACGTTTGTGACTAATCATGTTGCATAAATCGGACGATGGAAGTTTCTTTTCCACCCCCACTTCACGTGCTCAGGTTACCCTTGCACATGGAGGTGAAAGCGAAGATTTTGCTCAACGATCCGGTTCTTTCATAAAAACTGTAACCGGATCGTTAATAGAAGACTTGATATCTCCCTCTATGCGCGCAACCAGATTGGGCGCATGGGTCTGTCCTCCCGATGTTCTTTACTCGACTTGGTTTTTGTGCGACTACGGCATCCAATTGAGTTTTAGAAAGCTCCAAGGGTCAACCCACTTCCGACACATGTGCGCATGGGCCTGCCCTATAGAATTTTCCATTGGCAGCGTGCGTTACTAACAACGGAGCATGCTTCTGGAGCGCTGACGACGCAGCCCCTGGAGCCCCTGCAGCGTGCATGGCTCGGGGTGTTATGGATTTTCTTGCACTGTTACATCCCTATCTCCCGCAGGATTGGCCTTCCCCGCTAGGCGCGAATCTCCGTGCCAGCGCTTCCGCAGGACGATCGTTCCCATCAGGACGTGATGTCGCGCGAGCACAAGCTGCGCCCGCCTAAGGCCATGATCCGAACATGCGGAGAAATAGCTAAGCCACAGAGTCGCACAAATAATCTCTAATGCAGCAAAAATTTGAACGACACGAGTAAATGGCCGTTTCGATAACTAGTTCACCAAGTCAATATAACAGAAGCATGGAATAAACACAAGTATGATAGATAAACAAGCTCATTTATTAATAATGAATAAGGTTACAAGCGGCGCTAAGCCGAGATTACAAAACGTTCAAGCTCTCTCTATCACTTATAAAGGCGTGCCAAGCGGCTTACAACTTGGGATAATACATAGGTGATGTTCCAACATTATGTCCTGTATATGTGCTTCAGGTTCAAACGCAACACTCCAAGGCTCCAGAGCGAACTCCACGCCTTAGCGCGCACGAGAGGACACTCTGCACCGAACGAGGTTCTCCCGCACCCTGCAAGTAATCTGGTGGGTTATCAGTACATGAATGCACTAGTGGGGAGGCTTCTCGTCCACTCGACAAATCCAAACACATTATTTAGGTTCCGTGCATCATATATTAAGTTATCTTTCTAGTCTTGCCTTAAGATCAGTTTCATAACAATGATGTAAAGCATAACTCGTGTGGCAGTGTGCCGTGTGATATAAGAGAAACACTACTAAACTTACCAACTTACCATTGTTCCTTCCATGTCCAAAGATACAACCGAGTTAACCAAGCATGAATATGTATATAATGACTTAGAACTTGCATAAGAAAAATACAAGTGTCTCGAGCGTCTTTCTGATTCAGGTGAACGATATACTCAGATATGTGATACTCATGTTACTTTGTTATTTCGATTGTTCAAATACATGATACTCAGTCCGTTTAAGTGTGTTATATTCAGATATGTTTAATGCAAATGACTCGCACGCGGATTGTCGCAACCAAGCTAACTTAATCTATATAAAGGTCACTGGCATAGCCATAAAGGACTTAGTCTCTCTCAGGATTGAGACTTCCGTTGAGATAGATGGGTATACCAAGTGTACGATGCCCATACCTTGGGCCCTCTATCGATATTTGTGTCGTCCCAACCCGGCGGAGCATCCTATAGCCGTTTGGTTACACAAATGCCCTATGATTCCTCCTAGGCCGGCACAATCCTGGTGCCCCGGTGATTCGTTCGAGGAATCCACATACCTCGTGCACGAGTTGTTCGTGACCATTTATGATTCTTTTCTTTATCTTTCTCTCTTTCATCTTATCTGTGCAACGACGATGGCTTTAGACGCCGTAGGCCATTACCCGCTACAAGCCATCCCGAGCGATTCTTGGATTATTGACTGGGTTGGCGGTGCTCCATGCAGCGCGGGTAGCGAGCCCCACTACACGTCCCCGACATACCCGTCTATAATCAAACTTCACTTTTATTCTTGCTTATCAATTCTTCATCTTTTCAATCTTACATTATGCGGTTCCCGGTACGAGAAACCGCCTTAGGGAGCGTTTCCATGTTTCCATTACTTGGCTCGAAAACGACTATTTTGATAGCCTTCCTGTCTCCAGTGAGTGAACCATAATCGAGTGAAGTACAACAATTTGTGGGATGAATCCATTTGACAAGCATTAAAACGAGGCAAGCGAGTACTAGTTAGCACGTAAAGCAGGCAAGCATTGCATAAGTATGAAACATAAGCATTTTTAAGAAACGTACGACATACTCTACTAGAAACATTAGCCGTTACATTAGCACGGTCTAAGGGCAGTGCAAGGAACCATATATAATCCAAGTTTCATTTTTATGTTCTATACAAGCAATACAAGATGAGATTATTCCCTTAGCTAGGTGCGTTTTATTCTTTATTAGCATGCAAGGGGTGATGCACCTAGCGACTAACATGTATCGTCCATATTTTTAAGTGTGTAGGCTAAGCAAAGACAGGTTCATCGTAGCCACCCACCTTAGCGATGATTCGCCTCGGTCAAGCGATACTCCTAGCGCGCCTTTGAAAGTCTAAGTCTGAACTCCTGAAGGGCCAAGTCTGGAATCATTTGCCTCAAGCGAGTCTTCTTGCTGAGCAAAGCGGGTCGGGTCATCGCACTTGCGCCGTTTGAATCGGCTCTCCGCTTGAGCGGAACGGGTCGTTACATTATATACCACTCAGAACAAGTCTCGTTCTCGAGACTTCCTGAACGCAAATCGATCTATCGCACTCTACCGAACTATCTCAAGCATATCAATCCGTATCACTAGATCCGTTCGAACATAACTTCCTACTCGTTCCTCATTCCGTGTCACGTGTGTGTTGGGTCCGTCTCGTTGAATGACTATCATTCAATCCAAGCTCTGACTCGGTCTCTATTGCACCTTAGCGCGGAACATATCGCTTAACGCGGGGTACGTTATAATCCATCTTGAATGACGATCTAGGAATGCTGAAAACTTATCCAAATCATTTTATTCGTCCATGCGAATCTAACATATTCACTTGCACTAGCCTTTGAGATCAACATATCGCGAGTCTGAATTATGCACATACTCAAAGCGTCCCTCAAACATATGCATGTCAACCAACTTAGCAATAGTGAAGTCTTTGCACTCGAGTTCAACATATCACTGAGTCTTGGATCGTGCACATATTCAAGGCGTCCCTCAAACATATGCATTCAACCAAACTTAGCAAAAGTGAAGTTGGACAAGCTACTCTCGAAAATCTCAAGGGTTCTCGTCTTACGAATCACGATGATACCTCCAACAGGGTCAAATAAAATCTAAATCATTTCAATCCAACCAAAATCAAGCATTGCACAAACGTCAAGCACGATCTATTCGATTTATCGACTAGCGTCAATGTCCTATCGTCCATTTCGTTCGTGTTAAACATAGTACACACTTACCGTTTCTAGTCTAACACTAAGTCTTGTTGTCCCAATTCTAACACTAAGTCTTGCTGCCCCAGTTCTATGGCTTGCTCATGCAATACTCTAAAGTCGGTCACACAAGTCATTTCACTCGGCACAGGGTCGTTTGCCTAATTACTAGGTCAGCTCACAAGGTCGTACAATTCATGCTCACGACTCATAGTGCAAATTCGTCGCACGATGCTTGCCCCAATTTCTAAGGTCAAACCATTGTTCTTTCGCACTGGGTATTCTACCCAAGCTTGTTTCACTCAGATTTTTAAACATCGAGCACAGATCATCCTACTCACATTAACACGTTTGTTTGTACAAGGTCCGAGTTCGTTCAGTCAAATCCATGATATATCCATGTTGAATGTCAAGCCTAGCAATTCGTATAGTTTATCTCCTCAAACATGTTTGATAGAACCCATATATCCATTCTAAGTCTAGATCACCAAGTCACGACTAAATTCTAAATCTTCGATCTCAATCATAACTCCAAGTCGTCCAACATGATTCACGTATTCGTTCATGAAACCATCAAGCGTGTCTTACTCCATGTTCTAAACTAACTCATCCTTGAAACACTTTCGATTCACTTGTATTGTCAAACTCGTCTTATCGTGTCGAACCACAAGTCAAGACGATCCTTCAATTGTCATGCTCCGGTCTCCCGCAAGTTCGATCATCTTCGCTGGACGTGAGATCACCATGCCAACGCCCTCGCTGGATAATCGTCATAATCCGGAGTAACGGATGTACAAGCATGGAGTTACGCTCGCACAAGACAAGAACGTCGAACGTTATGGTTTTCATCGAAACGATCGAGACACCTTATCATTACACTTCGCTCCATCCAAGATATATATATATATATATATATATATATATCCACCAAGTTATGTTCATCCATGCCGTGATCATAATTCGTCTAGCCAAATCGTCCAACTTCAGTGTTACCGTTCGATCAATTCGTAGTCTTACTTCTAGCATTCCTCAAACAACTAAGTTCAAATACTCAAGCTAAAGTCTATCCACCTTCGTTACGTTCTATTTCATCGAGTTCGTTTGAATAATCACCGAATATGTTTCCGCGAGTTCGATTATCCCCGCTAGACGTGAAATCACCACGTCAGCGCTCCCGCAGGATAACCGTTCTCATTTAGGCCCGATGTCGAGTATTACCTTTTGAACTAGATTTTAGATCGTTCGTCCAAGTTAAGATTAAATCCGTTATCGCCTACCTCAATCATTGAACTAAAATTTTCTAACTTACATCAATCCATACTATCTTCCAACTTATCGATATCGTATCAAGTCTTCCAAATTTAAAACCATAACATTCATACTCAGGCTAAAATTCCATCGAGCGATATCCTACTCAGTCCACATTTTTTATGCATGCTATCTTTCATCGCGCTATACTCCGATCGCATCCTAGATTATTCCATCTCAAACTCAAGTTTCAATTTATTTGATTCAATTCGAAATCGCTCGTACGATTTACTAAGTTTTCTCGGCCAAGGTTTTGATTTCCATTACCTTGAATTCCTATTCGATATAAGCCTTATCACTTGTTCAACACATTCTAACTCGTTTGAACGGAATCTCGCACGATTCCTTCGAATTCGCTTACTTGTTAGGCGGTATTTATACTAAGGCTTCGCACAATTACGTCGCTTGCTGCTAGTCTCGTTTGCTATTCCGAAATCCTCGATTCGCTCGAACAATTCTAAGACGATCAATAAACTACTTAGGGTTCGAGCCATACTCTACGAATCATCAAATCGCTTATTCGTTCCTGAGTTATCGCATACACCACTCAGGAATCAGTCACCCAAGTAAATTCTCAATCATGTTCGCATTAATCCATCTAACTCGTTCCTTAGAACTCTTGTGCAATCCATATGCGTCGCATCAATAATCTTAATATCTTATACACCTCTATCGATAGTCCTCCATACCAATTATATTTGAGTCGTAATTTATCGATACGAATAACCGTTGGAACTATATCACGAAATCCAGGCACGACTTCCTAGATTCGCCTTAGCGATATTCCTATAATATTTCTATTGATAGCCATTCTAAGTCTGACTTATTTTATCCGAACGATATCCCAATCTCGCTCGCAACTCACTAGCACCAAGGGTCTTGGCTCGAGATACTCAACACAACTTATCCGAAAGGTTGTGTGCATAGCTATACGTTCGAACGATATTCTATCTTGCCCACTAACCCGCTTGGAAATCACGTATAGGTATTCAAGTTCACATATAACTTGCAATTTCAAGCACGAGTCTATATCCCATGAGGTCTAATTCAGTTTGGCAGAAAGGCATTCGTATAACAATTCCGTTAAAGCAATCATATCATTCACATACACTTTCAAAAATATTTAGACTCATTGTATGGAACATCCCAACAGAGAGAGCGCTTCGTACATAACCCACGAACGAGCTTTCGAAACTGAGAGATTCAATATGAAGTCCAAGGACGTAAGCCGTGCTCTGATACCAATATGTTACGCCTCGATCTCCCGCAGGATTGGTCGTCCCCGTTAGGCGCGAATCTCCGCGCCAGCTCTTCAGCAGGACGATCATTCCCATCAGGACGTGATGTCGCACGAGCACAAGCTGCGCCCTCGCAAGGCCATGATCCGAAGCGGAGAAATAGCTAAGCCACAGAGTCACACAAATAGTCTCTAATGCAGTTGAAATTTGAACGACACGAGTAAACGGCCGTTTTGATAACTAGTTCACCAACTCAGTATAACGGAAGCATGGAATAAACACAAGTGTGATAGATAAACAAGCTCCTTTATTGATAATGGATAAGGTTACAAGCGGCATTAGACCGAGATTACAAGACGCTTAAGCTCTCTCTATCACTTAAAAATGTGTGCCAAGCGGCTTACAACTTGGGATAATACATAGCGATGTTCCAACATTATGTTCTGTAGATGTGCTTCAGCTTCGGACGCAACACTCCAAGGCTCCAGAGCGAACTCTACGCCTTAGCGCGCACAAGGGGACACTCCGCACCGAACGAGGTTCTCCCGCACCCTGCAAGCAATCTGGTGGGTTATCAGTACATGAATGCACTGGTGGGGAGGCTTTTCTCCCTCTCGACAAATCAAAACACGTTATATAGGTTCCGTGCACCATCTATTAAGTTATCTTTCTAATCTTGCCTTATGATCAGTTTCATGGCAATGATGTAAAGCTAACTCGTGTGGCAGTGTGTCGTGCGATATAAGAGAAACATGACAAAACTTACCAACGTCCAATGATACAACCGAGTTAACCAACCATGAATATGTATATAATGACTTAGAACTTGCATAAGGAAAATACAAGTGTCTCGATCGTGTTTCTGATTCAGGTGAACGATATACTCAGATATGTGATACTCCTCACGATGTTATTTTGTTACTTCGATTGTTCAAACACATGATACTCAGTCCGTTCAAGTGCGTTATATTCAGATATATTTAATGCAAATGACTCGCACGCGGATTGTCGCAACCGAGCCAATTTAATCTATATGAAAGTCACTGGCATAGCCATACTCTCTCAGGACTGAGACTTCTGTTAAGATAGATGGGTATACCAAGTGTACGATGCCATACCTTGGGCCCTCTACCGATATTTGCGTCGTCCCAATCCGGCGGAGCATCCTATAGCCGTTTGGTCACGCAAATACCCTATGATTCCTCCTAGGCAGGCACAATCCCGGTGCCCCGGTGATTCGTCCGAGAAATCCACATACCTCGTGGACGAGTTGTCCGAGACTATTTATGATTATTTTCTTTATCTTTTTCTTTATCTTTCATCTTATCTGTGCAACGGCGATAGTTGTAGACGCGGTAGGCCATTACCCGCTACAAGCCATCCCGAGCGATTTTTGGATTTATTGCTACACGTCCCCGACATACCCGTCTATAATCAAACTTCACTTTCATTCTTGCTTATCAATTCTTCATCTTTTCAATCTTACATTATGCGGTTTCCGGTACGAGAAACCGTCTTGGCGAGCGTTTCCATGTTTCCATTACTTAGTTTGGAAACGACTATTTTGATAGTCTTCTTGTCTAAGTGAACCATAATTGAGTGAAATGCAACAATTTGTGGGATGAATCCATTTAACAAGCATTGAAACGAGGCGAGCGAGTACTGGTTAGCACGTAAAGCAGGCAAGCATTGCATAAGTATGAAACATAAGCATTTTTAAGAAACGTGTGGCATACTCTACTAGAAACATCAGCCGTTACACTAGCACGGTCCAAGGGTAGTACGAGGAACCATATATAATCCAAGTTTCATTTCCATGTTCTACACAAGCAATACAAGATAAGATTATTCCCTTAGCTAGGTGCATTTTATTCTTTATTAGCATGCAAGGGGTGATTCACCTAGCGACTAGCATGTATCGTCCATATTTTTAAGTGTGCAGGCTAAGCAAAGACAGGTTCATCGTAGCCATCCACCTTAACGATGATTCGCCTCAGTCGAGCGATACTCCGAGCGTGCCTTTGAAAGTCTAAGTCTGAACTCCTGAAAGGCCAAGTCCGGAATCCTTTGTCTCAAGCGAGGCTTCTCGCTGAGCAAAGCGGGTCGGGTCATCGCACTTGTGCCGTTTGAATCGGCTCTCCGCTTGAGCGGAACGGGTCTTTACATGCACCAACGTCCTTAGGCGCATAGTACAGGGAGTCCAGGGTAGGGGTACGCGAGCCCCTGTTGATAGCAGCCTTGCTTGGAGGAGACTCCATGCGCCTGTGATCGGCACATCTCTTCGGGCCTTGATGGCACTGGATGCGCGCATGCGGGAACTTGGCTCAGCTCCTCTTAGGCGCAACTTTGGAGGGAGAGACAGGATATGCATCCGTCTTTTGTGCATCTGCGGCTAAAGTCGGTGACATCTCTGGAGCGGAGTTTTGGTCTGGCGCAGGCAGCGGCTTTAGCAACCCATATTTTGCGAACTTTTTGAGGTTGTGCGGGCCTCGGCAAGGAACTCGACTTGTTGGCGGAGTACAGGTCAACCATGTGTGGGACTGCGGCAGCGTGGGTCAACGATGCATCGGGTACCAACCTCGGGATTGGCGCAGCGGCACTAACATCCCGAATTTTGTGAGTCCTGTGAGGTCGTACGGGCCTCATGGTAGAGTTCAGCTTGTCCAGCGTGTCTTCGAACACTTGTTGGTTGAAGCGGACGACCAACATCCTCTGAGTCGAACCTATCTTGGTCACATCGAATTGCGTCACCAGCTTCTCGTTGGAGGTGAAGCTCCTCCCCAACAGAGTTGTCATTTTTGTCGACATCGCAAAAAATATTATGTTTTCGATGAAGGTGTACAATTTTATTTATTACAAATTGACAAAGAGTACAAGAGAACCCTATTACAAAGGATCTAAGTACAAAAAAAAAAATCTGGGGTAAGTGTGGCGGTGGAGATCGAGCACTGCAGTGGTTCCTTTACTCCGTTGACGATCCGGGACCAAGAAGATTGACGAGGCGACACTCCTGTCTTTTTCTCCTCCTGTAGAGGCAGCTACTAGCTTACTCCTTTTTTTACGTATGGTGGGCGTAGGGTTCTAGACTGTGAATCTCTTTGATCGATTGATCCTCTGCATGTGGAAAAAATATCCACTATTTATAGCCTTCAACAAGACATCACGAAGGCGCATGTACGTGAATTGCATGGCGCATGACACTGTAGGCACATGAGAGTT
Source organism: Iris macrosiphon (assembly GCA_036927795.1). NCBI lineage: Eukaryota > Viridiplantae > Streptophyta > Magnoliopsida > Asparagales > Iridaceae > Iris > Iris macrosiphon. The sequence goes on along the minus strand of JAYESA010000006.1, from coordinate 145,320,541 downwards.
GGCAGGATCAAAATGGCGCATGGCACTACGGACGCATGACACACTTAGGTACATAGGGACGCATGGCACTGCGGGCACATAAAACACCTTGATGTAGGTGGGTGCATGGCACTGCGGGCACATGAGACACCTAGATGTAGGAGGGCACATGGCACTGCGGACGGATGAGACTCCACTTAGACTGTTGGCGCATTGGCTAGAATCTTTGAGGCACAAGGAGTTAGGTCACTGAGGCACATCATTATGACGCATGGAACAAGGTCTCTAGGACGCATGGGACAGATTTTCCATGCTTCTACACTATATGTATAACTTTAAGCTTTTTAACCAACAAATGATCTCTCATTACTTTTTCTCTTTATTCTTTCTTGTACTAGTGTTGTTTTTAGCCTTGTGAGTAGCATAATGGTACTCTTTGATATGAATGAGTTTATTAAGCCTATACCAGAGGGTTCAGTCACTTCAAAGTTTAGATTTAATGTAACAAAAGAGTGTTGGTGGGTTAACAAACTCCATTGTTCTCTTGACGAAAAGAATAAAACAAATATATCATTTGTAGGAGTGCCGAAATGGGGGTATAAATCATGTTTGTAGATGTTGGTCGATTTGTCAGTCTCATAAGTAAAAGGACTCGATGTTGTAGATGATGGTCGATATTTAGCAAAATAATCGTTTGTTACCATTTACAATATATTGGCTCATGTATCTGGCCCAACCCAATATATGGATGATACGATTTTTTTAAATTCAAATATTGCCCAACATGTTACATAATCAGATTTTCGTTAGATGTTTTAAGTATTAAATTATTTACTCTTAGAGTAGACTCTTAAATTACTTGTTTATTTTAAGTCTTAATGATCTAAATTATTAAATAGTTTAGACTACCAAAATGTTCCTTATAATTGTACTTATTGTCTTACTTAGACTTGATGTTACACAGTTACACTTTCATGTTAGTACTTACATTTGTTATGTTAGTTGTTAATTTTAGGCTATTTGTAATTTGTACACTTCACTTCGAGGTGGGTCAAGCTCGGGTTGACCTAGATCAGGCTTGACCAGTTTTGGGCCGGGACAGGCTAGTCCGGTCAAAGTATCCGAGACGGTAGAGACTTTGATCAAATTACCAAACCCAGCCATGATCTACGACCCGGGTATAATCGGTCTGGGATCGGTTGGGTCTGGGCAGGGCCATGCTTTTTTGGAAATCCAAAATTAAAATTTTTGAATTAGGCTTTGAATTCGATTGGACCGCAGTATTTTGATCCAATTAATCTGATCTGATTAATGTAATTATTTTCTTAGTTACAATTACTAATTATAATTATACATAATATAGAATGAATAAATATAGATAAAAATAGTATTCAATAAAAATATTAATTAAAACATAACATAACTTGCAATCTCATATAAAGTCGCTGAGAACACATGACTATAAGGAATATTTTAGCAAATACCCCCATTCAAAATATAGAAACTAGCATATACTCCCATTTTTTTTAAAAACTAACAAATGTCTCCATTTTTTGCAAAATAGTCAAAAAACATGTTGAAATAGTTGGTATACATTAAATTTTTAATTGTTCCATACAAAGAACTGGAGGCATTTTGTAGTTTGGGTTATTTACACTACCCATATGTTTTTGGTTTATAACACTGGGTACCCTTGCTTTTGAACAAATTACACTGACCACTCCTATCTTTAGAAAAAAAATAGGGGTAGTTAGTGTTATAACTTTTAAATTTTATCTTAAAATAAGGGTACCCCGTGTAATAAATAAAAAAAGTAGGGGGGGTCAGTATAACTTTTTTAAAAACCAGGGTACCCCTTGTATAAACCAAAAACATATGGGTAATTAGTGTAAATAATCCTTGTAGTTTTTAAAAAAAATTGGGAGGTATATACTAGTTTGTATAATTTGAATAGAGGCATTTACTAAAATATTTCTAACTATAAAAACAGAAATCGATACATGATAATTGTGACTTCCTACTTCATAGTACTAATGGCTAGATAAATTAAAATAAGTCTTTTGTCAAGATGCAATTTCGCAAAACCTCCATCCTCATGCTCTATGGCCATTACCTTATTCAAAAGGGACAACGATCTAGATACCACGTAGCCTTCCTGTGCCCCCACTATTCGGTCCGATTAAAATGAATTTCACAACTCATGTATTGAACAAAATTTGCATTATTGAATATTATATAATTCTCATCATAAATCTTGTTGAACTAATATCAAATATTGATCGAACTACAATGACCATTCCCTCCTCCTTCTTGGACTTGGATACCCTGCAGATCTTGTGGTTGATGCGGTGGTTGTTGTTCATTATCCATGACTCTTGACTGAGTAAAATGAATACTAGAAGTAGATCCTAGAGGTGAAGTGATTAAGAGAGTATATAAGATGTGACTTGTGAATTTGGAACAGAAATAGATGAAATAAATCATATTTAAAGAGTTTTGAAGGATTAAAATGATATGTTGTCATTTGTGGTTGTTATGGGACTTGGACGTTTAATTTCCCGACATCAAGCGGGCAGCTAATCCCTTTCTCTTTACTTTTTGATGTACTAAACCAGCATAGATGTACTAAATGATTATGGATTCTTATGAAACCCACTTTCCCATCCGATCCCTTACCAACCCTCATTATGCTAAATGCACAAAACGATGTAGTTTTTTAACTTTGGCTTTGTTCATGTAACAAGGTCTGCTCGGACATATACACGAACACATGGGTGGCAAAGGCAAGTAACTACAACCAATTTGCCAGTAGTGACACCAAAGAATAGAAAAAGAAAAAATATTTCCATGCCTATTGTTGAGTTGCATTTACATTCTTCACCAAAAAGAACTCTGTACATGGATCTCTTGAATCTATGTTGCACTGTACCATTAAAAGCACAATAAAAATCTTTGTGCCATATTGTCTTTCCTACAATTGACACATTGCTCATCTAGGCGATTGGACGTCGATGTGACGCAAGGTTGTGCAAAGCGTTAGGCGCTAGTCAGACGGACACCTGCCGTCTAGCGCCTCGTCTAGCGCCTCGTCTGTCTAGGTGGTCGCCTAAATCTAGACGATTCAAAAAATAAAAAAATTCCAAAAATCCTATTGAAAATTGCAGAAAAAGTTCATTAAACCCCAAAATATGCAGTCGGTCGTTAGGGGGAGAATAGGCGGACTCCTAGGCGGACATCGGGCGGACACCAGGTGCCTAGCGCCTAGGCGCTGCCTAGGCGGCCACATAGACCGCCTTTTAGAACAGTAATGTGACGAAAACGGTCCATGGATGCTCGTCGTGAACCTTTGCATGGATGCTCATCGTGAACCTTTGGATGGATGCTCATTGTGAACCTTAGGGTCTACTTGGATTGGGAGAAAAAAAATAAGTAGAGTTAAGTGGGGTTAAGTGAAGGAAAGTTAAGTGAGGGAGAGGGGAGTCAATCCATATAACCTTGCTTGGATTGGAGGGAGAGTTAAGTGGGGTGTATTTAATAACTCTTGCTTGGACTAGAGGTTTTGAGTGGGAGGAAGATTAATAAAAATACAATAGTTACCAAAATACCCTCATTACATATGGCATAAAATTAAATTAATTTGATTGAAATTTTAATTAAAACTTCAAAATATCTTCATAAAAAATAGTAGCTACAAATCTGATACCTATATAAAGAAATTAACTAAAATCCAAACACACTAAAATTAAGTAACATGAGAATTATAGACTTCTATCGCTTAGAAAGTAAGCCAAGTTAATATCATCGCAACCATCTAAAATCAAACACAATAAAAGAAATATACGTCCCCAAAACAACAATCCAACCACCAAAATCTGTCAAAACCTTGACGGTTTAGAAGTAAGCCAAGTTCATATGCATCATGGACGATTTTTCTTATCAACGATGAATAATAAAGTATGAGAAAGTAAGAATAGTCAGGACGTACCTGGATAAAGTCAGGAAGCTACGAAACAGCTGTTTGAGGAAGTAAAAAAAATGGAAAAAAAAATCATGATATTTTATATAGCAAATAAGGGATATTTATGTTTTTTTAAACAAAAACTCCCCATTTTCTTTCGTTAACTTTCTAATTTGGGAGGTTAAAAAAATTGACAAAAGAAGGTTAAACAAATTCCCACTTAGCCCTCTATGACTCCCCTTCCAAACCCCCATCCTCAAACCAAGTAGGATTTTTGTTCCCCCTCACTTAATTTTTTCTTAACTCTCTTAACCCTCAATCCAAGCAGACCTTTAGTGTTGCCGGCAAAGTTGACTTCGAATTCGGGATAGATGTGTATAACCTAGATATGGGGTTCATATCGGTTTGAGTTTGAGATGTCGGATATCGAATATATGTCAGACAATTTATTAAAATATCGGATACCAATAAACATATAATATGTTATATATTATATATTCTATTTGAACAATTTATATAGGGGACCTCAACCGATTGTTGTCAACTGTGGCTTTTCTATCTGGATCTTTAGATAATGAACAGAATGAATACCACTGGTCTGAGTGATGATCAAGTTCTGGTGGCAGAAGGTAAAAAAAACGATCAGAAGAAATCAGAAGAAACTCATTTCCTAACACTAAACAAACAAGTTCTGTTACATGCAGAAACTCTTTCTGATGAGTGATGATCAAGTTATGGTGGCAACAAATTCAAACAGAAGAAGAAGGGAAAAAAATAACACAAAAAAAGAAGCAGCAGCAGCAGCAGCTAAATAAATAAATAAAAAGACAGCGGCAAACTAAAGAAAAATGAGAAGGAAAGGTTATCTGGTGAGTGGTGATGGGAGATCTCTTCTTATTCTTTTTCCTTTGATTTTGCAAAATCAAAGTAAAATAAAAAAAACAAAACAAAACAAACTCAAACAGAGAGGGGTTTCGGATTGTAGTATCGGATATTTTGGTATCGATAATAAATAATTATTAAAAAATTAAAAAATATTTTATACATTTGGACATAACTCTAAATATTCTCTGTGTTGTTTCTTGGTAGTTTTGAAATTGAATGAAAATAATAGTCATCCTTGTTGATTGATTTACTTACGATAAATAAGCTTTATGTTTTTACACCCTTGCTGATTGGTTTTTTTCTTTCAAATTTCTGAAAAAAAGACCCTCAATGTCAATATCGATAGCTGTCGGTATCGAATCATAACATACCAAACTGTATCAGCATCGTTCATATCGTATCAGTATCGACCGATACTACAAACTATGGTGATGATGCTCGAGAGATCGAAAGAGATCTGATATCGAGAAAGTAAGAGGTCACTCTCAAGTGATGGAGGCTGAGATCAGAATAGACGAAGAGGGTTATGATTTTAACTTTTAAGTCGGTCTTTTACTAACATTGATATCCAACGTGACCCGACCCGAAAATTCATCCAAAATAGCTATATGCAAATATTGGTTTAAATCGGCCAATATCGTATCGTCGGGCAAAATTTGCCAAAATTATGTGACTGATATATGGCCAATATGTGTCGTTTTGACTTCAAAATGATATATATCTACCAATATCTCTGATATCTCGAATAAGAAAAAACCAGACAAGACAATAAAAGAGGGAGAAGATGCTCGACGAAGTAGATAGACATATCATCTGGAAACAAAATGTAAAGATACATGATCTTCCAACAAGTGTATATTTACTATAAAGTCCTTGAAATTAGATATTTAAGGAATTATTTTTTGATACATTGCTAACATACTCTTATCTTGAGCTATGTTAGCACCCCGTATATATATATATATATATATATATATATATATATATATATATATATATATATATAAAAGGCACTAGTCTAGTGGTAGTGCAGGGGGACACCCACGGATAGGTCCTGGGTTCGAATCCCCCCTCAGACGGTTGGGTGGTTTATATAGCCACGATCCGACTTGGAGAAAGAATATATATATATATATATATATATATATATATATATATATATATATGGTCCGGAGCTAAGTACCCTCGGGGAGCCCCGTCGAAGCCCCGTCGAAGCCCCCCCCCCCCCCCCCCCCCCCCCGCACCATCAGATCGGGGGGTCCGCGTGGGGCCCGCGCCGATCCAACGACTAAGGATTACGGGGCTCCCGCGGGGTTCCGAAAAAGGGGCTTCCGATCCGGACCCATATATATATATATATATATATATATATATATATATATATATATACACTAGTGGTTGGGCACGCGTCGCGTGTGCAACACGTGTTTTTATTTCGATGGCAAATTTGTTAAATATGCACACACAAAAACTCAAATTATTACTATGTTCAAGGGATTTTTTCTATGTAAATTTCTTCCTTAATTTTCAATGAATTACCAGGAAATGGTAGTTTGGAAATCAACTGCGAGAAGAAATATCTTGTCCAAATTTGCACAACAAACATCATTAATAATTTCATAATTGCAACAAAATAGCATCAAAATTTTACAAAAAATGAATACCTAGTCTTATTGAATCTGTCGGGATTGCAGATATGCCTGAAGAGCTCTCCATCGGCGGCGTACTCCATCACGATCAACAGATGCCTCAGCATCAACACCACCTTCCAAAAAAAAAAACCCCAAAAATATCATTAAAATGCAAATTTTGCATCATTTTTTTTCTAGAGATTCAAAAATTACGATCTCTTTGAAGCAGATGATGTTGGGATGGGATGGCAGTCTGTAGTTGATAATCTCTCTCGCCACATTCTCGTCCAAAATTTCAAAATAAATAAATAATCAAAATCATATCTAGAAAAATTATCGAATTGTTGAGAGAATCGTGTTGGTGAAATCAGTTGGTTGAAGATATATCTCCAAAATTTTACACAACAAACATCATTAACAATTTATAATTATAACAAAATAACATCAAAAGTTTACAAAAACACATACACCTCATCTTAGCTGGCGTTGCAGTTCCTTTGGAGGATCTTTCCGCCAATGGCGTACTTCATCACGATCGCCAGATGCATCGGCGTCAACACTACCTTAAAAAAAATCACAAAAATACAAATTTTTTATCATTGTTTTTTTTCATAGATTCAAATATTCTGATGTCTTTGAAGCGGATGATGTTGGGAAGTCGGAGCTATCTGTGGTTAATAATCTCTCTTGCCACATTATAGCCCAAATAAATTAAAAAAAGAAAATAAATAAATGAATAAATAAATAAATAAATAATCAAAATCAAATATAGAAAAATTATCAAATTATTGAGAGAATCGAGTTGGTGGAAGATGTAGGCTATTTCTAGTGAAAGAATAAAAAAGGCAGTGTCTTATAACCACCTACCATGATACACCTACCATGATAGAATTCTATTTTAACCAAAAGATAAAAAAAATTATATAATTATCCCTCACCGATCAACTTAAGATATAACAAATAACCGGTTAAGATATTAACCATTCACCATAAAATGGGTGAGCAATTTACCTTTTTATTGATAAATAATTATATTTTTAGATAAAAAAATGTTATACCAAAAAATACGTGATACCCTGGTGTGTGTGTGTGTGTATCATAAAAATGGAGATCTCACATTTAGTGTCCACGACACTTCCCTGTTATCCGGCATCTGGCATCTCAAAACCCAATCTGGCATGAACCCTCCAACCTTGGTATCAATACAGTCAGTTATTCTCTTGGCAAATACAAGAGATAGGTAGGGATTATAATTCTTCGATGCTACTATTGGAAGAATTCCTGCGTTCTAAAAATACGATGACTTGAAATTTTGGTAAAATTGGACTTGGTTTTATCAATTGAGGATCACCATACGCAACAGATATTCAAACCGATAGTTAGAAAGTAAATATATACCTTCAAGGTTTGGTAGGTAGGCAAAATTTGAACAATTCAAATTGAATTTAGTATATCAATATTATAAATGTGTCAAGGATGTTGCTTGCATCTTGGAGGAAGGAGATTCGAGTCGTATATATATATATATATATATATATATATATATATATATATATATGGTGGTGGTGGGGAAGGAGGGGGGTGGGGGGTTGTTCGTCTCCACACATATTGTCCCTCCCCGGACCTTGCATAAGTGGGAGCCTATTGGACACCTATCTTTTATCTTTTGTTAATGGGGTGAGAGTAAATGGCCTTAGGTACTGTTCATAGAGTGATAACTGATTCACTGGAGTACTTATCTTGACACGTCTACTTGTAAAATGTCAGCTTAGTTTTATGGCCTTTGCAGGTGAATTCCTGACAACAGATGAAGCCAGAAGGAGGCAACGGATCTATGATGAGCTTGCATCCAGTGGTAAGCTTTCCCCTGCCCTTTTGGTTGTGAGGGAGCATCTTCCATCTGGCACAGCATGCCTCAGGGTGAACATTGATGCAACTATGGCCGGAAATGTGGCTCGTTTTATTAATCACTCGTGTGATGGTGGCAATTTATCGTCTGTGTTGGTGAGGAGCTCTGGGTCATTGCTCCCGAGGCTTTGCTTCTTTGCTGCTAAAGATATATCAGAAGGTGAAGAACTCACATTTAGCTACGGAGAAGCTAGGCTGAGGCCAAATGGTCTGCCTTGTTTTTGCGGGAGTGATGTTTGTGTTGGTCTTCTTCCTTCAGAAGAAACATAATTTATTGTTCCGACTCTAGTTTTATATGAGCTACAAAGGAAGGAAGATGAGCAGATTTTTCTGGGACTTTTGGTCTGATACTTCATAGGAACAGATCTCATTGTTGTACTAGAGTATGACTGGTGTATTGGTACAAAAGATTAGATAGGATCATTTTTGTATTAATAAAAGGGCGACTCTCTTTTTCTTCACAAATTTAGCCTGGATTTTCAGTAATGTTGTAATAGTTTTAATAAAGCAGTTGATTTTGTATCCAATCCAAGAGGAGACCTTTCCTGGAAGGTTGTGAAGTAAACAATTTGTTTAGGTCTCTCTGTAACCAGTGGTATCTCAACTGTGAGAAAGATCAGCTATCAGAAGGAAATGTGAGACTGTGCGTTCTGGTATTATATCTATCACATACGGAAGAACAATTCTTTATTTTTAGACAGTAGATTAAAGAACATGATTTCAATCAGATTGGGTGGGTCATATCTACTAAAAAAGGGTAACAGAAATCTGTCTTGCCACGTCCGTACTCACACCACACTACAGTGAGGGGCTGTTTGGTTACAATATTTCAATAATATTCATATTTAGAAAATTTTCAACAAAATAACAAATTTTGGAGATATTGACCGTAGAGAATTTGTGCAATTAAAATTCTAACAAATTGTCTAGCAGATTGTACCTTTTTCTTTTCTTTCCTACAGCCAATATCCCCAAAAATTGCTATTTTGTAGAAAACAACCTGATTCATATTAGTATTTTTATCTAAATGAGAGAGCACCTCTATCCTCTCAGTTTACTTCACCATTCTATGTTCAAGCAAAGAAAGCTCTATCCCTTTTCTCACTCTAAAAGTACATAAACACTTATCTCAAAGACTGAGATCTGCCAAACATGTAATGAGACCGAAAGAAGAAGTCAATGCATCCAATCCATGCATCAAGAGAATATACCTATAGCAGGAGAATTCCCATAATCTTTCAGGCTTTGGAGAACCTTTTTATTTACTCTGAAACTTTTGTTAAGCTTGTTGAAAGCTTCCCAAGTTTGAGCTTGCAATTGTATTTACCTTCAATATCAGTTATTTAAAAGTAAAAAAATAATGACAATAATATACCCAAAATAAATAAAAGTACTAATTCATAACAAGTATCAGTTCTTCCATCTTCTCTAATTTAATTCTCTCAAGTGTAAGTATGAAACTGCAATTATTTGATCAACATGAGAACCAGAGGGTGCAAGACAGAAACTACATATCTGAATGAAAGGTCCAACAGAACAGGTCACAGTAGCAAAATAATTTAGTTAAAAGGGTTACCATAATTGTTCATTCTCTATGAAGATTTTGATATTCAGAATACAACTGTAAACACGGAAACACAATTGAGCCGGTATCGGAACAATGAAGAACGTAGAAAACTGAGATCAAGCATGAAAGGGGAACTTGACAACCCCTAGTGTCAACAACTTCTCAAGTAAAACGCAGTGTAGCCAAAATTTATGATTAGCTCAGCCGGTAATGTTATTGGTAAACACATAGTGACTTTACACTTGAACAGCTCAAAGTGTCCATTAGACTATAACTAATTTAGACAAACATCAATGCATCTGCTTGCCCTAAATGTCTCTTTGCGGCATACATGATACAACTCCCAGACCACAAAGGCTGTACAAATCCAAATATTTGCCGGTGAAGATGTCAAACCGACTTATGAGTGTTTTCCATACGACATGTATAGGCAACTCCTCATGTGACTAGACTATCATCAGTTTATGAACATGGTCCACGCGGAAAAAGATTGCTCCATGTCTCCAACTCTTTCTTGCAGTTCTCCATCATTTTACTTTCTGCCTCAAGCTTGGATTGCTGCCATTCATGACATAAAAAACATTAATTCTGATAAACGACAAAGAATTAAGGATATAATCAACATTTGATATAGGTCAAACTTATCCTTCAGCACACGGCAATCATACTGCAGAACACCAAAAACAACAAAAAAGAGGCTGAAGTCTCGGGAGAAGAAAAAAAAAATCAGTAGAAGTTGAGACCAAAATATGTGGTGAAAGTAGGAAGCATAAGGTAAGCAATGAGTATGTCAGAGATATGTAGCTGCTGCAACAAACAAGGACAAGGCAATGGCTAAGATGCTATATTGCATGGACATGGATACAACATGACATGTTTCGGACATAGCGACATGGCCGGTCACCTAATTTAGTGTCCTAGTGTATTTTGAAGTGTCCAATACTTGTCCGACAAGACATGACGTGGCACAGACCGCTATGAATTTTTGTAGTGCCCATGCTTCTTAGCTAAGAAGGTATGGGTATGTGGTAAGAAGAGCTAAGGCACCATAAGTAGATGATCTTGGTTTCGTATTAAGGGATTGGAACAAAGAAGAGGACCTAAAAGAGGATGAACTAAGGTATTGCTTAAAGATAAGGGTCTTAGTGAAGATGGTGTCGTAGTTGTCATATGCTATGCAGCACGGACGCTTCTCCATGAGCCTGCAAATGTTGTAATCGTGCCTGACGCCAAGACACCTTAGATGCTCATCAAACACCTGTCAACATGTCCACTGTTCTATAATACACTTTTTTTTCCGGACAATTGAGACATCTACTCGACACACATTTTAGACAAAACCGGTAAATTTATTTAATTAATCAAACTAAGGCCTGCAGGTTTAGTAAAAAGCATGTCATTCTCCAAAACTGTACCCTAATTGAATAGAATAACTATAGTTTCCTCAAAATGGTTACTAACCATGCATAGATAAATCAAAATAATACTATAATATAACCCATATTGATAAATTCCAGCAATAAAATGAGCACGCATAAGCCCTAAACTAGATACAACATGCAAATATCTTATATTCTTAAGTACCATCAATTAACACTACATCGTCAATAATATTGGTTAGTTCATTGATGTGGTTTGCATACATATATATAAGACTCCTTCCTCATACAACTCTACTGCATAAATGGGACTATGATAGATTACATAGACTTGTGAACTGTTTGGTTCAAGGTTTAGAAGCATGGGAATGGGTATTGGAATCCTTACCCATGTTTGGTAAGTCTGAGATTGGGAGGGAATATGAGAGGCTTTAGATTCCCACATATGTAGGAAGGTAAAACCCAAGGTCCTTCTTGAAAATATTTTTGCTTTCCTAGGAATGTTGGTTGAGTGCATTAATTACAATTTTTTTGGACAGTAATACCCTCAATAACACCAACTGAATTTTGATAATAGTATTTATGAGAAACTAAATAAATTAAGATTCCAAATCATGTCTGAACCAAATATAAGAATGGAAAAATTGAATTTTTCAGGCTACATATTTCCAACCTAACCAAACATGGGTATGAGAATGTTGAGTTCCTTTCCCATGGGAAAATAGACTCACTAACTCTAGCATTAATAAAAAAAGTACAGTAAACCATAAACTGGATGCCCACAGTGTCCTTCACAAAGTTATTGTTAGAGTTATTTTATTTTGTTATTTATCATATGAGGATATAGTAGTAATTGTGGGTGCATTGTATATCAATATAAATAGACATGAGATGCAACTCTAGGGTTTAAGGCCCTTGCAATCTCCTTTCTCATATTCTCTCTTCTCCTACTTTTTTTTTCTTTCTCCTCTCCATCTCCAAACTTCACTTGGTATCAGAGCATATGTTTGAAAGTACTTTTTTTTGGCTGTTTTTCGTCTACGTTTTATGATTCGCCGTTCGTCGTTCATTGTTCGTGGTCGTTCGTGGTTCGTTTATGAGATCTAGGGTTTCTACATATCTCCATTGGTTATTCATCGTCGGTTGAGATTCGTTATGAGATCTAGGGTTTCAAAGACCTCGTCTTTTTGTTGCATCTGCAAGTATGGTGGGGACCGAATCTTCTAGCGAAGTTAATAGTGGTGGTGGTAGCGGAGATGGTTCTCCTTTTACTGTTATTCATAATGATGAATTGGAAAAGTCGATTACAGCGGTAAAACTCAATGGTGCGAACTACCTTGCCTGGTCCAAGTCTATCAAAGTGGTGTTAATGGCGAAGAAGAAGTTAAAGTTTTTGACGGAAGAACCCCCGCCTGAAACTTCCGCTGAGTATGAAGATTGGATGAGTGCAGATGCATACGTTATGTCGTGGTTGTGGCATAGTATGGAACCACATATCGTTGCTAATGTTCAGTGGTGTGAATCAAGCAAACAGATTTGGGCATCTCTGGAAGAATCATATTCGTAGAAGCGAAATATTGCCCGTATCTATGAGTTGTACGAGTTATTGTTTAATACAAAGCAAAATGGAAAGCCTGTGAATGAATATCTGGCTTCAAAGAAGTCTTTGTGGGAGGAACTGCTTCAATATCATCATGTTACTACTGATTTGAAGGAAGCTCGGAGACAGAAGGAAGAGCTTCATGTTTCACTTATCCTAACCGGCTTGGATCCTACGCTCGAACCTTATAAAGCTCAAATCCTTACTGGAGAGCAGTTACCTACGGTGGCAGATACTTTCTTCCGTCTCAATCGTTCCTTTCTGGGACAGAGTTCTGTGGTGCCGAGTACTGACTTTTCTGCCCTAGTTTCTAGTATTGTTGGTCGTGGTGGTGGACGTGATAGTGGACGTGGCGGTAGAGATGGTGGTCGTAGTTTTGGATGAGGAAGCCGTGGTGGTAGAGACAATGGTCGTGGTGGTAGTCGTGGTGGTGGTGGTGGTGGCCGTGGTCAACTACGGAAGTGTAATGTTGTGGAATGCTCGGTCATGTAGAAAACTATTGTTGGGACAAGTGGGACAAACCAGAATATGCACATCAAGTGCATGATAAAAATATGCAATCCCAGATCACCACTTCTGCTCCCAGAGATGATACTTCGGGTTACAATCAGACTTCAACGTCCGATACCTTATCTCCATTTGAACAGATCCTCCAAAAGTTGAAAGCGCTTGCTAGTACCACCTCCCAACCTACTGCAACCATGGCACATATAGGTAATCCTGCTTTTGTGGCAACCCAGTCACCGTCCACCTCTTGGGTCATCGACTCAGGAGCAAGCTCTCACATATCTGGTATAACATCTCTCTTTCATAATCGTAGTTTAATGAAACATAATATTATCTTGACTGATGGATCTACTCATCTTGTGCTTGGGAAATGTGTCATTCACCCTACTCAATCACTATCATTATTTGATTCATTATATGTACCTAATTTTCCATTTAATTTGTTATCTGTGAGCCAGTTAACCAAATCTCTTTAATGTTCTGGACATTTTTTTCCAATTCATGTATTTTTTAAGACCTCAAGACGAAGAAGGTGATTGGTTCGGGGCATGAAAAAGATGGACTGTACTACTTGGATCTACCTGGAAAGGCCTTCATTTCTGTTTCTACTTCTCCGTTGCAGCGGCATTATCGTTTGGGACATCAGTCTTTGGCTAAGTTGCGTCAAGTAGTTCCTAATTTGAGTCATGTTTCTAGTCTTAAATGTGAAACTTGTCAGTTAGGCAAGCATCACCGTAGTTCCTTCCCTCGTCGTAGTGAGAGTCGTCAATTAGAGTCTTTTGATCTTGTTCATTCTGATATTTGGGGTCCGTCTAAAGTCAAAAATCTAAAAGAATTTCAATATTTTGTTATTTTTATTGATGATTATTCCAGAATGACTTGGTATTATTTAATGAAAGAAAGATCTAAGTTTCCAAATGTGTTATCTACCTAATGAAGTCTATGTTCAGTTTGATAAACGTATCAAAATTCTGCGTTCTGATAATGCTTTGGAGTATACTCAATCTTTTGTGAACAATTTCTGTGTTGATCGTGGTATGATTCATCAAACCAGTTGTGTCCACACCTCTTAACAAAATGGTATAGCCGAATGCAAACATCGACACATTTTAGATGTGGCTCGAGCTCTCATGTTCAATATGCATGTCCCTAAACAGTATTGGACAGATGTCGTTCTTACTGCATGTTATCTAATTAATCGTATTCCATCATCTGTATTAATAACAAAGTTTCATTTACCATATTACATATAGATGTCGCACATTTTTTCTTATCTCCTCGAGTGTTTGGGTGTGTCGCTTTTATTCATAACTTGGAACCTAATCGAGATAAGTTGGCTCATAGATCTCTGAAGTGTGTCTTTCTTAGTTATCTCCGTACTCAAAAAGGTCATCGTTGTTACAGTCCACGGTCACGCAAATATTATATCAGTGCGGATATTACATTCTTTGAGTCTACCCCTTTCTTTCCTTCAGGAGACTATTGTATTCCTTTTACAACAGATTTGATATCTTCCATACTACTTTCGGTCATTCCTGAATCAATTTCTGTCTCCATTCCCCATTTACAGGTTTATCAGAGATCCAAGGATAGGCATTATGAGCAGTGATACTTGAAAATCAAGTATTGCATAAGAAAATACTTCAATGATTGTTACTGAAAAAATGTCAAAGTTTTACTGAATAAAATGGCAAATAGTAAAGATAGAATATAATACTTAAGATACAATACTTTCTACCTCAAAGTTGAAATATGTCGAATTGTTACTCTAAGATTACAATATTTTCAACCAACATGAACATGGCATCACACACAGGGGTTCAAATACAAAACTCTATAGCAAAATAGTTCGAACAGACGAACATTCTTAATGAGTGTTACTGAAAAAATGATACACGGCAATACATGTAAGAACTCGATACATCATTATAAATCACTAACAATCTCCATCATTCTGGCCTTCTCTACAACAGTAAGAACCATTAAGGTGCATCCGTCTCTACAGATTTAAATTTTCAATGTCACTTGGGTGAAACTTAACTGTTTGGTGAGCCATTACTTATTACGAGTACGTGTGTGTGCAAGTGCATACACATTTAAGAAATGTTTAAATCATTTATAAGAAGCTTACTTAGCATCCTATATGAAGCAGTTGATGGCCAACAAGCCTACATAATTGTCTTGTTTAATCTTCTGTTTTTATGACCTATTTGCCAGGATGCAGTTTCATGCTATCAATTTCTCTTCGATGTCAATGACTGCTACGCAAGGTTGGACTCATGACTGACGGAAGTAAGGTTATCTCCAGTGTCGTTAGTGAAACTTGTATTTAGTCAGATTTTGTATTCACAAGTTGCCCAAATTCAGTGATTCTAATACCCTTTCACCATTTCTTTTCAGGACTTATATAAAACACAAGTATTCTAGCAATCCTTTCGTTGGAGTACTTTGCAATTTACATATATTCCTTAATGGTATCTCTATAACAACTTAATAGTTTAAAAAAGATTTAAAGAAAAAAAATATACAGAAGAGCAACTCACAGTCCGAGCAATTTCTTGGACAAGGGTATCATGTGTATGATGGAAGAGTGCTGTCCACTGCTGCAGAAGATCAGTCTCCAATTTTGAAGATTTGGATGTCTTACAAGAATCTTGCACAACTTTGTCAATATAGTCCTTGGTGCACTTCTTGCTTCTTTGCAATTCTGGAAAAGAGTGATATATATTGATATAATAAAAAAAAGATAAAGCACCATGGTAACACATTACATCCTTCTAATGAGATTATGAACGTTTAAATAATTTGAAAAAGTATATTATTCTTTAAATTAGGTAAGCTATAAAATTTTACCAGCTAATCTGCCTCTAGTGTCCTGGAAAGTAAGATCCATCCACATATGTGCAGCTGGTTTCATGAAAGAATCCCTTGGTTAGACACTTCATACAATATAACTATCAAATGTTTGTCTCTTGACCGGCATGACACGTAAGGTTTCAAACCCTGCGAACATGACATGGTGCCAATACTGCAATGGTACACATGTTTGGGAACCTCAATATTCACAAGGTTTAGCATGCCTATAGATGGTAAACAAGACACACTACAAAATAAAATAAAACAACTACAATTATTTGTGCTCATCATATGATTCACCTTTCAGACAGAAAGAACAAGAACATGCTTTAACCAAGCCTTTGTTATCCAGCTGCTGATGGGTCAATTTCCCACCATCAACCTTGTTTTCCTTCAATCCCAAGAACCCAACACTGCAATCATTTGAAGATGATGAATGCCCTTCGACTGAATGAATGAGATCTCTTGTAACATCTCCACTCTCTGCTTCATTTCCCTCTGGCAGTAATTCGTCAGATTCTGTTGATACATCTTCTACTTCCTCGCACTGAGTGGGTGTAGGACCTCGAGGTATGTTACTCTGTACCAGTTGAGTAGTGTCCATCATGGTTCCTGCTGCACTTCCTTGTGTATAGTCACTTGAAGCCGTAGGTCGGTATCTTTTAGCATTTGGTGGAAGAGGTGGAAGCATATCACTAGCTTTACCCTTTCCTTTGATCAGGCACCCTTTTCCACTATCCACCAACCTTTCTGAATAGGCATCAAAAACCACTTTAAGTGCCTCAGGATTGATAGCTTGACCGGAATTGTTTAGACCACCCGAGACATCACGACTAGAAGAATTCGGCATAGATCTTTAAACAAGCAAGATAAACTTCAAACACATGAGACACCCATTTTTAGTTTCAAGAGAAGGAAAATGAATAGAAAACTAGTAAATTATATAAAAAGGAAGAAGCTCAAATGTGAGAAACAATTCTCGAACTCAAATAAAAAAATCAAATTTCATTGGAATAATATAAATATGTAGAGATCTTTAACCTCAATAGTATTTTAGAGGTTTGGTGCAGTGCGCCAGAGACTTCAAAATGGTGGTAGTGCAACCGAAGTTCAAATTTGGAACAATATAAATAGGGAATTGCAATTGTCAAGAAGGCTTTTACAATGCTTCTAAATTTTCAAGGTGTGTTACCAAAACTACCCTCAATATTACAGTTTTAAAAATAAAATGTATATCTTCCCATATAAATTAAGGGTACTTTTGGTAATCACTTTAAAAATACGCGGACATTGTAAAAACTTCCTTGGCAATGACAGTTCGCTGTAAATATAAGCCTAAGCCTTAAACAAAACTTTAGGTTTTGGTGTGCATACAATGACAGAGACTTTAGCAAAATTTATAGACAAGTCTTCAAATTCTTCATAAACTCGACTATCTCAAGAAAATAATTTTTTTAATATTGGCAAGAACCTATGCTAGTGGCAAAAAATATGGAAAGATTGCTACCAAATAAAAACACGCAAGCCATGCATCCAACTCCTTCAGAAAGGCTTTGAAATCATTACTATGTAACTTGTGGCAAGGAATCACATTTTTGCACCACATATCAGGTCAAGGATAATTCTAGACTTTGGCAAGACTTTGAAAGCTTTGAAATATAACCGTTGTAAAATAAAAACTTCTTAAGTAGCAAGGAGAATCTCATAAAATTACATAAATCTTGGGAGTGGGATCATCAAAATGCCAGTTCCAATTTTACATGTAAAGAAAAAAAAAATCAAGAAACGCATTCACTGGTAATATTAATCCTACTCGCAGTGGTTTAAAATCAATTTTTTTCACATGGGATTTTGAAATCTTAACCAGATCTTACCAAAATTGGCTACATGTTGGTCTATTGATTTAAAGACCCAAATTTGTTACATGGGCCATCGAGATCTACACAAAGTAAGCAAATTTAAATACCCCAATTCGATGGTAACAAGAATCACGCTTTAATCAATTCTTTTCGCATGGGTTTCCGAAATCGCACCCGGTCTTGCCAACATAGGTCACACATATTGTTTCGACGATTTAAAGATCCAATTTTGTTACATGGGTCATCGAGATCTCTACAAAGCAAGCAATTTTAAAGATCCTGATTCATGAAGCAGCTAGAAGAAACCCTAAAAAAAGGGTGGAAATTTCTTGAACAAATCATTAGGGAAAGTCGAGGAGTACCTGAACCAAGAAGTACTTGAAGGAAGAAAAAAAAACCCTAATCTGGAGAACAAGAGGAAAGTTGGGATCTTTCTGATTTTTTTAGAGAGAGAAATTTAAGGAGAGAATTGGAGGGAAAAACTTGGATACGATCTTGTGACCCCTTCACGTGTAACCAATGATCTGAAACTGTGGTCCCACCATTTCAGAGGGAAACTTGTTTGAAGTTTGAACTTTGAAAAAAAAAGTTTACTTTTCTTAGTTGATGAAACCATGAGGTGTTAACTACGTTTTCAACGCGCGACCTTCTGGCACGTAATATTTTTTTGAAAAATTTTAAGTTTAGTCCTACTTAATAATATAATTTTAGATTTATATTTTATACTTTTTTTGTTTATTAGACTTATATTTCACTTTTTGTCACAAAAAAAAATTTATTTTGTCATGAAAAATTATCGTCAAATATATTATTGGATGCAAGTCTAATAAACAAAAAAAATGCTAATAAACAAAAAATGTGGGATGTAAGTCTAAAATTATATTATTAAGTGGGACTAAACTCAAAAATTCTCATATTTTTTTAATGCACAAGAGGTATGTGTTTTCTGAACAGGAGGGGTGTCAGGTTGTGCCAAGTTGCATTGCGGATGGGTGAAAGGATGTGTCTAGATGTTAGACAAAGAATGTTGGGCAAGAAAGTCAAGTCCTCCTTTCGGTCGCCCCACGAACTCCACTAATCCGACTCATTTTCCAGTCCGAGGACAAGAAAAGATGATTATGTGGCACAATAGCTGAAACCTACAGGGAGAAAGCTCGACCAATAGGACTTGTTGCTATTGAGAAAAGAAAGATTCATTTCATATTTAGAGAAGTAAAATCATATTATAATAGTACAATATTTAACAAGTTGCACTATTCCATTTTGGGACAAATCTCATGTGCATGTATTTCAATATTTTGTTCATCATTTATTGAATCATTCACGTATGGTCCGTTAGCCTAAGTGGCAAGTGTGGTACGGAGTTTTACAAGTGGACAAGGTTTAAATTCTGAAACAACATTTATTTTTATCACCATTGCTTGGGACCTAGCTCAGACTCGAACGAATGGCTCAAAGTGGTACTCTATGATGCACTTTGCACGTTCACATCGGACAAAGAGTTGGGGCCTTGATAACATCATAAAATAACCATGTTGTTAGCTTTGCATGTACGTTGTGCGGGCCGCCTCACGGTAGACTCATAGGGTCATTACACTGGTTACCTCGCAGGTAGCTACGCTATGTAGCTTCGTCGAGTAGCCAAGGATGGTCAATTTCAAAGGATTGGTTGTTACACCCATTGATTATAGGAGTTACTCCTAATTGAATGCTTTATAGTTTCAAGTCTTTTCAGATTCATAATAGTAGGATCTTCAACTTCGTAACAAACCAAGTGTTGAGTCTCTAATATAAGAAGGAGTGCACCAGCTCTTTTGGAGAGTTGCACTCTGGAAGAGAAAAAGAAAAAGAAAACTCTTTCTAGTAGCCAATTTTTTACTTCATTTGCTCCGATGCTTGTTCCAAGGAAGAAGGTAACACGAGGAGTGTTCCAAAGTTCGGTTGACTGTGCAAACATGACTTGTTGATTCCTGGGAGCGAACAACATGAAGATTGAATCCCTCTTCGAGCAACGACGGTTCTAACCACCCTAGCATTTTTTTGCTATTTATAACAAACTACTCTTTAGCGTCTTCTGATACTCATTTAGTGGTTCATACAACTGTTTGAATAACCAAATTATGGTTTAGTCTTCAATAGTTGCATGAAAGTTTTTACAACAACCTCTGTCACATTTCAGTACTAAAATACTGAGAATGTGGTTACGACAAGACCAATTATACACTACGAAGTAAACTAACACCCCACAATACAATCACAGCTATGAAGAGAAGGGTATTAAACTAAAATTCATAAATCAAGTCCTATTGTGTAAACCCCCTGATTTTTCAAAATTTTAAAAACTGGATTTTTCACAATTTTCTGAAATTTTCTGGGAAATTTCTGTAATTTAAAAACAGGGTTTTAATTATTCAATAATTTTTAATTGATATTAAACAATATTAAAATACTATGAAAATAATATTTTTGGATGTAAAATGAAAAACTGGACTTAGGACAATTTTTCTGGAATTTATCGGACCCCGGCCCTATTTTTAAATGCCTAAAAAGTATTTATTTATTTAATTATTTATTTATTAATTATTTCTGATTATTTATTATTATTATTAATATTATTATTATTATTGATTTTATTTTTATTATTTTTCTGTTCTTGGGCACGACCCGGCCCAGCCTTAGGCTAGCGGGTCGGGCGGGTCGGCCAGACCGGATCCGCGCCCGACCCGGAACCCGCATCACTGTCACCCCCAACCCCGTTCTCCCATGACCCGAGAAACCCGCCGCCCGCCGCGTTCTCCGGCGACGTGGCCGGAGAACCCCCCCACGTCGCCTCCCCCTCCGATTCTCCCGCCCACGACGCCCCAGCCAGCCCCCTATTTATATCCCCCTCCTCCGTCCTCTTCCACCCCCAAATCCGAGCCCTAACCCTAACTCCTCCACTCCGGCGAGCCCCGTCTGGCGACCCCGACCCCTAGCTGCCGCCCCTGCGCCGCCCAGCGCAGCGCCGCCGTCCAGAGCCCCTCCTCCACTCTTCCTCTTCCTCCTCCTCTCCAGGCGAAGCCGACCCCGACTCCAGACTCCTCCCCGCTGCTCGAGCCGCCGGCTGACCCCACGGCGCCGCCCTAGCCGGCCGATCGACGACCTCCTCCCCTCCGCGAGTGCCACCAGCGTCCTCGCCGACCGACGGCCAGTTCCCCAGAGCCCCGGACACGGCCGAGGATACCCGGACACGCCGCTGGACACGCTGACACGTGTCCAGGACACGATACGGACACAGAAAACCCCGATTTCTCGGTCCCCTTCAGGTACTCGTACCTTGCAACTCTGATCTCCGTTTTCGATTCTGTAAATTTCTACGCGAAGCCTGTATGACCCTCTCGGTGCCCGGACAAACTGTTCGGGGCATCGCGGCCTGTGGCGATCGCACACCGCGATCCAAAAACAGGAAAAACCAGACCATGTTTCACCCCGGAACCGAGTACGCCCCGCCAAACGGGACGACTTGGTCGCGCACGGTCTTCACAGATACGTGCGCCTCGTCGATACGGACGTGTGGAATTTCGCAGAAGCTGATTCGGGTGTGCGTGCACACCGAAATCAACGCGTATCCGCGGACATCGCCCCGTATCCGTACTTTCTAGAACATGCCCTAACTTTGTGTACACACGTCGGATCGAGACGAAACTTACGCCATCAGACTCGTAGCAATACGCTGGTCCTGTGGGTCAAGTTTGGTTCGATTCTGAGAACGTTGACGAAATCGCGTGTCGTGGGCCCCACAGGCCCCGCTCGACGGGCGATTTTATGATCGGCTCATCGGAATCCAATTCTGGAAGTTCCATTGGGTTCGTATCATCGTTCCTGACCTGTTGACACTAAGTTTGGTGAATTTGGAGACCGTTGACCCGGACGCATTTTTCGGTGCAAAACGGGCCACCGGTGGACCCCGTTTTGGCCCGAAACTGCCGTTTCTGTCCTTGTCTCCAAATTGGACCCAAGGACAGGCGTTTCTAGCTGATTGATATTTTTTGGATCTGATGGTGATGTTTGTTTCAGCAATCGGAGTACCGCCTGCAATTCCAGCTGAAGTCAGAGCCGCAATTGGAACAGGAACCACAAGCAAGTGTACCTTGCCAAACCCTGCAGCTTGCTAATTATTTTCTGGACTTAATCATGCAATAATGGACAAATAAAGCCTGCCAAATCTAAGTAATTCTTGACATAGTACTTTACTTGATTTCTTGTGAATTAAATATAAACATGTTTTAACTGCTTGACCTAGGAGACGTGTGATGTACTTAGTGTCCGATCATAGTCGGTGCCAACTCCGTACGCGGGATTGTGTAACGTCACATAGACATGGATATCGAGACCCGATAATTCTCGTACTTGTCCTATCAAGTACACCAGAACCCAGGACACTTGACACTATTTCATGAGACAGAGTCTTCCTGAGACATTCAAGGTGATTCTGTATAGGATGCATGTTATATGACATAGACTTTACATCCTTAGACATTTTGATTCATAGCTATCAGACTTGCTGCATTAGTTATAATCCCGCTGACATGGACATGAGACGTTATGGTCATGGCTTGCGTGATTACATTGGGTGGGGAGAGACACACAGACTACAGGCTGATATTATATATATAACATAGTATATAACATAGTGTAGTTCATAGTTATTGCCGCTACCGGCTCCCCGACACAGAGCTTGTAGTGGCTTCAGCCTGAGTTCTAGTGCTGCTCTCATATTGCATATCACTTAGCTGGTTACATAGCTTACCCTCTTGTTTAATTAACTGCTGTACCGTATTTATTTTGGCTTGTATTTTCTGTACCTTGCTGTCCCCTGAGGACCTGGATCCGGATTATGTCCCCAGGTACAGCTGAAGAGAACTACCCAGAGGTGTACGGTACCGGAGCACTCCTTGGAGCAGAACAAGGAACAGAGGATGAAGTATTGGCCGAAGACTTCACCTGAGCACCGGCTTCAGCTACTCAGTATTTCCATTTTCAGCATTTCAATTCCTGTCTATTTTCCTTAATTGTAACAGAATAATTCTCGGATTTGTTTCCCGAGACAACCTTATTTGTTATTGCATATTTATTTCCATTGCATTATTTCTGGCAATTAATCTGTGTTATTCTGTGGATGAGATTAGTAATACCTGAGACTTGTACTTAGTACTGCTAGACTACAACTTAAGCATGCCCTGATGGATCCATTAAATTGGGTTGTCCATCGGTGCGTGCTGCTGGCCATTGCGCACGTGCCCAGTCCCTCGACATTTTGGGACTGGGGCGTGACATGGTTTTTGTGGTGGCCCATGCAGGTCTACGACTAAATTGTTCGGTTTCAACTTAGGGACCGAACAGGCCTGCAATAAGATAGGATAAGTTTTAGGATCTCATCCACTTGCTTGAATCATTTTTTGATCTCTATATCGACTTCAAATAATTTACTTGCATCCTGCCTTGATTCCTGAGCGCCTCTTATTGTTTATTTTGGATGCAGGGAAATGGACCCACAAGAATGCAACGAGACTCCCGTCGGAACACCGCAAGCTACAGGTGTCACCTATGACGACGAAGTGACACCAGTCGGAGAAGTTCCACCAACTCAACAGAGCCAACAGGCAGGTCAACCTACCTCCCGATTCCGACGCGATGATATTCCACCTCCGCCGCAGTTCATTCCACCAACGCCCGTACTCCCACAAGGACAGCCAATTGATGGGCAGCAGATATTCCAAATGATCTACGCGATGATGCAAGCTCAGCAACAAGTCCAACACGAGGCTCAGCGTCGCAAAGCTAACTTCTGGAGGGACAGCATCGTAACTGTACTGGAGCAGGCCAACCTACCAGCTCGACGGCCATCTACAGGCTCTATCACTGACTTCCGCCAACTGAAGCCCCGCACTTTTTCTGGAAAAGAGGAGCCCACAGAAGTTCATGAGTGGCTCACCAACATAAGGCATCAACTTGAAGTAGCTGAGCTTCCACGGGAACGCTGGATGACTGTCGTCCGAATGCAATTGACAGGCAACGCGCACCACTGGTGGTTGTCTGAGGAGACGCGACTCGGACCAGACCGAGTCACTTGGGAAGAGTTCTCCAGACTCTTCCAAGAGATGTACATTCCGGCTATCGCTCGATCAGAACTGCGGGATAAGTTTAATCGCCTCACTCAGGATACTATGACGGTGGAAGAGTACAACGCAGAATTCATTCGTCTGAGCCGCTTCGCCCCAACCCTGATCCCGACAGAGGAAGAGGAGGCCGAGAAATTCTTCTACGGACTGAACATTGAGCTGCAAAAACTAATTGGGTCCGTCGCACCAACATCATACTCGGACGTTCTCGCTGCAGCCCGACGCATGGAACGCGTCACCAGGAGAGAGTCTCGCCTCAAGCGGCCAATCACCTCAGCACCAGGCAGATCATCACCGGGAGAATCTGCAAAGAGATCTCACACGAACCCGCCACCCAGGGCAGCTTCGCAGACCCTTCCTACCTGTCACTACTGCGGCAAGTTAGGTCATGTCGAGAAGGACTATAGACGTAAGTTGGGATTGTGCCTGATTTGCGGGGCCAATCAGCACATAGCCAAGGACTGTCCCCAGCATCGAGATGGAGCACCAAGGGCAAACCAACCAGCTTCACCAGCACCGAGGCCACCTCTGGCACCTCAGGCGACACTTTTCCAGCAAGCCCAACAGCAGCAGAGGAATCCACCACAAGGACGAGGGCAAGCTTATGCGATGACTGTGCAGGACGCTGATGCGCGTAAGTGATTTATAGTTATCCGTTTCTAGTCTTGTGTAGCTCGTGCCTATTGGTTCGTGACCTCAGCCCCAACCTAGTAATTTGCAACTTGTTAATAACAACCTAGTTTTTATAAAAGTATAGTTTTAACTAAATTTTTCTGTAAAGTGTAAACTTTCAATTTTAGGGAAATGGTATTTCCCTGAAGTCTCTTGTGATGTGCTTTCAAACGATACCTGCGACCGTGTCATCTCTGCTGACCGATTATTCTTTGATTGCGAGGACGCAATCCTCTTAAGGGGGGTAGATTGTAAACCCCCTGATTTTTCAAAATTTTAAAAACTGGATTTTTCACAATTTTCTGAAATTTTCTGGGAATTTTCTATAATTTAAAAACAGGGTTTTAATTATTCAATGATTTTTAATTAATATTAAACAATATTAAAATACTATGAAAATAATATTTTTGGATGTAAAATGAAAAACTGGACTTAGGGCAATTTTTCTGGAATTTATCAGACCCCGGACCTATTTTTAAATGCCTAAAAAGTATTTATTTAATTATTTATTTATTAATTATTTCTGATTATTTATTATTATTATTAATATTATTATTATTATTGATTTTATTTTTATTATTTTTCTGTTCTTGGGCACGACCCGGCCCAGCCTTAGGCTAGCGGGTCGGGCGGGTCGGCCAGACCGGATCCGCGCCCGACCCGAAACCCGCATCACTGTCACCCCCAACCCCGTTCTCCCATGACCCGAGAAACCCGCCGCCCGCCGCGTTCTCCGGTGACGTGGCCGGAGAACCCCCCCACGTCGCCTCCCCCTCCGATTCTCCCGCCCACGACGCCCCAGCCAGCCCCCTATTTATATCCCCTTCCTCCGTCCTCTTCCACCCCCAAATCCGAGCCCTAACCCTAACTCCTCTACTCCGGCGAGCCCCGTCCGGCGACCCCGACCCCTAGCTGCCGCCCCTGCGCCACCCAGCACAGTGCCGCCGTCCAGAGCCCCTCCTCCACTCTTCCTCTTCCTCCTCCTCTCCAGGCGAAGCCGACCCCGACTCCAGACTCCTCCCCGCTGCTCGAGCCGCCGGCTGACCCCACGGCGCCGCCCTAGCCGGCCGATCGACGACCTCCTCCCCTCCGCGAGTGCCACCAGCGTCCTCGCCGACCGACGGCCAGTTCCCCAGAGCCCCGGACACGGCCGAGGATACCCGGACACGCCGCTGGACACGCTGACACGTGTCCAGGACACGATACGGACACAGAAAACCCCGATTTCTCGGTCCCCTTCAGGTACTCGTATCTTGCAACTCTGATCTCCATTTTCGATTCTGTAAATTTCTACGCGAAGCCTGTATGACCCTCTCGGTGCCCGGACAAACTGTTCGGGGCATCGCGGCCTGTGGCGATCGCACACCGCGATCCAAAAACAGGAAAAACCAGACCCTGTTTCACCACGAAACCGAGTACGCCCCGCCAAACGGGACGACTTGGTCGTGCACGGTCTTCACAGATACGTGCGCCTCGTCGATACGGACGTGTGGGATTTCGCAGAAGCAGATTCGGGTGTGCGTGCACACCGGAATCAACGCGTATCCGCGGACATCGCCCCGTATCCGTACTTTCTAGAACGTGTCCTAACTTTGTGTACACACGTCGGATCGAGACGAAACTTACGCCATCGGACTCGTAGCAATACGCTGGTCCTGTGGGTCAAGTTTGGTTCGATTCTGAGAACGTTGACGAAATCGCGTGTCGTGGGCCCCACAGGCCCCGCTCGACGGGCGATTTTGTGATCGGCTCATCGGAATCCAATTCTGGAAGTTCCGTTGGGTTCGTATCATCGTTACTGACCTGTTGACACTAAGTTTGGTGAATTTGGAGACCGTTGACCCGGACGCGTTTTTCGGTGCAAAGCGGGCCCACGGGTGGACCCCGTTTTGGTCCGAAACTGCCGTTTCTGCCCTTGTCTCCAAATTGGACCCAAGGACAGGCGTTTCTAGCTGATTGATATTTTCTGGATCTGATGGTGATGTTTGTTTCAGCAATCGGAGTACCGTCTGCAATTCCAGCTGAAGTCAGAGCCGCAATTGGAACAGGAACCACAGGCAAGTGTACCTTGCCAAACCCTGCAGCTTGCTGATTATTTTCTGGACTTAATCATGCAATAATGGACAAATAAAGCCTGCCAAATCTCAGTAATTCTTGACATAGTACTTTACTTGATTTCTTGTGAATTAAATATAAACATGTTTTAACTGCTTGACCTAGGAGACGTGTGATGTACTTAGTGTCCGATCATAGTCGGTGCCAACTCCGTACGCGGGGTTGTGTAACGTCACATAGACATGGATATCGAGACCCGATAATTCTCGTACTTGTCCTATCAAGTACACCAGAACCCAGGACACTTGACACTATTTCATGAGACAGAGTCTTCCTGAGACATTCAAGGTGATTCTGTATAGGATGCATGTTATATGACATAGACTTTACATCCTTAGACATTTTGATTCATAGCTATCAGACTTGCTGCATTAGTTATAATCCCGCTGACATGGACATGAGACATTATGGTCATGGCTTGCGTGATTACATTGGGTGGGGAGAGACACACAGACTACAGGCTGATATTATATATATAACATAGTATATAACATAGTGTAGTTCATAGTTATTGCCGCTACCGGCTCCCCGACACAGAGCTTGTAGTGGCTTCAGCCTGAGTTCTAGTGCTGCTCTCATATTGCATATCACTTAGCTGGTTACATAGCTTACCCTCTTGTTTAATTAACTGCTGTACCGTATTTATTTTGGCTTGTATTTTCTGTACCTTGCTGTCCCCTGAGGACCTGGATCCGGATTATGTCCCCAGGTACAGCTGAAGAGAACTACCCAGAGGTGTACGGTACCGGAGCACTCCTTAGAGCAGAACAAGGAACAGAGGACGAAGTATTGGCCGAAGACTTCACCTGAGCACCGGCTTCAGCTACTCAGTATTTCCATTTTCAGCATTTCAATTCCTGTCTATTTTCCTTAATTGTAACAGAATAATTCTCGGATTTGTTTCCCGAGACAACCTTATTTGTTATTGCATATTTATTTCCATTGCATTATTTTTGGCAATTAATCTGTGTTTTTCTGTGGATGAGATTAGTAATACCTGAGACTTGTACTTAGTACTGCTAGACTACAGCTTAAGCATGCCCTGATGGATCCATTAAATTGGGTTGTCCATCGGTGCGTGCTGCTGGCCATTGCGCACGTGCCCAGTCCCTCGACATTTTGGGACTGGGGCGTGACATATTGTCATAATCCCCTTTAATGTCATGTTCCGCAGAAATGCATTACTGTGAAATTATAGATGGATCAGTTCGATGAAATACAAATAGTGCAAAAAATCAAGATGCTTGGTATGATGATGTTGTATTGCTAAACTTGGTCGGATGAGATATCTTATGCAACGTGGTTCGAAAGTATGATTATGCCAAGTTAGAAGACTGTGCATCTCGTCAGATCATTCTTAAGGGATCGTAGGCGAATGTGGGATCGTGGCATGGAAATAATATTGATATAAGTGAGTGGATCTGTCCCTTCTCCTCTACTCTTTTATGCCCTAATAAAATGAATACTAGTGTTGCTTTGTTGTATGTCTGTCACGCCCCAGTTCCAAAATACCAAGGGACCGGACGCGTGGCAATGGCCAGCAGCACACACCGATGGGCAAACCCAATTTAATGGATCCATCGGGGCATGCTTATGCTGTAATATAACAATAAGTAGGTCCAATGATACAAGTCACAGTCTATACTAATCTCATCCACAACAGAACAATATATGAACTAAATAGCAAACTGGAATAAATGCTGAAAATAAGATACTGTCGAATATCCAGCATAAAATAATACTGAGTCGTGTGGAGACAAATCCACTACCGATAAATGGAAAAGTAGAGACAAGGAAATATAACTAACACATGCTAGAAAGTAACTAAGTATAAGCAGGGCCATCAACTGCTATTGTACCCTCGTCTGGTGTCGGTCCGTAAAGTCGCGGGTACTCCTCGTCTGCTAAATCTGGAGAACAAAACCAGGTCCTCAGAGGGACGTAATAAGATACAAAAGAATACGAGCCAAAAGTACAGTAAGTGATCATGCAAGATAGACCAGAAAATAAACA
Organism: Iris macrosiphon; assembly: GCA_036927795.1. Classification (NCBI taxonomy): domain Eukaryota; kingdom Viridiplantae; phylum Streptophyta; class Magnoliopsida; order Asparagales; family Iridaceae; genus Iris; species Iris macrosiphon. Next base: position 145,291,451 of record JAYESA010000006.1, on the reverse strand, counting down.
CAAGAGGAACAAAATAAGACTCCAGAAATCACTACATCTAAGATGGTGGCGCCGATGGTACTATCAAACATGACTACTAGCAAATTGGGGTAACCGCAACTCAATGGGAGATCACGGTCCTATAGAAAGTAGGCCAATGTGGACTCCCAATCTATAGTTTAGCTCTTTTGCAGCCCTATAGGAGCTCACGAATGAGGTGGTCAAATGAACAAGTCTCTATCGCAGCACAATGGGTACTCACAATCGAGAATGCTCAAGTGTAGTCAGTGCCTAATAACGATCATCTAGGAACTAAAGTAACCAACCGAGTCAACTCAAGGAAGCGTAGAGTAAACATATACCATCACAATATGTCTATGGAACAAATAATGATCCATGGAAAAGAGCAAATAATGTACATGCACGTAAAACGAGAAAATAAGACTAGAGCAGCAGGAATAAATCAATATGAATTACGCATCAAGAAACTATATATGACAAGAAAATAACAACTGAAAAGGGAAGCATGCAAATAGTGTGCAAGAGTCTTGCACGATAATGTATAAATAAGTCCAGGAGATAAGTAGCAAAACTGCAGGATTTGGCAAGGTATACTTGCCTGGGGTTCTGGCTCCAACTGTAGCTCTGATCTCAGTGTGATTTGTAGGTACTACTTCGGTTGCTGAAATAAACATCACTATTAGATTCAGAAAATATCAAATAGCTAGAAATGCCTGTCCTTGAGTCCAATTTGGACACAGGGGCAAAAATGATATTTTCGGGTCAAAGCAGGGTCCACATGTGGGCCACTTTGCACCAAAAAGCGTGTCAGGGTCAAAGGTCTCCAGATTCGTCCAACTTAGTGTCAACAAGTCAGGAACGATGATACGAACCCAACGAAACTTCCAGAATTGGATTTCGATGAGCCGATCACAAAATCGCCCGTCAAGTGGAGCTGGTGGGGCCCACGATACGCGATTTTGTCAACGTTATCAAAATTGAACCAAATTTGGGTTACAGGACCAGTGTATTGCTACGAGTCCGATAGCATAAGTTTTGTTTCGATCCGACGTATGTACATAAAGTTACAGCGTGTTCCAGAACAGGCGGATACGGGGCGTTGTCGGCGGATACGCGTTGATTCCGGTATGCACGCACATCCAAATCAGCTTCTGCGAAATCCCACACGTCCGTATCAATGTCGTGCACGTTTTGGTAAAGATCGCGTGCGACCAAGTCGTCCCGTTTGACGGGGCGCACTTAGTTCCGGGGTAAAATAGGGCATTGTTTTTCCTGTTTTTGGATCGCGGTTTACGATCACCACAGGACGCGATACACCGAGCGGGTTGCACGGGCACCGAGAGGGTTACACAGTCTACGCGACGCAACTGACGGAATCGAAAACAAAATTACGAGGAGAGAGAAAAGAATACCTGAACAGGGCTCCAGAAACTGCGAATTTCCGTGTCCGAGTCGACACGAAGTGTCCGGGTGCTGTCCACCTAGGGTTAGGGTTAGGGCTAGGCTGACGGAGCTCAGGCGGCCGGAGGCGGGCCGGAGGGAGGCTGGGGCGACCCTGGCGAGGGCGGCGGCGCGCCGGAGCGAGCGGGGGACGGCGGCGCAGGGCTCGGGCGAGGCGGCGAGTGGCCGGAGCTGCTGCTGTTGCGGCTGGGGCTTGTGGCCGAGCAGGGGAGGAGGAAGGAGGAGGAGAGGGAGGCCGGGGGCAGTGCGGCAAGGCGAGAGGCGGTGGCGGCGAGGTCTAGGGACGGGCGGAGGAGGAAGGAGGAGGAGGCGGAGTCGTCTGGGGATGTCGACGGAGAGGATGACGGTCGGGGGACTCGGGGACGGGGCTGGTGTTCGTCGAGGGGTCGACGGTTAGGGCAGAGGGCTTTGGCTAGGGGGCGGAGCAGGTCATCGGCGGTAAGGCGGCTCTGGGCGCTGCTGAAGTCGGGCAGAGGCTTTCTGATGGTCAGGGGAGAGGGGGTGATGGCTCGGGCTTCAGTCGGAGGGTCGGGTTCCAGGTGGTGCTCGGTGAGGGGAGCGGTTCGACGGCGAGGCTGCGGCATGGGAAGGAGGATGAAGGCGATGACAGGGAAACTAGGGTTTCGGCGAGGGGAGTCGGTCGAGAGGTTCTGGGAGGAGGAGCAGGAGGTTGACTCGTCGAGAGGAGAAAGACAACGGGTCAGGGCTGCTCCGGTGATGGCGCCGGTGGGGAGAGGCTGAGAGTGCGGGTTGTGGCGGCGGCGCATAGAGTTCGAGGACAATAAATAGGTCGGAACAGTGAATCCGAGTGGAATCCGACTTAGGGTTTCGGCCGGGTTTCGGGTTCGGGTCTGATTCGGATCCGACCCGACCCAACCCGATAGACTGGGTTGGCTTGGTTCGGTTCAGCGGTTTGGTTTATTTCAAATAAACCCGGTTTATTTAAGGGGTTTAATTAAGGTTTATTTTCCTTGGTTTTAGGGCTTTAAACGGATTTTCGGAGTCCAATAAATTCACAGAAAATTACCCTATGTCCGGTTTTCCATTTTACACCATAAATTATTATTTTTATAATATTTTACTATTACTTAACAGAAATTAAAAATCATTTAATTACCAAATGCCTAGGTTTTAATTACAGAAAATTCCCAAAAAATTCCAGAAATTGCAAAAAATCCAAATTAAAAATTACTGAAAAATCAGGGGGCTTACAATCTACCCAACTTATAAAAATTTCGTCCTTAAAATTAAAATATGGTAGGGTTCATCTATCCAATCTCACTTGATTATAGTCTAAAGGATTCCTCTCAAGTGAACACTGCGGTCTCTACCCAACTTAGAATTTACCCATCTATCATCTAAGGCTATACATCTAATAAAGCTATGCCCCAACTTATTTAATCATGGTATTGAGTCCTCAAGTCTTTAACTCCAAACATATCACCTATGATATTCCCTTAATCACATATAAAAGGGTCATCAACAATGCGATCGGCCTGTGGGGTATATCTAGTACTGTCTATATATAAAACTTATACCAAGCACGAGGTTTCGTCTTTCCGAAATAAGGGAAGACGAAGATCAATAATAAAGAGTTCAAGGGTGAGGTAATAGAATAGAAGTATCAGGATCAAGGCGTTTAACGAATTCGAATGGGATTTGTCAAGATAATTGTGGATTGATATCCTATTATGGTAATCCTTTGTTCGTATGCTCGTATTAGTACAGTTATGTAACCGATACGATATGTCAGACATGTCCAGGGCAAGTATAATAGTCAACTATATATCTCAATCCACGTAAAGTAGTCGTGCGAAGAGCGAACCAAAATGCACTAAGGTTGATCAGACCGTAATACACTGATTCTGAATAGACAATTGTATTAGTGTGTCGACCCAATAATACATATGTCATGAACAAGCTCGATAAAAGGATAAGCTTGCAAAACTAGGCTATATTAGCAGCATAAGTCATGGCAGTACATCAAATATAAGTACGCTAGATGATGATGCAAGGAGGTACAACTTAATTCAAGTTCACAAAATAACACAAAATAAGCACAATAACAAAAGACTCTACAATCTCTACAGTTATCAATTATAAAAGCATACTAGGTTATTAGCAAGTTCAAAATTACTAGGTCAAGGCTAAGGTCACGAACCAACAGGTACGAACTAAATCAACACTAGAAACAGAAAACTATAAAAACTTACGCGTATTAGCTACTCCATGAGTCTGCGCGTCTTCCAAAGTTATCGTGAAAGCTTGTCCGCGTTCTTGAGGTAGTGCCCTCTGCTGTTGCTGGGCCTGCTGGAAGAGTGCTGCTCGAGGTACCATGGGTGGCCTTTGTTGATACCCTCCTGGTGCTGGTAGAGCTTGTTAGTTAACCGTTGGTGCTCTTTCTCGACGCTCAGGGCATTCCTTCAATAAATGCTGACTGGATCCTCAAGCTAAGCATAATCTCCTTTTGTGTCTGCAATCGTCCTCAATATGGCCTCGCCTGCGATAATATGGACAGATAGGTAGTGCCTGTGGAGATGCTTCGGGTGGCTGGTGCATGTGAGGTCTCTTTGCAACTTCTTCATGTGGTGCTCCGGCTGGTGCTGATGTGGATGATCGCTTCAGACTGGTCTCTCTTCCGGTGACACGCTCCACGCGTCGGGCTGCAGCAAGGATGTCCGGGTAAGATGTAGGTGCAACGGATCCAATTAGTTTCTGTAGCTCAATGTTTAGTCCGTCGAAGAACTTCTCAGCCTTCTCTTCTTCTGTCGGAATCAAGGTTGGGGCGAAGCGACTTAGACGAATGAATTCCGCGTTACTCTTCTACTGTCATACTGTCTTGAGTGAGACGATTAAACTTGTCCCGAAGTTCTGATCGAGCGATAGCCGGAATGTACATCTCCTGGAAGAGTCTAGAAAACTCTTCCCAAGTGACTCGGTCTGGTCCGAGTCGTGTCTCCTCAGATAGCCACCAGTGATGCGCATTATCCGTCAACTGTATTCTAACGGCAGTCATCCAATGTTCTCTGGGAAGCTCAGTTGCTTCCAACTGGTGTTGTGTGTTGGTGATCCACTCATGAACTTCTGTGGGCTCCTCCTTTTCTGAGAAGGTACGGGGCTTCAGCTGGCGGAAATCAGAAATAGAGCCCGTCGGTTGCCGTCGAGTTGGTAGATTTGCCTGCTCCAGTACAAGTGCTAGGCTGCGACTCAAAGTCTCTTGTTGAATCTGCTGTTGAGTTTGCATCATTGCGTAGATCATTTGAAACATCTGTTGCCCGTCTATAGCTTGCCCTTGTGGGAATACGGCCATTGGTGGTGTGAACTGCGGCGGAGGTGGGATGTCGTCTTGCCGATCTCTTGAGGTATCTTGACTGTTTTGTTGTTCTAGTTGACCCCCACCAACTGGTGTCACTTCATCGTCATAGGTGACATCTGCAACTTATGGTATTCCTATGGGAGTCTCGTCGTGTGCTTGTGAATCCATTGCTCTGCATCAAAATAAACTATAAGAGATGCACAGGAATCAAGGCAAGATGCAAGTTAAGAATTAAATTTGAATCCGATATAGATATCAAGAACGTTTCAAGCAAGTGGATGAGATCCTAAAAACTTATCATATTCTTATTGCAGGCTTGCTCGGTCCCTAAGTTGAAACTGAACAATTTAGTCGTTGACCTGCATGGGCCACCACAAAAACTATGTCACTTCCCAGTCCCAAAATACCGAGGGATCGGACGCGTGGCAATGGCCAGCAGCACACACCGATGGACAAACCCAATTTAATGGATCCATCGGGGTATGCTTAAGCTGTAATATAACAATAAGTAGGTCCAATGATACAAGTCACAGTCTATACTAATCTCATCCACAACAGAACAATATATGAACTAAATAGCAAACTGGAATAAATGCTGAAAATAAGATACTGTCGAATATCTAGCATGAAATAATACTGAGTCGTGTGGAGACAAATCCACTACCGATAAATGAAAAAGTAGAGACAAGGAAATATAACTAACACATGCTAGAAAGTAACTAAGTATAAGCAGGGCCATCAACTGCTATCGTACCCTCGTCTGGTGTCGGTCCGTAAAGTCGCGGGTACTCCTCGTCTGCTAAATCTGGAGAACAAAACCAGGTCCTCAGAGGGACGTAACAAGATACAAAAGAATACGAGCCAAAAGTACAATAAATGATCATGCAAGATAGACCAGAAAATAAATACAAGAGGAACAAAATAAGACTCCAGAAATCACTACATCTAAGATGGTGGTGCCGATGGTGCTATCAAACATGACTACTAGCAAATTAGGGTAACCGTAACTCAATGGGAGATCACGGTCCTATAGAAAGTAGGCCAATGGGGACTCCCAATCTATAGTTTAGCTCTTTCGCAGCCCTATGGGAGCTCACGAATGAGGTGGTCAAATGAACAAGTCTCTATCGCAGCACAATGGGTACTCACAATCGAGAATGCTCAAGTGTAGTCAGTGCCTAATAACGATCATCTAGGAACTAAAGTAACCAACCGAGTCAACTCAAGGAAGCATAGAGTAAACATATACCATCATAATATGTCTATGGAACAAATAGTGATCCATGGAAAAGAGCAAATAATATACATGCACGTAAAACGAGAAAATAAGACTAGAGCAGCAGGAATAAATCAATATTAACAACGCATCAAGAAACTATATATGACAAAAAAATAACAACTAAAAAGGGAAGCATGCAAATAGTGTGCAAGAGTCTTGCACGACAATGTATAAATAAGTCCAGGAGATAAGTAGCAAAACTGCAGGATTTGGCAAGGTATACTTGCTTGGGGTTCTGGCTCCAACTGTAGCTCTGATCTCAGTGTGATTTGCAGGTACTACTCTGGTTGCGGAAATAAACATCACCATTAGATTAAAAAAATATCAAATAGCTAGAAACGCCTGTCCTTGAGTCCAATTTGGACACAGGGGCAAAAATGATATTTCCGGGTCAAAGCGGGGTCCACATGTGGGCCACTTTGCACCGAAAAGCGTGTCAGGGTCAAAGGTCTCCAAATTCATCCAACTTAGTGTCAACAAGTCAAGAACGATGATATGAATCCAACAGAACTTCCAGAATTGGATTCCGATGAGCCGATCACAAAATTGCCCGTCAAGTAGAGCCGGTGGGCCCACGATACGCGATTTTGTCAACGTTCTCAGAATTGAACCAAACTTGGGTCACAGGACCAGCGTATTGCTACGGGTCCGATGGTGCAAATTTTGTTTCGATCCGACGTGTGTACACAAAGTTACAGCGTGTTCCAGAATAGGCGGATACGGGGCGTTGTCGGCGGATACGCGTTGATTCCGGTGTGCACGCACATCCAAATCAGCTTCTGCGAAATCCCACACGTCCGTATCAATGTCGCGCACGTTTTGGTAAAGACTGCGTGCGACCAAGTTGTCCCGTTTGGCAGGGCGCACTCAGTTCTGGGGTAAAACAGGGTATTATTTTTTCTGTTTTTGGATCACGGTGTGCGATCACCATAGGATACGATGTACCGAGCGGGTTGCACGGGCACCGAGAGAGTTACACAGTCTACGCGACGCAACTGACGGAATCGAAAATAGAATTACGAGGAGAGAGAAAAGAATACTTGAACAGGGCTCCAAAAATTGTGAATTTTCGTGTCCGAGTCGACACGAAGTGTCCGGGTGCTTTCCACCTAGGGTTAGGGTTAGGGCTAGGCTGACGGAGCTCAGGCGGCCGGAGGTGGGCCGGAGGGAGGCTGGGGCAGCCCTGGCGAGGGCGGCGGCGCGCCGGAGCTAGCGGGGGACGGCGGTGCAGGGCTCGGGCGAGGCGACGAGTGGCCGGAGCTGCTGCTGTTGCGGCTGGGGCTCGTGGCCGAGCGGGGGAGGAGGAAGGAGGAGGAGAGGGAGGCCGGGGGCAGTACGGCGAGGCGAGAGGCGGTGAGGTCTGGGGATGGGCGAAGGAGGAAGGAGGAGGAGGCAGAGTCGTCTGGGGATATCGACGGAGAGGATGACGGTAGGGGGACTCGGGGACGAGGCTGGTGTTCGTCGAGGGGTCGGCGGTTAGGGCAGAGGGCTTTGGCTAGGGGGCGGAGCAGGTCGTCCGCGGCAAGGCGGCTCTGGGCGCTGCTGAAGTCTGGCGGAGGGTTTCTGAGGGTCAGGGGAGAGGGGGTGATGGCTCGGGCTTCAGTCGGAGGGTCGGGTTCCAGGTGGTGCTCGGTGAGGGGAGCGGTTCGACGGCGAGGCTGCGGCGTGGGGAAGGAGGAGGAAGGCGATGACGGGGAAACTAGGGTTTCGACGAGGGGAGTCAGTCGAGAGGTTCTGGGAGGAGGAGCAGGAGGTTGACTCGTCGAGAGGAGGAAGACAACGGGTCAGGGCTGCTCCGGTGATGGCGCCGGCGAGGAGAGACTGAGAGTGTGGGTTGCGGCGGCGGCGCACAAAGTTCGAGGACAATAAATAGGCCGGAACAGTAAATCTGAGAGGAATCCGACTTAGGGTTTCCGTCGGGTTTCGGGTTCGGGTCTGATTCGGATCTGACCCGACCCGACCCGATAGGCTGGGTTGGCTTGGTTCGGTTCAGCGGTTTGGTTTATTTCAAATAAACCCAGTTTATTTAAGGGGTTTAATTAGGGTTTATTTACCTTGGTTTTTAGGGCTTTAAACGGGTTTCCGAAGTCCAATAAATTCACAGAAAATTACCCTATGTCCGGTTTTCCATTTTACACAATAAAATATTATTTTCATAATATTTTACTATTAATTAACAAAAATTAAAAATTATTTAATTACCAAATGCCTAGGTTTTAATTACAGAAAATTCTCGAAAAATTCCAGAAATTGCGAAAAATCCAAATTAAAATTACTGAAAAATCAGGGGGCTTACAATGTCATAACTATATGCTGCTCTAGTCCACACAATGATAATGATGCCTTATGTTTAATGCTGCTGTAATTGATGAAACACATGAATAGTGAAATGCTAGTACTATTGATACAAAAATGCTATAAAGTAAGTCTTTCATGAGAAAGAAGTAATATTATGCAATCTACTTCACATGCTGGTAACACTGAGAATGGAACATTGAACATCTGTACAGGTATAAGTGCATCAGTGCACAGTAACTATGAATGAAACACTTCATATATGAGTATAATTGTGGTTTGGTACCACCGGGCCACGAAAATATCTGTAAGTTGGGACCTACGGGTCACCAACCGATATGATAATGAGCAAAAAAAGAAGGATCAATAATATGAGACTTTACTTACATTTCTTTACCATACAATTTATGCTTAGATTTTATTTGTATAGTTGTTGCATGGTCAGTGACAACTTGTGCACAAGGTTTGGTAAGTTTTCTCGAACGAGATGCACCGGGGCACTGGGATCGTTCGACCTAGGAGGAAACATAATGCTTTGGTAGTATCGGATATAAATGAGACATTCATTAGGGATCGCAACCTCATGAATGAAGCTTCGTGTCACGCTTCGATCTCTCGCATGATCGACCATCCCTGCTAGGCGCGAATCACCGCGCCAGCGCTCCCGCGAGACGACCGTTCCCATCAGGAACGTGATATCGCACGAGCACAAGCTGCGTCCGTGCAAGATCATGATCCAAACAGGCGGTTAAATAACTAATCCACATAGTCGCACAGATAGTCCGAATATAGCGGAGAAGAAACGAACAGGCGATTGGTAACAAGTTCACAGAGTCATCATAGCGGAAGCATTGAATAACAAGTAAGAAAATAAAACAAGCACTTTATTGATATTGAATCAGTGTTACAAGCGGCACCAGGCCGAGATTACAAGTCACTCAAGCCCTCTCTCTCGAAACAATAAAGGTGTGCCAAGTGGCTTACAACATAAAATAATTCATAAGCGATGTTCCAACATTATGTCTTGTATATGTGCTTCAGCTCCGGACGCAATGCTCCAAGGCTCCATAGCGAACTCCATGCCTTAGCACGCATGAAAGGGTTTTCGTACCGAACGAGGTTCTCCCGCACCCTGCAAGCAATCTGGTGGGTTATCAGTACATGAATGCACTGGTGGGGAGGCTTCTCGCCCGCTCGATAAATCCAAACACGTTATATAGGTTTTGTGCACCATCTATTAAGTTGTCTTTCTAGTATTTTCTTAGGATCAGTTTCATGGCATAATGTATAAGCCTAACTCGTATGGCAGTGCGCTGTACGATATAAGAGTAACACAAAGAAACTTACCAACTTACCATCCATCATTCCCTGTCTAAAGATAAAACCAAGTTAAACCAAGCACGAATATAGATAAAGATAAAATCCAAGGACTCGCATAAGCAAACACAAGTTTCACGAGTGGGGTTCTAACTCAGGTGCACAAGTTATACGGATTACTCAGATGTGTTGTAGTCAGGAGGGTTGCAACATTTTGCTCAGGTGTTCAAATTTATGTACATAGGTCTTATACTCAAATTCGTTCAGGTATTCCAGATACGGGATGCGATGCAATAACTCGCACGTGGATTGCCGCTAAGCGAGGATGACTTAATCTATATGAATAGGAGGTCACTGGTATGACACCATAGAGGACGTGTAGTCTCAGGGTGAGATGGTATGCAAGCAAGAACATGGGGCATTGTATACATCCCGCCCGACGCAGGCGACTACAGTCAGGAGGTTCCTACCGGTCGGATCGGCCCTGATGCCTCGATAATCGTCCGCGGAACGAGATTCAAAAATATCCCTTGTGCATCAAGTTGTCCGTGACCATGAAAGTCTCTAATCTTTCAGGCCTCTGGTACATGTTCAAATCAGGATCTTATCAGGTACAAGTTTATGTTAGGATCTTGTCAGGTACAAGTTCAAGTTTAAGGCAGGATTGTTCACAAATATATATCGACTCCCTGAACCATCAAATTTAGTACATGGACGAGTGTTGCATAACTTGATAGGATGCAGTCCCCTCGTTCGAGAACTGCCTTGACGACCTAACAGTCCCGAATACTTTTAGGTTCATACTTGCACAGAACGACTATTAGATAGTCTTCCGGTGAACTAGATTAATGCAAGACACGGATTATGTTACCTGATTATGGCATAAAATTATGTGATAAGCATTCAAATGAGGCAAACGAGTACAAGTTATCATGTAAGCAGGTAAGCATTGCATTGAAACAGTGTTGAAACATAAGCATAAGAAAACTTGCGGTGTAGTCTACTTTAGAACATAGCCTTTACGTTAACACGGGTCTAAGGGGTAGTGCGAGGTATGAAACCGTACAGGAGCCTATCGGGCGGCATAATCTATGCGACGAGCAGTATAAACAATTAAAGTAGTGTACTACGAAGAGTATATAGTGATCTACTCGAAGCATTAGCGGAGTCTACTAGTACGAAGCTAAGGTAGCATGCGAGGGTCCAACTATAAGCCATATTTTATTTTATGTTCTAACACAAGTAATGCAAGATGGAATTATTCCCTTAAGCTAGGTGCTTTGTATTCTTTATTAGCATGCAATAGGTAATTCACCTAGCGACTAGCATGTATCATCCATATTTTATATGTGCATGCTAAGCAAAGACAAGTTTATCGTAGCAACCCACCTTAGCGATGATTTGTCTCGGTTGAGCGATACTCCGAGCACGTCTTTAAAAGTCTAAGTCTGAACTCCTGAAGGGCCAAGTCTGAAATCCTTTGCCTCAAGCAAGTCTTCTCGCTAAGCAAAGCGGGTCGGGTCGTCGCACTTGCGTTGTTTGAATCGGCTTTCCGCTTGAACGGAACGGGTTGTTATATTATACACCACTCAGAACAAGTCTCGTCCTCTAGACTTCCTGAGCGTAAACCATTATATCATATACTATCGAATCTATCTCAAGCATAACAATCTATGTCGCGTGTGTGCTGGGTCTGTCTCATTGAATGACTTTATTATTCAATCCAAGCTCTGACTCGGTCTCTAATATGCCTTAGTGCAGAATATATCGCTTAACGCGGGGTACGGTATAATCTATCTTGAATGACGATCTAAGGCTGAGGCAAACTTATCCAAATCGTTATACTCGTATATGCGAATATGATATATTCACCTACACTAGCATTCAAGATCATCATATTGTGGGTCTGGATCATGCATATATTCAAGACATCCCTCAAACATATGCATGTTAACCAACTTAGCAATGCGAAGTCTTTGCACTCGAATTCAACATATCACTGAGTCTTGGATTGTGCACACGTTCAAGGCATCCTTCAAACATATGCATTCAAACAAACTTAGCGATAATGAATTCGGATAAGCTACTCGCAAAAATCTCAAGGGTTCTCGTCTTACGAATCACAATAATACCTCCAACGGGATCAATTAAATTCAAAGTAATTTCCAATCCTACTCAAACCAAGCACTGCACTACCATCAAGCACGATCTATCCAATCTACCGACTAGCGTCCATGTCTTATCATTCATCCCGTTCGTGTCAAATATAGAACACACTTACTGTTCCAAGTATAACTCTAAGTCTTGTTGCCCCAGTTCTATGGCTTGCTCAAGCAATACTCTAAGGTCGGTCACACAAGTTCTTTCACTCTACACAGGGTCGTCTGCCTAATTACTAGGTCAGCACACATAGTCGTAGGTACAGTTCATGCTCACGACTCATCGTGCAGATTCATCGCATGATGCTCACCCCAATTCCTAAGGTTAAACCATTGTCCGTTCGTACAAGGTATTCTACCCAAGCTCATTTTACTCAGATTTCTAAACATCGAGCACATATTATCCTACACACATCAACACATTCGTTGCACAGGGTCCGAGTCCGTTTAGTCAAATCTATGATATATCTATGTCGCATGTCAAGCATGGCGATTCTCATAGTCTATCTCCTCAAATATGTTTGATAGAACCCATATATCCATTCTAAGTCTAGACCACCAAGCTATGATTCAATTCTGAATCTTCGATCTCAATCATAACTCTAAGTCGTCCAATAAGATTCATGTATCCGTTCATGAAACCATCAAGCGTGACTTACTCCATGTTCTAGACTAATTCATCCATGAAACACTTTCGATTCACTTGTATTCTCAAACTCGTCTTATCGTGTCAAACCATAAGTTAAGATGATCCTTCAATTGTCATGCTCCAGTCTCCCTCAAGTTTGATCATCCTCGCTGGACGTGAGATTACCACGCCAACGCTCCCGCTGGATGATCGTCCAAATCCGGACGTGACGCATGTACGAGCATGAAGTTATGCTCGCATAAGACAAGAACGTCGAACGTTATGGTTATCATCAAAACGATCGAGACACCTTATCATTACACTTTGCTCCATCCAAGTTATACCATGATCCACCAAGTCATGTTCATCTAATAACCGTTTACACCGTGATCATAATTCATCTAGCTAAATCGTCCATCTCCAGTGTTACCGTTCGATCATTCCGTAGTCTACTTCTAGCATTTCTCAAATAACTAAGTTTAAATCCTCAACCCAAAGTCTATCCACTTTGTTACATTCTATTTTATCGAGTTCGTCTGAATAATTATCGGATATATTCCTGTGAGTTTGATCATCCTCGCTAGACGTGAATTACCATGCCAGTGCTCCTGTGGGATAATCGTTATCATCCGAGCCTGATGTTAAGTATTTTCTTTCGAACTAGATTCAAGATCGTTCGTCCAAACTCTATATCGAATTTGTTATCTCCTTATCTTAATCTTCAAACCAATTTTTTTTTGTATCAATCTGTGTTATCTTCCAATTATTGATACCATATCAAGTTTATTAATTCAAAACCATAATATCCATACTCAAGCTAACTTCTATCGAGCGATATCTTACTCAAGTTTCAATCCTTCTAATTCAATTCAAAATCGTATGTACGATCCACCAAGGTTCCCTTGACCAAGATATTGATTCCATTACCTTGAATCCCTATTCGATATAAGCCTTATCACTTATTTAACATATTCTCAAATCGTTCAAACCAACTATCGCACGAGATTTTTGAATTCGCTCAAATATTTTCAAAATGATCCATACACCACTCAGGAGTCGAGTCATCTAATTAAATCCTTAATCATGTTCGTATCACTCACTCGCATATTCACCAAGTCATTCCTTAGAATTCTAACACGATCTCTATGCGTCGTCTCGATAAATCTTTAGTCTCGTATATACCTCCATTGATAGTAATCCAAGTAAACCATATTTGATTTGTATCTGCCAATACGAAATGTCGTCCGAACTATTTCTCAAAATACAAGCACAATCCTCTGTAATGACCCGTTCTGTTCAAGCGAACATCCGATTCAAACGGCACAAGTACAATGAACTGACCCGTTTTGCTCAACAAGAAGAGTCGTTTGAGGCAAATAATTTCTAAACTTGGCTCTTCAAGAGTTCAGACTTAGACTTTCAAAGGCTCGCTCGGAGTATCGCTCGACCGAGATGAATCATCACTAAGGTGGGTGGGTATGATGAACTTGTCTTTGCTTATCCAGCACACTTAAAATATGGACGATACATGTTAGTCGCTAGGTGAATCACCCCTTGCATGCTAATAAAGAATATAACACACCTAGCTAAGGGAATAATACTATCTTGTATTGCTTATGTTAGAACATGGAAATGAAACTTGGCTTATAAATGGGCCCTCGTATGCTACCTTTTCTTCGTGCAAGTAGACTCCGTTATGCCTCGAGTAGATCAAGTACTCTTCATAGTGTACTACTTCACTTGTTTACACTGAACGCCCATATATTATGCCGCTCGAATATATCCCTGTACAGTTTTACTCCTCGCACTACCCCTTAGACCTGTGCAAACGTAAAGGCTTATGTTCTAAGGTAGACTATACAATATGTTTCCTTATGCTTCTGGTACTCATTTGACTCATTTTAATGCTTGTCACTTATATGCATGCCATAAATCATCACACTTTACTATCTGTGATTCACTCAGTTGAGGCAGAAAGGCTATCAAGATAGTCATTCTGAGCCAAGTATAGAACATTGAAAGTATTCGGGACCGTTAGGTCGCCAAGGCATTTCCCGAACTAGGGGACTACATTAATAGAAAGCTAAGCAAGATAATATCACAACATATCTGAAAATTAATACTCGTCCTATACAGAATCTGACGGCTCGAGGAGTCGATACTGTACCAGATAGATCTTGACTTGAACCCATACATATACCCATAATCTATATCTATATATGTACCTGCAAGAATCTGGAAAACTTGAGGATATGCACGATCACGGACAACTTATGCACAAGGGGGTTTTCAAATCCAAGTTCTGCGGACGATCGTTGGGGCACTAGGGCCGATCCGATCTAGACGGAATAACCGATTAGTCATCAGTTTGGGGCGGGATGGGTGCAAAGCCACCATTGTATACTTGCTTGCACGCCATCTTTGCCTCATGATTACATTGTTCACTATGGAAGTCATGCCAGTGACCCTCTGTCATATAGATTAAGTTGGCTCGATTGCGGCAACCCGCGTGTGTGTTATTGTATTGTAGGTGACTGCTATGTGTAACATATTTATATCTATTTCTGCATCTGATTACCTGAGACTTCTGAGTATAACACATCTAAGTAATTTTTGTAACTCGTGCACCCGAATCAGAAATCCCGTCCGTGACACTTGTGTTTGCTTATGCAATTGCCCTTGGATTCCATTATATATATACCCATGCTTGGTTTAACTTGGTTTTTCTTGGACAGGGAAGGACGAAAGGTAAGTTGGTAAGTCTTGCCGTATTCCTTTATATCGCACGGCGCACTGCCACACGAGTTAGGCTATTCATTATGCCATAAAACTGATCCTTAGGCAAGAATAGAAAGATAACTTAATATATGGTGCATGGAACCTATATAACATGTTTGGATTTGTCCAGCGGGCGAGAAGCCTCTCCACCAGTGCATTTATGCACTGATAACCCACTAGATTGCTTGCAGGATACGGGAGAACCTCAATTGGTGCAAAAACTCCCTTCGCGCGTGCTAAGGCGTAGAGTTCTCTCTAGAGCCTTGGAATATTGCATATAGAACTGAAGCACATATACAAGACATAATATTGGAACATCGCCTATGTATTATTCCATAAATGTAGCCAATTGGCACACTTTTACTGTTTCGAGAGAGAGGGCTTGAGCGACTTATAATCTTGGCCAAGTACTGCTTATAATACTTGTTTAATATCAATAAAGAGCTTGTTTTACTTTTATACTTATGTTATTCAATGCTTTCGCTATTGATGACTCTGTGAACTTGTTACCAATCGCCTGTTCGTTTCTTATTATACTGTATTCGAACTATCTGTACGACTCTGTGGCTTAGACATTTTACCGCATGTTCGGATCATGGCCTTGCATGGGTACAGCTTATGCTCGTACGGCATCACGTCCAGATGGAAAAGATTGACCCGGGAAAGCACTGACATGGTGATTCACGCCTAGCGAGGATGGCCGATTACCTGTGGGAGATCGGGGCATGACATCCTCTATATTCGCCTTAACGATATTCTGATAATATTTCTATCGGTTGCCTGTAGAAGCATGAAAAATACGCTTGGAGGATCTACGCAGCCTCTTGATGCAGAGCAGCGTAAACAGAGGCCTTAAGAGCCATCAAGCGTGCAACAGAGCTTTTTTCGCTAAAACACAGCATGAAGTGTAAGCTCAAAGGACCATCCGCGTAAGTGCAGTACGTCCAGGCCGCTCCAGCGTAAGACAGAGTTCTTCATCGCCTCCATGGCATAAAACTCAGCCGCTCTCAAAGCAGCGTTAATGCGTACGAGGAATGCTTCGTCTTCCCTAAAATGAACCTGTCAAGTCACGCAGTGAACCTGGCCTCTGACTCCTGACAAAAAGTGCTGCACGACTACCCAGACGACGGCTGGAAACGATGGTAGACCCCTCAGGACGTGCCCCACAGTATGATGGTGGATTTCGGCATTTAATACAGAGGATTTGGTTAAAATATCACCAAACCGTCGGTTACCAAAGTCCCCCCAGCGTAAACCGCTCTTTCGCGTACAAGGGAATACGCCGCCTTATTTTACACAGGCAAACATGAGCTGTTTTACGCTCCGCAGTAGACAAACTGCCTGCCACGTCAAAAGCTGCACTTCGTACAGGGCCTGAGGCACGTCTCTACGTCAAATTGCACAGAGCGGTGACAGTTTCCCTCAAGACACGTCTCTGCGACGGATGCACAGAAGGGCTGCAGACCTTCAAAACATGTCTCCGCATTTAATGCACAGGATGGTGGCAAATCTCTGTAAGAGATTTGATTACACCTTCGAAAGCCATAATTTCGACGAAGACGTCCATATCAACACTCTGGCACGGTACACAGCGGCTTCTATGCCCATTCAGGATCTGTGCTCATTCGGCTTCAAACACCCACTCAGTCTCTACGACCATTTGGCTTCTATGCCTGTTCGGCTTCTATGCCTATTCGGCTTCTACGCCTGTTCGGCTTCTATGCCTATTCGGCTTCTACTCCTGTTCGGCTTCTATGCCTATTTTGGCTTCTACGCCAGGGGTGACAGTCATTTGGCTTCTACGCCAACCTCTTCTACACGAGGGATACCTACCTACGTGGCTTCTACGCCGTGATCTTCGCAGCAGATATACGCATTTTGTCCCCTTAGTTGGACACGCGTCACATGCTCACTCAAAAGGTCATTTATACGCAGGCATTGGTTATTTTAAACCGTTGTGTAAAAGGGTGCTGTACTGTCCACTCCTCGGTTATTACACCGACGGAGTGGTCACTGTCACCAAAACTCTATAAATAGAGACCCCTATCAATGGGGAACAAGGTCGACAATTGGGAAGATCGAACAAGGTCGAAGAATTGGTAAAATAAGAGAGAAAGAGAAGGAGAGAAGAGTCCGAAGCTCAGGCAAAGAGTAGGGGTCGACGACTTTGGCATCGTGCATCCACCCTCTCCTGCAACCTTCTAAGCTGCTCCCTGTCTTCTACGACACTTCTTCAATATCGTGTGGTCCAAGGGCTAAAGTGATAGACTGCAGATCAGACAAAGTGATAGACTGCAGATCAGACACCTATAGCAATATCTACCCAGATTAAATAAATTGTACTCCCATATCCTCGTATAGGATCAAATTGTACAAGTTTGTTTGTAAACAAAAGAATACGGGTTCTGTGTAAACCCCATATTGAATACATCTTCATTCTTTCATTTAATACCACAAATATTGCCATTCTAAGTCTGACTTATCCTTATCTGAATGATATCCTAATCTCGCTCGCAACTAGCTCATACCAAAGGGCCTTGGTGTGCGATACTTAACACAACTTAGCCAAAAGGCTGTATGCATAGCTAACCATCCGAACGATATTCTATCTCGTACACTAACTAGCTGGGTAATCATGTATAGGTATTCTGATTCGCACATAACTTGTGTAAACTCCCTCGACCAGATTCCAGTATTTTAGGATTATTTTTAGCAATTTAGGATTTATTGTAATATTTTAATTTATTTAGCTTACGTATCCTATTAACTTGTGCACCTGTCCATCACCGAATTATTTGGAGCTTTATCTTGACAGTTATCCCCAAACAAAGTTCACATACCTGTCCTAGACATGTTAGTCTATTTTCCTGCACTTTGTGCAACTCCCAGATGCCTTACTTTGAGACTCGTTTGAGACGCACAAATATCGTTACCAACGTACGTATTTAAATTCCTAGATCCGTACCCATCCCTGTTCCAATAGAGATTGGAGGCCCAACCTGCACCTGTTTGCCCAGACAAAAATACGTTACTTTTCTACACTGAGTATACTACATTTAGTGTATTGACACCGCAAGAAAATTATGGCCCTACCTGCCTCTAAATAATTAGAGAACACCGTGCGCAGTATTTATTAATTAAATAAATACGATGGCCCGTATCATCCCAAAACCAGGCCCAGTCCCTGCCCAGACTAACCCCCACCCCCTCAGGACCCTCACACAACAATTTCCTTCAGTTCTGTGCATTTTAGCAATTTCAGGAATCGGGTGTTTTTCCCAGACAATTTCGTAATTTAGCAATTTCCCAAAATAGGATCTCTGCGCAATTTATGAAAATTTAAGGACTTTTCTGCAAATTACAGTGCGAGGTGTCACCCCCTCACTGGCCGGTGAACATGCACCGTCCATTTGGAGACGGGACCCACCCGAAAATATCCCAAAAATATCCTAAAAATATCTACAAAATATCTTGTAAAATATCTCTAGATATTTTATTTATTAAATTAATAAAATTTTCTATATAAGAAAACAAAAGAAAAAGAAATAAAATAAAAACAAAAACCCTAACCCAATCCCTAACCCCAGCTCGGCTGCAGCCGACCCCCCCCGTCGCCGGAGCGGCGAGCCCCCCCCCCTCGCCGGAGCAGACCCCCCCACTCCGCGGCAAGCCCCCCCCCGCTGAGCCCGCCACCACCATCCCCCTCTTCTCCTTCCCGATCTCCTCCTCTTCTCGTTCTTCCCCCCCGAGCCGCTTCTCGACCCCGACCTCGCCGGAGCGGCGAGCCGACCCTCTCCCAGCCCCTCCTCCTCTTCTCCTCCACCCCGAGCCATCTTCCCTCCTCCGCCCTTCCTCCCCACCCTGGACGACTCCGCCCTCCGCCACCCGTCGGCCCCGACCTCCCCTCCTCCCCGAGCTCCGCCCTCCGCCACCCGACCCTCTCCCAGCCCCAGCTCCTCCTCCTCCACTCCAGCTGCCACCACCACCATCCATCATCAGCATCTTCTCCTCCTCCTCCTCCTCTTCTCCTTCTCGACCTCCTCCTGTTCACCTCCTTCTCCCCAAGCTGACCTCGCCGGAGTCCAGTCTCGTCGGAGACTCCTCGACCAGCTCCCCTGACCCGCATCGTCTGCCACCACCCCCCACCCGAGACACTCCTCCGCCTCCCCATGACCGGAACCGACCTCCACGACGACCCAGCTCCTCCGTCGACGAGCCGACGACCCCGGAGCCCTGGTCGCAGCAGCTCCGGACCACCCCGCGACGACCCCGACTCTAGCAAAACCAGACACAGAAGCATTTCAGAGCCCGGACTCAGCCCGGACACGATCAGCGTCGTGTCGAATCTCTTCCCGGACATGGGAATTTTAAATCCACGGAGCCCTGTTCAGGTAACCCATTCTATCTCCTCGTAATTCCGTTTTTAATTCCGTCAGTTGTGACACGTAGGCTATGTGACCCTCTCGGTGCCCGTGCAATCCGCTCGGTACATCGCGTCCTGTGGCGATCGCGGCACGCGATCCAAAAACAGGAAAAATAACGACCCGATTTACCCCGAAACTGAGTACGCCCCGCCAAACGGGACGACTTGGTCACACGCGGTCCTTACCTAAACGTGCGCGCCGTTGATACGGACGTGCGAGATTTCGCAGAAGTTGATTTGGATGTGCGTGCACACCGAAATCAACACGTATCCGCCGATAACGTCCCGTATCCGCCTGTTCTGGAACACGCTGTAATTTTGTGTACACATGTCGGATCGAAACGAAACTTGCGCCATCGGACTCGTAGCAATACGCTGGTCCAGTGATCCAAGTTTGGTTCAATTCTGAGAACGTTGACAAAATCCTGTATCATGGGCCCCACAGGCTCCACTTGATGGGCAATTTTGTGATCGGCACATCAGAATCCAGTTCTGGACATTCCGTTGGGTTCGTATCGACGTTCTGAACTTGTTGATACTAAGTTTGGCAAATTTGGAGACCTTTGACCCTGATACATTTTTTGGTGCAAAGTGGCCCACATGTGGACCCCGCTTTGACCGAAAACTGTCATTTTTGTCCCTGTGTCCAAATTGGACTTAAGGACAGGCGTTTCTAGCTATTTGATATTTTCTGAGATTGTTAGTGATGTTTATTTCAGTATCCGGAGATATTTATTCTGAGGCCATAGTTTCTGACTTTTGGCATTTGACATCTGGACGTTATATTTTGCAACTCTCTTGCCAGGCAAGTATACATTATCTTGTTGTACTGTTTAAATTCAGTTATTATTAGTTACATATTTATCTATTTTAAATATAAATGTGCGCGTCCGAGAAAACTCGGGTGCAGTCAACGAAGGCGTTGACGTTAGGACTTGTGTCTGACCTAGTGTCTAGTCGACCCACCTACAGTTGTGAAGTTATTGATATAACTTCCCAGGCCTTGACACGTATCATTACACGTCACAGAGTGAGTTCATGTAGGGACGCGTTCCTCATGCGTGAATGGCCATCAGTGTGAGCAACACGTGTAACGGTATTTAGCTTAGTTGGTTATTTTATTGAGACTTGCATCATAGTAGGAGGTGTCCACGTCGTTTTCATGACTTGTACATCTATATTGGGCGGGGAAGACATCTAGTAGGCGTGTGGGACACCCCCCTCCATGAGTTTTTATCCTTCGTACCATGCTCCTCGGAGATGGTCATTTGCAGAGTGCCCATGCGTCTGGGGGCATATGACACATATACTAGCTAGTCATGACGATTGGTGAATTACGTCAGCATATGTCTAGCCTACACTTTCCCATGCGTACTACCAGGTCTTCAAATTGCATTCACTTAGATGGTTAGCACACCCCATTTATTTATTCAGTACTTACATACATGGCATATTATTTTCCTGTATCTTGTTATGTCCCTCTGAGGACCTGGTCCCTTGCCAGGTATAGATGTTCATGAGTATTCGCGGGAGCGCAGATTCCGGACAGGCTACTTATACTCCAAGGAGACCTTCTCTTCGAGTCTCGTGATTGTCAGATATTTTTATATGGTGTGTATCTGGTTCCTTGTATATTCTATTTCGGCAGTGGATTTGTTTCCATCCGACTGTCATTCTTTAGATACCAGTATTGAGATCTAGTTACCTGGTTATTGATTTTTCATGTATATATGATTTCTGTGGATGAGATTTAGATATTACCCTGTGACTTGTAATTAGTTTTACCACTTGTGAATTATTGTTCATATTACAGCGTACGCTCATATATATGGTTTCCATATATTGGAGTTGCCATATATACAGGCGGCTGGCATGCTTACGTGTCCTAGTCCTACGTATTTTGGGACTGGGGCATGACATATTTTTTAGTGGTGGCCCATGCAGGTCATAGCATATTGTCTCGGTTACATTACTGTACCGAGCAAGCTTGCACCTAGGATTAGAACATAGGATCTCATCCATAATTGACTATGACTTATCTTCCTTCCAGTCTGTTCTACTTACAAAATTGCATCCTGCTTGATTCATGTGCTTCCCTGATAATTCCTCGAGTATAGCCCCTGCTAGAATATAGGAATCCCTGTTGGTAGGATGATAATTAGAGTAATAATCCTACTTAGAATACAAATAGGGCTTTGACATATCACTAAGTTCAGATTACTTAATAAACCCTAGTCTTTCATATTACCTAATAAACCCTAGCATCACTACCTATAGATTAACTTACCCTTATCCCTTGACGTATGACTTGAGTGTAGTAAAAATACTACTATGATTAGTTAGAAAATTGACCATAGTGTTGACCCTAGTCTTGAGGAACCCATAAAAATCTAAGATTAAATACTAGGACTAAAAACCTCATTCAAAGTTTGGATAAACCCAGTTTTACGCCAAAGACTTTTTACCCTTGTTAGCGTTAAAGCCAATTGACCGTTGCTGGCGTAAAAGCCAAACCACTGCCTAGTTGGCATAAAAGCTAAATGACTTTCTTGATTGGCGTAAAAAGCTAAATTTATGCAGAAGATTGTCCCCTTTACGCCATGGTTATGACAACCACTACCCACGATCCCTTAGTCTTCCTTATCCTGCGTCATGAGAGCCACGTAGGTAACTGCCCTGCGTAAACCTATTGAATAATAGATAACCAGCGTAGAGTAACCTGATTAGGCGTAAATTATAATAATAGGATGTGAGCGTAATTGTTACAGCCTTAGCTTTCTCCAGGCATGACCAAATCTTGTGCATTAAAGGCAGAAATACGCCTCGAGCCCTGTGCAAAAAGAAACAGTTTTTGACAGGACATCTGGTTTTGTCTCACCTCGAGCGTAAAAATGACTTGTATCCAATAAAGTCACTAAAACGACAACCTGGGTACCCGTGCAAATTCATCGTCATAAACCGTCCACTCGATTGTTGTGCAAGTACTTTTGTCAGATATCAGGATTCACTAATTTTGACTGACAAACTCATGAGTTTCTTGTACAACTTTACGCTGCAGCGAATGCTAGACTTTATACAGGAGATATTTACGCGCAGATTTTTATGCACAGACTTTTTACGCGGACAGCTCTGAAGCTCTACCTTACGCTTCTCTGTTTTACGCGGATAGCTCTGAAGCCATGCGTTACGCCAAATTATTTTATCTCTGCTTTACGCAGACAACCTCGAACCCCTACCTTACACGGACTTTCTTGAAATCACTGTTTTAGGCAGACAACCTATAGTGTATATTAAGATTGTAGAACTTAGAAGGCCATACCTCTTTTTGGTCAACTAGCAACTTAGACAAGGAATTAGAATAATAATTGTAGAGATTGTAGAGTCTAGTCTTTTTGTGAATTTGAATTATTTTGTAATTTCTCGTATCATAATCTAGCGTACTTATATTTACTGTATTACCTTGACTTATACTGCTACTATAGCCTAGTTTTGCAAGCTTATTCTTTATCAAGCTTGTTCATGATATATGTATTATTGAAGTACTACACTAATATATTTCAGAATCAGTATATTACGGTCTGATCAACCATAGTGCACTTGGTTCGCCCTTCGCTTAACTACTTTACGTGGATTGAGATATATAGTAATTAGTAGACAGATGTACTTGCCCTCTAGATATGTTTGAGCATATCGTATCAGTTACCTAACTGTGCTGATACGAATATGTGAATAGGGATTACCAGAATAGGATTTCAATCCACAACTGTCTTGACAATTTCCCCTTTGAATTCTTTAAAACGCATTGACCCTCATACTTCTAATCTATTACCTCCCCCTTGAACTCTTGATTACTGTTTTCCGTCTTTCCTTATTTCGGAAGGACGAAACCTCGTACTTAGTATAAATACGAAGTATATTATTTCTGTAACCATTTCTGTTTGTTTCTTGGTAATTACCAAATCCTATTATTAGAATTGATTGCAGTTTAAAACTGTGCTATCCTTAGAATGACCTTCGCTACCTACCTACATTTTATTACGTTCCTGATGCCTGCATCACTAAGGCAGCAAAATTTTTATTTTTGCCTCGTAACTTGGGTCAAGTTCAGAACTCAAGTATTACGATGAAGAAAATATTATTTTGCTATCAGGAATCTAAATGGATTTTACCGGATGAATAATTGACTGACTCCTGAATGGATAGCAGCCCCCTGACTAGTTTGACTTGTAAGGATTAAGAATTCCTATGGACCAACGAGTGTCAAGCCGCTTTCGAGGAATTGAAGAAGCAACCGACCACAACACCCGTATTAACTATTCCATCCAGATCAGGCGGTTATCTGATCTACAGACGCATCAGGAAATAGTTTGGGATGCATATTAATACAGGATAACAAGGTAATGACAGATGCATCCAGACAATTATGAGCACATGAAAAGAATTTGGAACTTGCAACCATCATAATTACTCTGAAGCTATGGAGACATTACTAATATGAGGCAAATCGTAAGATTGTACGGCATACCAGTCAGTATTGTACCAGACAAGGATTCACGTGACCAGAGTTGGTGGCCAACACCGAAGAGGCAATTAAGTAAATACAAGGACACTTGCGAGGAGTGCAAGACCGACAGAAGCAGTAGACAGACCGTCATCATCATCCCTTGGAATTCAAAGAGGACGATCATGTCATCTTGAGGATATCTCCTACTATAGGCACCATTCGATTCGGAGATCACCTTTAGGCCGAGCCTGTCGTATCAAGAGCAACCAGTGAAAATCCTTGAATATCGGAAAAAAAGGTATTGAGGAATTAGCCTATTTCCTTGGTCCGTGTAGCATGGAAGCATGGCGCGCCAGGAGAATCTACTTGGAAGAGTGTGGACGACATGCGTAAACGTTGTTCGAACCTATTCGTAAGCCAAGATATAAATTACTTTGTTAAATTATATCTTATGCCATCTTTGACTACTACCGTGGCTTAATTTTAATTTCGAGGACAAAATTTTTATAAGTTGGGTAGATTGTAAACCCTCTCGACCAGATTCCAGTATTTTAGGATTATTTTTAGCAATTTAGGATTTATTGTAATATTTTAATTTATTTTGCTTACGTATCCTATTAACTTGTGCACTTGTCCATCACTGAATTATTTGGAGCATTACCTTGACAGTTATCCTCGAACAAAGTTTACATACCTGTCCTAAACATGTTAGTCTATTTTTCTGCACTTTGTGCAACTCCCAGATGCCTTACTTTGAGCCTCGTTTGAGACGCACAAATATCGTCACCAACGTACGTATTTAAATTCCTAGATCCGTACCCATCCATGTTCCAATAGAGATTGGAGGCCCAACCTGCACCTGTTTGCCCAGACAAAAATACGTTACTTTTGTACACTGAGTATACTACATTTAGTGTATTGACACCGCAAGAAAATTATGGCCCTACCTGCCTCTAAATAATTAGAGAATACCGTGCGCAGTATTTATTAATTAAATAAATACGATGGCCCGTATCACCCCAAAACCAGGCCCAGTCCCTGCCCAGACTCACCCCCACCCCCTCAGGACCCTCACACAATAATTTCCTTCAGTTCTGTGCATTTTAGCAATTTCAGGAATCGAGTGTTTTTCCCAGACAATTTCGTAATTGCGCAATTTCCCAAAATAGGATCTCTGCACAATTTATGAAATTTTAAGGACTTTTTTGCAAATTACAGTACGAGGTGTCACCCTCCTCACTAGCCGGTGAACCTGCACCGTCCATTTGGAGACGGGACCCACCCAAAAATATCCCGAAAATATCTTGAAAATATCTACAAAATATCTTGTAAAATATCTCTAGATATTTTACTTATTAAATTAATAAAATTTTCTATATAAGAAAACAAAAGAAAAAGAAATAAAATAAAAACAAAAACAAAAACCCTAACCCAATCCCTAACCCCAGCTCAGCTGCAGCCGACCCCCCCCCCCCCCCCGTCGCCGAAGCGGCGAGCCCCCCCCTCGCCGGAGCAGACCCCCCCACCCCGCGGCAAGCACCCCCCCCCGCTGAGCCCGCCACCACCATCCCCCTCTTCTCCTTCCCGATCTCCTCCTCCTCTTCTCATTCTTCCCCCCGAGCCCCTTCCCGACCCCGACCTCGCCGGAGCGGCGAGCCGACCCTCTCCCAGCCCCTCCTCCTCTTCTCCTCCACCCCGAGCCATCTTCCCTCCTCCGCCCTTCCTCCCCACCCTGGACGACTCCGCCCTCCGCCACCCGTCGGCCCCGACCTCCCCTCCTCCCCGAGCTCCGCCCTCCGCCACCCGACCCTCTCCCAGTCCCAGCTCCTCCTCCTCCACTTCGGCTGCCACCACCACCATCCATCATCAGCATCTCCTCCTCCTCCTCCTCCTCTTCGACCTCCTCCTGTTCACCTCCTTCTCCCCAAGCTGACCTCACCGGAGTCCAGTCTTGCCGGAGACTCCTCGACCAGCTCCCCTGATCCGCACCGTCTGCAACCACCCCCCACCCGAGATACTCCTCCGCCTCCCCATGACCGAAACCGACCTCCACGACGACCCAGCTCCTCCGTCGACGAGCCGACGACCCCGGAGCCCTGGCCGCAGCAGCTCCGGAACACCCCGCGATGACCCCGACTCGAGCAGAACCGGACACAGAAGCATTTCAGAGCCCGAACTCAGCCCGGACACGATCAGCGTCGTGTCGAATCTCTTCCCGGATACGGGAATTTCAAATCTACGGAGCCCTGTTCAGGTAACCCATTCTATCTCCTCGTAATTCCGTTTTTAATTCCGTCAGTTGTGACATGTAGGCTATGTGACCCTCTCGGTGCCCGTATAATCCGCTCGGTGCATCGCGTCCTGTGGCGATCGCGGCACACGATCCAAAAATAGGAAAAACAACGACCCGATTCACCCCGAAACTGATTACGCCCCGCCAAACGGGACGACTTGGTCACACGCGGTCCTTACCGAAACGTGTGCACCGTTGATATGGACGTGCAAGATTTCGTAAAAGTTGATTTGGATGTGCGTGCACACCGGAATCAACGCATATCCGCCGACAACGTCCCGTATCTGCCTGTTCTGGAATATGTTGTAACTTTATGTACACACGTCGGATCGAAATGAGATTTGCGCCATCGGACTCATAGCAATACGCTGGTCCAGTGATCCAAGTTTGGTTCGATTCTGAGAACGTTGACAAAATCCCGTATCGTGGGCCCCATAGGCTCCACTTGACGGGCGATTTTGTGATCGGCACATCAGAATCCAGTTCTGAACATTTCGTTGGGTTCGTATCGACGTTCTGGACTTGTTGACACTAAGTTTGGCAAATTTGGAGACCTTTGACCCTGACACGTTTTTCGGTGCAAAGTGGCCCACATGTGGACCCCGCTTTGATCGAAAACTGTCATTTTTGCCCCTGTGTCCAAATTGGACTTAAGGACAGGCGTTTCTAGCTATTTGATATTTTCTGAGACTATTAGTGATGTTTATTTCAGCATCCGGAGACATTTATTCTGAGGCCATAGTTTCTGACTTTTGGCATTTGACATCTGGACGTTATATTTTGCAGCTCTCTTGCCATGCAAGTATACCTTGCCTGGTTGTACTGTTTAAATTCAGTTATTATTAGTTACATGTTTATCTATTTTAAATATAAATATGCGCGTCCGAGAAAACTCGGGTGCAGTCAACGAAGGCGTTGACGTTAGGACTTGTGTCTGACCTAGTGTCTAGTCGACCCACCTACAGTTGTGAAGTTATTGATATAACTTCCCAGGCCTTGACACGTATCATTACACGTCACAGAGTGAGTTCATGTAGGGACGCGTTCCTTATGCGCGACTGGCCATCAGTGTGAGCAACACGTGTAACGGTATTTAGCTTAGTTGGTTATTTTATTGAGACTTGCATCATAGTAGGAGGTGTCCACGTCGTTTTCACGACTTGTACATCTATATTGGGCGGGGAAGACATCTAGTAGGCGTGTGGGATACCCCCCTCCATGAGTTTTTATCCTTCGTACCATGCTCCTCGGAGATGGTCGATTGCAGAGTGCCCATGCGTCTGGGGGCATATGACACATATACTAGCTAGTCATGACGATTGGTGAATTACGTCAGCATATGTCTAGCCTACACTTTCCCATGCGTACTACCAGGTCTTCAAATTGCATTCACTTAGATGGTTAGCACACCCAATTTATTTATTCAGTATTTACATACATGGCATGTTGTTTTCCTGTATCTTGTTATGTCCCTCTGAGGACCTGGTCCCTTGCCAGGTATAGATGTTCATGAGTATTCGCGGGAGCGCAGATTCCGGACAGGCTACTTATACTCCAAGGAGACCTTCTCTTCGAGCCTCGTGATTGTCAGATGTTTTTATATGGTGTGTATCTGGTTCCTTGTATATTCTATTTCGGCAGTGGATTTGTTTCCATCCGACTGTCATTCTTTAGATACCAGTATTGAGATCTAGTTACCTGGTTATTAATTTTTCATGTATATATGATTTCTGTGGATAAGATTTAGATATTACCCTGTGACTTGTAATTAGTTTTATCACTTGTGAATTATTGTTCATATTACAGCGTACGCTCATATATATGGTTTCCATATATTGGAGTTGCCATATATACAGGCGGCTGGCATGCTTACGTGTCCTAGTCCGACGTATTTTGGGACTGGGCGTGATAACTTGTCAATTCTAGCATTAGTCTATTACCACAAAGTCTAACACAGGTCAGCACAAGGGTCTTCGTATAACTATCCAGTTCAAGCAATCATATCATTCACATGTAAATTTTAAAGATATTTAGACTTATTGTATAGAACATGCCAATGGGTCAACGAGAGAGAGCGTATGCACATAACCCACGGACGAGCTTTCAAAACTGAGATTCGATACGAAGTCCAAAGACGTAAAGCTATGCTCTGATACCAATATGTCATGCCCCGATCTTCCGCAGGATCGGCCATCCCCGCTAGGCGCAAATTACTATGCCAGCGCTCCCGTAGGATGACCGTTTCCACCAGGAACGTGATTTCGCACGAGCACAATCTGCGCCCGTGCAAGGCCATGATCCGAACAGGTGGTAAAATGACTAAGCCACAAAGTCACATAGATAATCTGAATGCAACGAA
This sequence comes from Iris macrosiphon, assembly GCA_036927795.1. Taxonomy (NCBI): domain Eukaryota; kingdom Viridiplantae; phylum Streptophyta; class Magnoliopsida; order Asparagales; family Iridaceae; genus Iris; species Iris macrosiphon. The sequence goes on along the minus strand of JAYESA010000006.1, from coordinate 145,262,639 downwards.
GAAAAATGAACAGGCGATTGATAACAAGTTCACAGAGTCGTCATAGCGAAAGCATTGAATAACACAAGTATGGAAATAAACTAGCACTTTATTAATTTTGAATCAGTGTTACAAGCGACGTCAGGACGAGATTACAAGTCACACTCTCTCTCTCTCTCTCTCTCTCTCTCTCTCTCTTTCGAAACAATAAAGGTGTGCCAAGTGGCTTACAACAAGAAATAATTCATAGACGATGTTCCAACATTATGTCTTGTATATGTGCTTCAGATTCGGATGCAACGCTCCAAGGCTCCAGAGCGAACTCCACACCTTAGCACACACGAAATAATTTTCGTACCGAACCCTGCAAGCAATCTGGTGGGTTATTAGTACATGAATGCACTGGTGGGGAGGCTTCTCTCCCGCTCGATAAATTTAAACACGTTATATAGGTTTCGTGCACCATCTATTAAGTTATCTTTCTAGTATTTACTTAGGATCAGTTTCATGGCATAATAAGTTATCTATCTAGTATTTCCTTAAGATCGATTTTATGGCATAATGTACAAGATAAACTCGTGTGGCAGTGCAACATGCGATATAAGAGTAACACGGAAAAACTTACCAACTTAACATCCATCCTTCCATGTCTAAAGATAAAATCAAGTTAAACCAAGCACGAATATATATAAAGATGAAATCCAAGGACTCGCATAAGCAAACACAAGTGTCATGAGCGAGGTTCTGACTCAGGTGCATGAGTTACACAGATTACTCAGATGTATTGTACTCAGGAGGGTTGCAATAGATTGCTCAGGTGTTCAAATTTATGTACATATGTCTTATACTCAAATTCGTTCAGGTGGTCCAGATACGGGATGCGATACAATAACTCGTACGTGGATTGCCGCTAAGCGATGATGACTTAATCTATATGAATAGGGGGTCACTAGCACGACACCATAGAGGATGATGTAGTCTCAGGGTGAGATGGTGTGCAAGCAAGAACATGGGGCATTGCACACATCCCGTCTGACGCAGGCGACTACAGTCAGGAGGTTTCGACCGGTCGGATCGGCCCCGATGACCGTCTGTGGAACGAGATTCGAAAATCTCCCTTGTGCACCAAGTTGTCCGTGACCATGCAAGTCTCTAATCTTCTAGGCCTCTAGTACAGGTTCAAATCAAGATCTTATTAGGTACAAGTTCAAGTCAGGATCTTGTCAGGTACAAGTTCAAGTTTAAGGTAGGATTGTTCACAAATATATATCGACTCCCTAAGCCATCAAATTCAGTACATGGACGAGTGTTGCATAACTTGATAGGATACAGTCCCCTCATTCGGGAACTGCCTTAGTGACCTAACGGTCCTGAATACTTTCAGGTTCATACTTGCACAGAACGACTATTAGATAGTCTTCCGGTGAACTAGATGAATGCAAGACATGGACCATGTTACCTGATTGTGGCATAAAATTATGTGACAAGCATTGAACCGAAGCAAACGAGTATAAGTTAGCATGTAAGCAGGCAAGCATTGCATTGAAATATTGTTGAAACATAAGCATAAGGAAACTTACTGTGTAGTCTACTTTAGAACATAGCCTTTACGTTAACACAGGTATAAGGGGTAGTGCGAGGAGTGAAACCGTAAGGAGCCTATCGGGCAGCATAATCTATACGATGAGCAGTATAAACAATTAAAGTAGAGTACTACGAAGAGTATATAATGATACACTCGAAGCATTAGTGGAGTCTACTAGCACGAAGCTAAGGTAGCATGCGAGGGTCCAACTATAAGCCATATTTTATTCCCATGTTCTAACACAAGCAATACAAGATGGGATTATTCCCTTAGATAGGTGCATTGTATTATTTATTAGCATGCAAGGGGTGATTCACTTAGCGACTAGCATGTATCGTCCATATTTTATGTGTGCAAGCTAAGCAAAGACAAGTTCATCGTAGCCATCGACATTATTGATAGTTTGCCTTGGTCGAGCAATACTCCGAGCGTGCCTTTGAAAGTCTAAGTCTGAACTCCTGAAGGGCCAAGTCTGAAATTATTTGCCTTAAGCAAGTCTTCTCGTTGAGAAAAGCGGGTCGGGTCATCGCACTTGCGCCATTTGAATCGGCTTTTCGCTTGAACGAAATAGGTTGTTATACTTCGTACGCCCTTCAAAGTTCTATATGGAACGTCCCTCGTAGTACAAAAGCATATCACCAATGACCCTCATGTAGTTAGGCTGCATACTAACAAGAATATTTATGCATGCTTAACATTATCTCTGTAAGAATGATTCGTATTAATTATGCTGTAGCTAATCCTTGTTTTGTAGGGATACGATGAGTGAGATGTTGGTAAGAATCGCTGTTAAGTGATATATACATATTTTATATATATTTAATGTATATTGTTGTTTCCAACGTATATTTTATTATGCTGCTGAATACTCTGATCGTTGAAATGAACCTAGTTCCTAATAGAAAGATCACTAAGTTAGTATGCATACTTTTCACATGAATACTTAGTGTCGATTTAGGCGAGTATGCTAGTTTTTGCTCATCAATATGCGATATGTACTGATCCACGTTTGTGGGCATTCCCAGGTACTCAGCATCGGGGAGTGGCTAAAATGGTTCCGAGGCATCGAAACATTATTGGGGCGCGTAGAAGCTATTCTTCCATTGGAGACATCTTCTGTTATAAAGGGCATAATGTATGGAACAGTATCATTCAGGTGTATCAGTGAGATTATAAGTCAAGACGACAAATATCAATGTAAGCCAATTGGTCAAGTATCAATTGTATTTGAAAGCTTTGTAAATGTTTTGTAAGCTATATACTCAATTATCATTATCAATAAAGAGAAGATTTTTATTATATTCATTGTGACTTCAAATTGTCTGCTTAATTTTGCTGCATTGTTGTTGTTTTCTGAGTTATACCATGCCTCGTCTATCTTCTTGCCTTGTACAAGTACAATCTAGGCTTGTACGACATTACGCTCGTGGCTACTTTTGATTTTTCGGAACCGGGATGTGACAAATTGGTAGCAGAGCACGGTTAATGTAATCTTTGACTCAGCAAATTCTAAATCAAAAGTTTCTTCCACGATTACTCAATGATGCCTCTGTGGATACTCAAAGTTGCGCTAGTGACTATTCAAAGTCTCTTCCGTGATTAGTCACATTCGCCTCAGTGTGGATTCAAAGTTGCTTCTGCGAGTAATCAAAGTCGCTTATGTGATTATCGAATTTGCATCTGTGATCGTTCGGTGTTGCTTTCGCTATTGTTCAAAATACATCTCTAACAACAGTTCTAATCAATGATAAAGACTATGTAACAGTAAATATATGTGAATATACAAGATGCACAATAGATACAATGAGAGATATACAATAAGAAAATATTGGAATAAATACAATAATGAGCAATATGATAATAAACAAGAATACTAATGACTACGTGTATGAGTACTAGCTTTAACATGTGATCGGCTTGGGAACATGATACAAGATTTATGGCCTGGCTAATCATATGTGCGGTATATGATTAACACTATACAGGAACAAGATACAAGATGGGTAGATCACATATCTACACTAAAATACTCTCTACCCTCGACTGGTATAGTAGATCCAACCATGGTATGCTATGGCACGAGATTCCCTAAGAAGATAGCTAGTCTTTCCGAGAATCAGTGTCTGTACATGTACAAGATAATCAATGAAATAAGGCTTGCACAAGATACACCATATACCAAAGAATAACATCTCATGACGAGATCCAGATATACCAATCCGTGTAACCATCATGTCAAGAGAACAAGGATATCTATACTAGATACAATGAACATAGAGGATATCATAAATAAGAAACTATCAGAGAATGTACTCGTCTGAAGTCCAATGAATAGTCTCACAAATGTCTGATACGGTGCCTCGAAGACCTAGATATGGAATATAACATCAATACAAGGTTTTGGAAAAAAAATAAGTTAACTAGTCAACATCTAAGTCAAAGAGCCATTTCTAAGTCAAAAAGTCAAACTAGGTCAACTCTAAGTCAAATCGGTCAACTATGTCAAACTATATCAAACTATCTATTTTTAGGTTGCATGAGTCTATCTCAAAGATGTTGGGTTCATACACTAAGAATCTGGGTCATATAAGCTAAATCTTAGGATACTAGGATACCGTATCTCAGGATACACAAATAATAGGTAAAGTATAATACATATGCATATCAAATAATATTAAATATATAAATACTAATTATAAATACTAAATGGATACCTTGGTTTTGAACCAACTCGGTATCACACAACTAAACCTCAATCTTGAAATCCTCTCACGCAAAATTAGGCATACTTGGCTTAGATAGTGAGACTAGGGCTAGTTTGAATCCCATTTAGAAATAGAATACGGTGTTTTAGATATTTTTACAATATTTATATCACTTAGCACCTTACCGTTGTTTCGATAATTGGAGCACTACACTAGCCATTGTCTTCCTATAAATTTTATACCCTTGTCCTAGACATGCCAGTCTTCCATTCTGACCTTTGTGTAACTTATAATTATGCTCTCTTGTGCTATATTTTAGTCCCACAATATTCATCACAGAAGTTATTATTTAATTCTATATAAATTTGACCTTGTATCCTTGTGCGTTCTAATCAAAATTGGAGACACAATCTTGACCTATTTTGTACAACCCAATTTATGATAATATTCTATTCTGAGTCTTCTACGTCTATGACACTTATGTCTTACCTAATTTTAGCCCCATGTACTTCTAATTAATTTTAGAACACCATTTGCATTAATTTTAATTAATTTAATCTAATTTCCATCTTTGTGCAATTTTTTAATTGTTGGGCACTTTTATGCAAAAGTGCATTAAGGTGTCCACACCATTGGACACAACACATGAAGAAACCTATTTCTCCTTCATATAAATTTTTTTCATGATTTTTGAAATGTGCAACACACAACATCACCCCCTCATTTAATCCTAGCCATGCATTTCAAATAATGCAAATCCTAGCCTTCCAAACATCTCCATATAAAGCCAAGCCCATCCCAAGGATGTTGACCAAGCCCAATCCCCTAGGTCAACCCCAAAATCCTACTTTCTACATGTATAAATATACAATTTTATTCCTTTTCTTTTTATTTTTTATTCCCAACCAAATACCATCCATCATGTGCATCCCCCCCACACGCCGGAGCCAATCGCCGGCCGCTGTCCCTCGACTCGCCCAGAGCACCACCCTGCACACGCCTCTCCTCCACCCATCTTCTCCCTGACCTCCTCCTCTTTCCGGCCATCTTCCCACGACCCGACCATGATCAACTCCCCACTCGACTCGCCTGAAGCCCGACCTCCCCCTCTCCCTCCGGTCATCTTCTTCCTGCTGCCTCATCCCTTGACCTGAGCCCGCTGACCGCCTGAGTCGCCGCTGCAACCGCCTGAAGCCGACCCAACAACCACCCTCTTCTCTCCTCCTCGATAGCCATGACCTCTCCTCTCTTCCTTGTCCTCCTCCCTCCGCCGGATTCGACGACAGTAGCAACTCGACGAACCCATCACCCCTTCCCTCGACCTGACCTCCCGCCGAACCCAGATCCTGACCACCACCTGCCTCCACGACTTCACAACCAACCTCGACTCCTCTTTCCTCACCAAACCTAACCTCGACAACCCAGGTCCCGACCATCACCACCATCAACACCGTCGCATCATCGTCCTCCTCTTCTTTCCGCCCTGTCAGCCACCACCGACCACCTTCTTCCTCCTTGAGCTCTACTCGAGTCAGCCATGGCCGCATTCCCGTATCCGATTCGTGAACTGGTGATCGATCGAGAATTTCTAGTGGTGAATGACGTATAGCTATCACTGACGATGAGCGTCGACAAGTTGATCGGGGTAGCGAGATCGATCAACTGATCGATTGATTCAAACTCAGATTTCGATCATCGATAGAGCGACGGTGACGAACCAGATTGATCGAACGATCGATCCATCAGTGTAGACTCCAATTTGATCCAAATTCTGATACTTCGAATCGAAGGCAGGGACGCTTGTATCTGACAAAGCAGACGGTTCTTGATCATGTTCTCGAATGCTGCTCGGACACGCATACTACACTTTATCTCTGCACAGGTATCACACTGTATCTTTCTGATTCATCTTGATCTACAGTATCGAATAAACTTTGTGACTATTTGCAGTTGGTGTCCCTAACGATACAGAAACTTAAGAATATAGTTCGTGTCCTATAGTATGACACCGTGTTAGTAGACATAGGGATGATTGCCCTTCTAAGAACAATTCTCTCTTATTTTAAAATCAATATATGCAGGTGTTGAGTGGTTTGAGCTCAACATTTAAAATATGTTACTTAGTAATCTGAAACTAATGGCGAAAATTCAATAGCAGGGACTTATGTTTGGGGAAACAGGAATAAGTTGAATATAAAGAACCAGGATATGCAAGTATAAAAGGCCTGAGCTAAGTTCAAATATAAAATAGTTTTTCGATATTTAGTTGGTTGGTGTGATTGCAGACCCTGTCATTTAACCTAGTGTGCTCGTACGTATGTGTGCGTATGCACATAATATTAGTTTGATATATATATATATATGTAAGTAATTTAAATGATAATGCTAATTATGATTATATATATATTTATTCTGTATGCCCCTAGGTAATTATGGATATCCCATATTACGTTTGACCAAGTGACCCTAAGAACATGTTAGTTGACCGCCTTGTGTACATTAACATACTAGCTTAGACACACGTTAGTTGACTGTATAATTTGATACAACATTTAATATAGGACACCCGCGTAATTAGATGCGCATTTGACCCTGTTAGTTGACCAGTGTCACCCCTAGCGTACCCTCTGAGTCCAGTGTATTTATGGTTGTGTATGTGCTAGTGTAATGGCTGATGTTGTATTGTATTCTATTATATGTATATAGGACCCATCAGATTGTTCTGCGAGACTTCAGGAGTAGGTTATTGGTACTACGCAGCTCTTTTGCCAGGCAAGTATACCTTGCCATTGTACTGTAATTTATATTCCATATATTGCATGCATTTTAATTTCTGTCATTTAGTTCATATATTTAACTGCTATATAAATTGCACGTCCAAGGAAACTTGGGTGCAACGACGGTGTCGTCGTATTCTATTTTTAGTATGTATATGCATTGACCTAGTTTATGAGACTACCCCATTATCATGAGGCATTCTTAGGTCTCATTGGCCGTGACACAGCTGTTACACGAGTGTGAGTCTCACGTAGGACACGGACTTGCATGACAGGTTGGCCTCCTGTGCGTATTGGTCGTACGACGGATAGGGATAACTGCCGATATAAACTTTGCATGCTAGAAGACTTGGAAATTATTAGAGATATTATCGTGTCATGGATGTGACATGCTTAGAGCATTGGGTGGAGAGAACAACAAGTACGACATTTGGGCTCATTTGCACTTTCTTTTCTGTAACCCATACGCTCCGTCGGAGATACGTGGCGGTGATGACCCCTATTATTACTGGCGGCCTCTGGCGTTCAAAAGACGACATGCTTTGTAGGCCCCTGATTCTCCGAGAGAATCATGTCAATCCCATTTATGGCCAGATAGCCCACTTGTAAGAAAGTTGTTCTCAAACTGCATTCACATAGACGGTTAAGTGACCCATTGGATGTTTATTTCAGTACTTTATTGGCATGCTTCTATGTATCTTGTTATGTCCCTCTAAGGACCTGGTCCCTTTTCAGGTGTAGATGTTCATGAGTATTAGCAGGATGCGCGAATCCGGACTTGCTACTTATATTTCGAGGAGGTCTTCTCTTCGAGCCTTATTGTTATTAGTTGATGTATTTGTTTTGTTTATTTTATATTCTAGTTTGGCAGTGGATTTGTTTCCACCCAACTATCATCCTTTGACACTTTATATTAAGATTTAGTTACATAGTTATTGGTTATTTATTTATTTATGATTTCTGTGGATGAGATTTAGTTATGCCCTGTGACTTGTGACATATATTTATACCAGTTGTGAATTATTATTCATATTACAGCGTACGTATGTGTTATAGTTTCCGTATATTGGAGTCTCCATATACATACAACTGGCATGCTTACGTGTCCTAGTCCTACGTATTTTGGGACTGGGGCGTGACAAAACCCAATACCTTGGGTATCCCCAAATACCTTGATACTTACCTTGGTATCTCAAGGTAATTGCCAAAACTTTATATTAACTACCCATCAATAACTATAAGCTAACAACTAACTATTACAAATATAGTATACTAAAACATAAATACCAATTAGGAATATATAATATATATATATATATATATATAATAATAATAATACGTAATTATATATAGCCGCAGAACTATCACCAAAACCCTACTGCCATCGCTGAAGCTGTTGTCACTGAAGCCGATGTTATTTCTGTTGCGGTCACTGCTGCTGCTGTCACTGAAGCTGCTGTCGCTGAAGCCGCTACTGCTGTTGCTGTATGCTGCTGCCGTTGCAATTGTTGTTGTTATCGCTAATGCTGTCGTTGCTGCTGTTGCTATATTCTACTGCTGCTGCTGTTGCTATATGCTACTGCTGTCACAAAATCTGTTGCTGCTGCTGTCACTAATTCTCACTATTCTAACACTTAATATATATACTTATATATGTATATATAACTACAACTATATATATATACACTCCTCTATATACATATATACGTATCCACAATAATACATATAGTATAACATACACATTATATATATATATATATATATATATATATATATATATATATATATATGCAAATATACATATATACATAACATACAATTATATAGATAACATATATATACACATAACATATATACACTACTATATATATATACTACTATAATTAATAGCTATTACATATATAGAAGAATAGCTACATATGTATATATATACACATAGGTAAAATAGATACATGACATACTAACATATAATATATATATATATATATATATATATATATATATATATATATATATATATATATATATATATATATATGCATATAATTATATATCAAAATGACTAAAACAAAGGAAAAGTAGATCTAGAAATAAATTGCACAAACACATGGAATGTATCACACCGTATCCCACTAGATCTAGGATACGCTTGCGACACGAGTCCACCACACATCCAAATGTACCCCGAAGGACACGAGAAAGTCTAATATATTATTTATGAATAATACGAAGAGTCAAACACAAATCTATGTGTCCGTGTCAAAATATGACATGCAAAAAGTTCCGTGTCGGAGGAAAAACTCCCAAATCAACATGTATCACCAAATTATTGGGATATGACCTACACATACCCAATTGTGGATATGACACTATTCCCAAACACACAAGCACATGCCAAATTGATCTATAGGACCAATTGACACACACAACAATTGTCAATCTCGAAATTTTCCTAAAATTGACACAAAAAGCATCATAACTTTCTCAATATGCCTCATATGAACACAAAACCAAATCCTATGGGTAGCCTATGCATATGGGTTGATTTTTTATGGTTAAATCTCAGATTTAGAACCTAAATTAAGGGAAAAAATTGAATTGTACCTATTGGGAGATGGATTCCCAATGCAACCTCCAATTATGATAAAATTGGCCTCCAACTTGTAAATCCTTGCTCCTCTTTGTAGATCCTTGCTTCCTCCTTCTAGATCCTTGTTCCACTAGCCTCCAATGGTGATTTGGGAAGGAATTGGGATAAAATTTTGGTAGGGAAATAATGTGAAATAAAAGAATTTGGTTGAGGGAAATTCTAGATCTAGTTTTCAAATGAAAATAGGAGAGAGAATTTTTTCTCCCTCTTTTATATAGGCCGGCTCCCTCTACCCCTTTCTCAAGCCACTATGTAATGTCTATTATACCCCGTGGGGCCTCTCATGAAGAAATAATTAAGGAGAAAAACTTCTAGTCTAATAGTTTAATTAAATTAATCATCCTCCTAATCAATAGGCTTTCTAATTGGGCTCAATTCTAACAATTGATACATGTTGGTCCATGAGTCTAACTAAACTAGTTAGGTCCACTAACACAAGTCTAAAATAAATAACTAACATCTAACAATAATTAAATAATATAATAATTAATTATTTAACATGCACAATATTTAATTAATTATAAAATTACTAAAATATCCTTTCCTAGAAAATGTGGTAGTGACAAGTCTACCCTCCTTAAAATAATTTCGTCCTCAAAATTCAAAGACGAAAACTACCCCCCGAAATAACAAAACATAACAAAGGAACAGAACATAACTATGAAAGAACATACCTCAAGGCACAAACAAATATGGATAACGCTCTCGCATTTTATCCTCTCTCTCTTAGGTACTCCCTCGGAGAGTGATGCCTCCATACGACGTGTACCAAAGGCAAAGTCTGGTTCCTCAGCACCTTCTCTCTCCGATCTAGAATCTCAACTGGCTGCTCTAGATAGCTAAGAGTAGGGCCCACCTCTATCTCCAAGTGATCCAATACATGACTAGGATCTGCCACGCACCGTCTCAACTACGACACGTGAAACATGTTGTGCACTCTCTCTAATGCAGGTGGCAAGTCTAGTCTATAAGCAACTGCATCGACCCTCTCTAGAATAGTGAAAGGTCCGATGAATCGCGGACTAAGCTTCCCGCCTCCACCGAAGCAAATCGTGCCTCATGTCGGAGAAATTCTCAGAAATACCAAACCACCCACCTAGAACAAAATACAACCTTAAGAACTTAATCTATAACAAACAACCAATAATATGCACAAAATAAAATCTAAAACTATACCTCAAACTCCAAAGATCTCTGGTGGCTATCAGTCCAATGTCGTTGTCTGTCCTGTGCCACTCAAAGTCTGTCTCTGATCAACTGAACCTTCTCCGCTGTATCCACAACCATCTATGGCCCAAGCAAAACTCTCTCTCCAACATCGTCCCATGACAAGGGAGTACGACATCTCCGACCGTACAGAGCTTCAAAAGGTAATATCTCTATACTAGCCTGGTAACTATTGTTGTAAGCAAACTCTACCAAATGGAGATGGTCCTCCCAAGAACCCCTAAAATCTAGTACACAAGTGTGCAACATATCCTCAAGAGTCTGAATAGTCCTCTCCGACTGCCCATCTGTATGGGGATGATATACAGTACTGAACTTGAGCTGAGTGTCCAAAATTGCCTGTAAACGCCTCCAGAAATGAGAAGTGAAACGACTATCCCGACCCGAGACTATGCTGACGGGAAATCCATGAATCCTGATGATCTGCCTCACATAGTCTCTGCCAGCTTCTCTATAGACAAATCCACCTTGAAAGGCAAAAAGTGGGCCGACTTGGTCAACCTATCAACGATGACCCAAATCGCGTCTTTTCTTCCTGGAGATGGTGGAAGTCCGAACAAAAAATCCATAATAATATGCTCTCACTTCCACTCTAGAATGGATAATGGCTAAAGTAAACCTCTTGGCCTCTACCTCTCGACTTTCACCTGCTGGCACACTAAGTATCTGGATACAAACTGTGCCACTTCCCTCTTCATGCCATACCACCACACACTCTCTCGCATATCCCAATACATCTTGTTGGCACCTGGATGTATGGAATACTGAGAGCGATGCACTTCCTGCAATACCTCCTCATGCAGCTCCCTACTAGGCACACACAACCTAACTCTATACCGCAAAGAACCATCCTCGGCAATGGTGAAATTACTCTCCAACCCTGCTCTCACCTGAGCTCTGATGCTCCTCAGAGATACATCCTCATACTGTGCTGCCTTGATTCTGTCCATCAAATCTGAATGTATCTGCAATCCCCACATCTGCATAGCACAACCAGGAAGTACCACCTTAATGCCCAAGCTCTCCAAGTCCTCCAACAAATATCGATCATGTGTCAAGAACATAGCTACCAGATACCTGCTCAAGGCATCGATAACTACATTAGCTTTCCCAGGATGATACTGCAAAGATATATCAAAATCCTTCATCAATTCCAACCACCGATACTGCCTCATGTTCAACTCCTTCTGCATAAAAACGTACTTCAAGCTCTTGTGGATTGTGAAGATCTCCACACGCTCTCCGCACAAATAGTGTTTCCACAACTTTAGGGCAAAGATGACTGCTGTCAACTCCAAATCATGGGTAGGATAGTTATTTTCATGAGGACGTAATTGCCTGGATGCATAGGCAATCACTTTTCTATTCTTCTGAAGAACACAACCCAAACCTTTTCCCGATGCATCACAATAAATAGTGAAACCTCTAGACCCTGATGGCAATGTCAAAATAGGAGCAGACGTCAACCTCTTCTTCAATTACTCAAAAGCAACCTGGCAATCCTCCATCCAAACAAACTCTACATTCTTCCTGGTGAGTCTGGTCATCGGCTCGACAATCATCGAAAAATCTTGCACAAACTTCCTGTAGTAGCCTGCCAATCCCAAGAAACTCCTGATCTCTGCTACCAAACTCGGGGTCTTCCAAGATTCCACTACTACGATCTTCTTCGGATCCACTGAAATACCATCACCAGTCAAAACATACCCCAAGAAGTCCACCTTGTCCAGGAAGAACTTACACTTGGACAGCTTCCTATACAGCTTCTCCTTCCTCAGCACATCCAATATAATCCGCAAATGCTCTTCGTGCTCCTCCGGTGTCTTTGAGTATATGAGTATGTTATCGATGAACACCACCACAAACTTGTCAAGGTACTGATGGAATACCTTGTTCATCAAGTTCATAAATACTGTCGGTGCATTAGTCAACCCAAACGGCATCACCATAAACTCATACTGACCATACTGAGTTCTGAAAACAGTCTTCGATATGTCCTCCGGCTTCACTTTTACCTGGTGGTAGCCTGATCTCAAATCTATCTTAGAAAATACCTTGGCACCACTCAACTGATCGAACAGATCATCAATCCTCGGCAAAGGGTACTTATTCTTTATAGTGAGATTATTTAATGCCCTGTAATCAATGCACATGTGCACAGATCCATCCTTCTTCGGCACAAACAATACCAGGGCTCCCCACGGTGAAGAACTCGATCTGATAAACCCCTTATCCTGTAATTCATCCACCTGCTTCTTCAGCTCGACCTGCTCGCTGTTGTTTACTCTATAGACATGTTACGAAATTGGTTCTGCACCTGGCACCAAGTCAATAGAGAATTCAATATCTCGATCTGGCGGCAATCCTGGCAATTCCTCAGGAAACACATCCAATAACTCTACTATCAACGGATGCAGAAACTCCTTGTCTTCCACCATAGCTACATAAATAATGCCTTCTTCTTGCTCTGCAGCTCCTTTAGCAAACTCGAACTCTGGCTCTCCCGACGAACCAAACAAAACTCTTCCTGCTCTGCAATCTATACTAGCACGGTACCTACTCAACCAATCCATCCCTAGTACAATATCGTAGCCCGGAAGTGGCATTACAAGTAGACACGCACTCAACTCCCAGCCTCCTAGAGTAACTCTCTAATCCTTGCTAATATCATTAACCAGAATAATGCCTCCCTCGGTCATGATAATGCAAGTCCTAAACAAAGACTCAGCTACCAAACCATGCTTCAGAGCAAAAGAAATAGATACAAAACTATAGAAATCACCACTATCAAACAAAGCTAAAGCTGGAATAGAATCAAGAAGAATAGAACATGCGATAACATCTCTGATGGGCTCGTCCTCCTCGATGTTCATAGCAAACGCTCGTCCCTGACGTGCACCTCCCTACTGCTGATGCTAGACATAACGCTGCTGCTGGGTCAGAAGTGGTCCCCTTGGCTGTACTGCAGGTGGTCTTGTCTGTGCCCTCGGAGCTGGAGCTGCTCCTTCAACTGCACGACAAGGACACTCTCTTATCTGATGCCCTTCAGTACCACAATACAAACAAACTCCCAACCTTCTCCTGCAAACTTTCCAGATATGGCCGGGCTTCTTACAGAAGTGGCATAAAAATCGTTGTAACTGTCTCTACTGCTGTGGTGCCTGGTGAAATGGTTCCCTAGCTGGAGTCTGGTGCTGCTGTGGCTGCTGGAAAGGCCTGGGCTGGAAATGAGGAACTTTGGCAGATACTGCACTATTATTGGCCCCCAGAAAAGAATCACGGTCTCTCTTGGGCTTCAAACCCAACTCCCGCTCAACCTTGTGTGCCTCCGCAAGTATCTCCGAGTATGTCTCATAAAAAGACGGAATAATGATCTTCACTTCCCAATTTAGACCCTCACGGAAACGAATAGCCCAAACCTCAGGCTCTCTCACCAAATACTCTGCAAATTGGCTCAACCTGCCAAACTCTGCAGTGTACTCCTCTACAGACATGCTCCCCTGAATAAGGCTCTCAAATTGCCTCCTCAAGTCTAGCATGTCTGCCCGAGCGAAGAACTTCTTCTTGAAGAGGTCCTTGAATACCTCCCAAGACTGTCCCATGCCAACAAGAATTGGCTCATTCCTGAACCAAGTACGGTGACGTCGAACAGTTGAAGTCCTACTGCCTCAACCTTCAGATCCTCAGAAAGACGGGACACCCTCATAAGATGCTCAATGTCCTCCAACCAATCATCAACATAGACGATACCCTCCATCCCCTTGAAGACCCTTGGCTCCAGTTTCTTGAAGTCCTGAATGTTGCCTGGCTGAAGCTGAGCAACCTGAGGAGCAACTTGATGCTGGACCGGAACTCCTCTCTCTACTACGGTACGAGCAAGCTGATAAGCAATCTCGATGCCCTGCCGTAAAATGTCAGTCTTCCTCTGATGTGCCTCAGACTGAGCCCTTTGTGCCTCGAGCATCTTACAAAACAGTATAAACATCTGTATCGCCTCTGCTGGCACAAAAGGTGGAGGTGGAAGCCCCTCAGATACAGCTGGTACAATCCTCTGAGTAGGTGGTGGACCTCCGAAAGCAGCTGACACTCCAATCACCGGAGAAGTGACTGGTGCAGGCCCTCGGGACATCGTAGACCTCTCAGAAGCTGCTCTCCCTTGCTACGATCTAGTCTTAGGCGGCTTCCCGAGACAAGGCGAAAGAAGAATCAATATAGCACATGATATAAGACACTCAAGGAAAGGACAGTTTAAAGATCAATGCTAATATCAAAGGAGAATAGTTGAATGAATCAAATTTTTTTTTCCTAGATGTGATAATAACATCAATGAGTCTAAAAGAATACTAACAAATAAGATGGAGACAAATCCAGTACAAAGAATACTAAGAAGCTACAAGTCCTGGGTCATCTGTCTAAGTCGGGATAAGTCCCTTCTGAGCCAGGGTCTCTGACTCTAATCCCACAACATCCTGAGGTCCATAATGTGTAGGGTACCACTTCTTAGTGTCATCTGGGAAAAATATATCCAGTCAGGAAAGGAACAGAGTACTACTCTAACAGCAGTTCTAATCAATAATAAAGACTATATAACAGTAAATATATGTAAATATACAAGATGCACAATAGATACAATGAGAGATATACAATAAGAAAATACTGGAATAAATACAACAATGAGCAATATGACAATAAATAAGAATACTAATGACTAAGTGTGTGAGTACTAGCTTTAACATATGATCAGTTTGGGAATATGATACAAAATTTATGGCCTGGCTAATCATACGTGCGGTGTATGATTAACACTATACATGAACAAGATACAAGATGGGTATGATCATATATCTACACTAAAATACTCTCCACCCTTGACTGGTATAGTAGATCCAACCATGGTACGCTATGGCACGGGATTCCCCAAGAAGATAACTAGTCTTCCCGAGAATCAGTGTCTGTACATGTACAAGATAATCAATAAAACAAGGCTTGCACAAGATACACCATATACCAAAGAATAATATCTCATGACGAGATCCGGATATACCAATCCGTATAACCATCATGCCAAGAGAACAAGGATATCTACACTAGATACAATGAATATAAAGGATATCATAAATGAGAAACTATCAGAGAATATACTCTTATGAAGTCCAATGAATAGTCTCATAGATGTCTGATATGGTGCCTCGAAGACCTAGATATGGAATATAACATCAATATAAGGTTTCAGAAAGAAAATAAGTTAACTAGTCAACATCTAAGTCAAAGAGCCATTTCTAAGTCAAAAAGTTAAACTAGGTCAAATTGTTCAACTATGTCAAACTACCTATTTCTAGGTTACATGAGTCTATCTCAAAGATGTTGGGTTCATACACTGAGAATCTGGGTCATACAAGCTAAATCTTAGGATATTAGGATACCGTATCTCAGGTATAAACCCCCTCGACCAGATTTCAGCATTTTAGGATTTTTTTTATCAATTTAGGATTTATGGCAATATTTTAATTTATTTTGCTTACATATCCTATTGATTTGTGCTTCTGTCCATCCCCGAATTATTTGGAACTTTACCTTGACTGTTATCCCCGAACAAAGTTTACCTACCTATCCTAGACATGTTAGTCTATTTTCTTGCACTTTGTGCAACTCCCAGATACTTTACTTTGAGCCTCGTTTGAGACGCACAAATATCGTTACAAACGTACGTATTTAAATTTCCAGACATGTACCATCCTCTGTTCCAACAGACATTAGAGGCCCAACATGCACATGTTTTACCCAAACAAAAATACGATAGTATTCTACACTAAGTATACTACATTTAGTGTATTGACACCGTACTAAAATTATGACCCTACCTGCCTCTAATAATTAGTAAACACCGTGCGCAGTATTTATTAATTAATAAATACGATGGCCCGTATCACCCAAGAAAACCAGGCCCAGCCCCTGCCCAGACTTACCCCCCACCCCCTCAGGACCCTCACACAGCTTTCCCCTTCAATTCTGTGAATTTTAGTATTTTTAGGAATCAGGTGTTTTTCCCAGACAATTTCGTAAATTGTGCAAATTTCCAAAATAGGACCTTTACGCAATTTATGAAATTATAGAGAATTTTCTACAAATTTCAGTGCGAGGTGTCATGCCCCATTGGCCGGTGAACCTGCACCGTCCATTTGGAAGCGGGACCCACCCGAAAATATCCTATAAATATCCTATAAAATATCTTTAGATATTTTACTTAAAATATCTATTTAAATTTCTATAAAAGTAATAAAAATAAAATTAAAATTAAAAACCCAATCCCTATCCCTAACTCTACCCAGCCATCAGCCGACCCCCCCCGTCGGAGTTGCTCCGCCGCCCCGCGGCGAGCCGACCCCCCGCCGGCGAGCTCAGCGCCGCCCTTCTCGACCTCCTCCTCTCTCTTCCTCCTCAACTTTTCCCCCCACGAGCCCCCTTCCCGACCTCCTCCACCTCCTCCGCCAATCGCCACCACCACCCCTCCCTGTTCTCCGCCTCCCACCCCCGCAGCGAGCCGACCCCTCCGCCGGTGAGCTCAGTGCCGCCCTTCCCGACCTCCTTCTCCTCCTCCGCCACTCGCCACCACCACCATCATCACAACCACCATCGACTCCCCTCTTCCCTCTCGACTGGACCCCCCCGACCTCTGCCTCCCCCGCGGCCAGTCAACCCCCGTCGGCCTCGACCTCCTCTACATCCTCCGCCACTAGCCACCACCGCCGCCCCCATCACAGACAACCCCACCACCAACATCGATCACCACCACCACCATCATCATCATCAACCACCTCCTCCTTCTCCTCCCCTCCTGGACCCACCCTCGACTCCGGCCAGCGTCGCCGTCCTCACTCCAGTACAGCTGTCCCGCAGCTGTCCCGCGATCAGCCCCGTGCGGTGCTTCCCCCCCCACTCCGGTTCAGTCCCCCCCGACCGGCCAGTGCACAGCCACACCGAATCCTCCTCCCCACCATGAAACCACCCCCCATGGCCAGAGACCACCACCTGTCCTCCTCTGGCGATGCCCTGAGCCACCACAGCGAAGCCCCGGCGAGTCTCCACTGGACTCAGACCAGACACAGCAGCTGGATACAGCCCGGACACAGCAACCAGGACACAACATAGTGACCGGACACGAGAAATACAGTTTCCACGGAGCCCTGTTCAGGTAACCCGTTCTATCTTCTCGTAGTTCCATTTTTAATTCCTTCAGTTATGACACGTAGGCTATGTAAACCTCTCGATGTCCGTGCAACCCGCTCGGTGCATCGCGTCCTGTGGCGATCGCGAACCGCGATCCAAAAACAGGAAAAACAACGACCCGATTCACACCGGAACTGAGTACGCCCCGCCAAACGGGATGACTTGGTCATACGCGATCTTTACCGAAATGTGTGCGCCGCTGATACGGACGTTCGAGATTTCGCAGAAGTTGATTTGGATGTGCGGGCACACCGGAATCAACGCGTATCCGCCGACAACGTCCCGTATCCGCCTGTTCTGGAACACGCTGTAACTTTGTGTACACACGTCGGATCGAAATTAAACTTGCGCCATCAGACTCGTAGCAATACGTTGGTCCTGTGATCCAAGTTTGGTTCGATTCTGAGAACGTTGACAAAATCCCGTATCGTGGGCCCCACAAGCTCCATTTGACGGGTGATTTTGTGATCGGCTCATCGGAATCCAATTCTGGAAGTTTCGTTGGGTTCGTATCATCATTCTGGACTTGTTGACACTAAGTTTGGCGAATTTGGAAACCTTTGACCCTGACACGTTTTTCGGTGCAAAGCGGCCCACATGTGGATCCCTTTTTGACCAAAAACTGTCATTTTTGCCCCTGTGTCCAAATTGGACTTAAGGACAGGCGTTTCTAGCTATTTGTTATTTTTTGAGACTGTTGGTGATGTTTATTTCAGCATCCGAAGATATTCATTTTGAGACCATAGTTTCTGACACTTGGTTTTTGACATCTGGACGTTACATATTTGCAGCTCTCTTGCCAGGCAAGTATACCTTGCCTTGTTGTTCTGTTTAAATTCAGTTATTGTTAGTTACATGTTTATCTATGATAATATTATATAAATGTGCGCGTCCGAGCAGACTCGGGTGCAGTCAACGAAGGCGTTGACGTTAGGATTTGTATCTGACCTAGTGTCTAGTAGACCCACCTAAAGTTGTGGAGTTATTGGTATGACTCCCCAGGCCTTGACACGTATCATTACACGTCACAGAGTGAGTTTATTTAGGGACGCGTGCCTCATACTCGACTGGTCATCGGTATGAGCAACTCGTGTAACGGTATTTAGTTTAGTGGATTATTTCTATTGAGACTTGCATCGTAGTTCAAGATGTCCACGTTGTTTTCACGACTTGTATATCTACATTGGGCGGGGAAGATATCTAGTAGGCGTATGGGACACCCCTTCCTTATATATTCCTGTTACCATGCTCTTCGGAGATGGGGTATTATAGTATATTCCTGTTACCATGCTTCTCGGAGATGGGGTATTATTTTTTTTGTTCCCGTTACCATGCTCCGAGGAGGATGGGGTATTCCTGCTACCCGTGTGTCCGGGGGCATATGTGGCATATACTAGCCAGTCATGACGATTGGTGAATTACGTCAGCATATGTCAGGCTTACACATTCCCATGCGTACTACCAAGTCTTTAAATTGCATTCACTGAGATGGTTAGCACACCCCATTTATTTATTCAGTATTTACATACATGGCATGTTGTTTTTCTGTATCTTGTTATGTCCCTCTGAGGACCTGGTCCCTCTCCAGGTGTGGATGTTCATGAGTATTCATAGGAGCGCAGATCCGGACATGTTACGTATTTTTCGAGGAGGTCTTCTCTTCGAGCCTCATGATTGTCAGATGTTATTCTTATATGGTGTGTACCTGGTTCCTTTGATATTCTATTTCGGCAGTGGATTTGTTTCCATCCGAATGTCATCCTTTAGATACTCTGTATGAGATCTAGTTACCTGGTTATTGGTTATTCATGTATATGTGATTTCTGTGGATGAGATTTAGATATTACCCTGTGACTTGTGTTAGTTTTACCACTTATGAATTATTGTTCATTATACAGCGTACGCTCGTATATATGGTTTTCATATATTGGAGTTGCCATATATACAGCGGCTGGCATGCTTACGTGTCTTAGTCCTACGTATTTTGAGACTAGGGTGTGACATATTTTTAGTGGTGGCCCATGCAGGTCAGAGCATATTGTCTGGGTTACGTTACTGTACCGAGCAAGCATGCACCTAGGATTAGAGCATAGGATCTCATCCATAATTGACTATGACTTATCTTCCTTCTAGTCTGTCCTACTTACAAAATTGCATCCTGCTTGATTCATGTGCTTCCCTGATAATTCCTTGAGTATAGCCCCTGCTAGAATATAGGAATCCCTGTTGATAGGATGATAATTAGAGTAGTATTCCTATTAAGAACACAACTAGGGCATTGACACATTATTAAGTTCAGACTACTTAATGGACCCTAGCCTTCCATATTACCTAATGAACCCTAGCATCACTTACCTATAGATTAAATTATCATTATCCCTTGGCGTATTTATGTATGACTTGAGAGTAGTATAAACACTACCAGGATTAGTTAGAGAATTGACCATAGTGTTGATCCTAGTCTTGAGGAAACCAAAAGAAATCCAAGGTTAAATACTAGGACTGAAACCTCATCCTATGTTGGATAACCAGAGTTTTACGCCAGAGACCCTTTACCCTTATTGGCGTAAAACCCATTTGACCGTTGTTGGCATAAAAACCAAACAACTGCCTAGTTGGCGTAAAAGCCAAATGACTTGGCGTAAAAACCAAATTATGCAGAAGATTATCTCCTTTACGCTGCAGTAATAACAACTGCTACCCACGTTCCCTTAAGTTTTCCTTATCCTGCGTATGACACGTCCTAAAAGCCACGTAGGTAATTGCCCTGCGTACATTTGATGATTCATGAATAAATAGATAACCAGCGTAGAGTAACCAGATTAGGCGTAAAATATAAGGATAGATGTGAGCATAATTGTTACAGCCTTAGCTTTCCCCAGTTGACCAAATCTCGTGCATTAAAGGCAGAGATACGCCTCGAGCCCTGTAAAAAAAAGAGAAACAGCTTTTGACGGGATATCTGATTTTGTCTCACCTCTAGCGTATATGACTTGTATCCAATAAAGTCACTAAACGACAACCCGGGTCTCCGTACAAAATCATCATCACAAACTGTCCACTCGATCGTTGTACAGGTACTTTTGTCAGATGTCAGAATTCACTAATTCGACTAACAAACTCATGAGTTCCTCTTACAACTTTACGCTGCAACGAATGCTAGACTTTACGCAGGAGATATTTACGCGCAGACTGTTACGCACAGACTTTTTACGCGGACAGCTCTGATATCCCTACCTTACGCGGACCTTCTTAAAATCTTTGTTTTATGCGGACAGCCTATAGTGTTTATTAAGATTGTAGAACTTAGAAGGCCATACCTCTTTTTGGTCAAACTAGCATCTTAGAGAAGGAGTTAGAATAATAACTGTAGAGATTGTAGAGTCTTGTCTTTTGTGAATTTGAATTGTTTTGAAATTTCTCGTATCATAATCTAGCGAACTTATATTTACTATACTACCTTGACTTATACTGCTATTATAGCCTAGTTTTGCAAGCTTATTCTTTATCAAGCTTGTTCATGAATTATGTATTATTGGAGTACTACACTAATACATTTCAGAATCAGTGTATTACGGTCTGATCAACCATAGTGCACTTGGTTCGCCCTCCGCATAACTACTTTACGTGGATTAAAATATATAGTGATTAGTAGACGGATGTACTTGCCCTCTAGATATGTCTGAGCATATCGTATCAGCTACATAACTGTACTAATACGAGCATGTGAATAAGAATTACCAGAATTTGATTTCAATCCACAACTGCCTTAACAATTTCCATTTGAATTCTTTAAAACGCCTTGAATCCCCATACTTCTAATCTATTACCTCCCCCTTGAACTCTTGATTATTGTTTTCCGTCTTCCCTTATTTCGGAAAGGCAAAACCTCGTGCTTAGTATAAATACGAAAGGTGTATTATTTCTGTAGACATTTTTGGTTTGTTTCTTAGAAATTACCAAACCCTATTATTAGATTTGATTTTAGAATATAAATTGTGCTATCTTTAGAATGACCTTCGCTACCTACCTACGTTTTATTATGTTCCTGATACGTGCATCACTATGACAGCATAAAATTTTTATTTTTGCCTCGTAACTTGGGTCAAGTACAGAACCCAAGTATTACGATAAAGAAAGTATCATTTTGCTGTCAGAGATCTAAAAGAATTTTACCTGAATGAGCAATTACTGACTCCTGAATGAATAGCAGCACCTATGACTAGGTTGACTTGTAAGGATTAAGACTTCCTATGGACCGACTCACCAAGTCAGCACATTTCTTACCTTTAGAGTTGGCCAGTCTGTAGAAGCTTTAGCTAACGTATATATGAGACAAATCGTAAGATTGCACGGCATACCAGTCAGCATTGTACCAGACAAGGATTCGCGTGACCAGAGTTGGTGGTCACCACCGTAGAGACAGTTAAGTAAATGCAAGGACACTGGCGAGCAGTGCAAGACAGACAGAAGCAGTGGGCAGACCGTCATCATCGTCCCTTGGAATTCAAAGAGGACGATCATGTCATCTTGAGGATATCACCTACTAGAGACACCATTCGATTGGGAGGACGCAGCAAGTTGAGGCCAAGGTATATTAGACCATTGACGTGCTAGAAAGAGTGGGAGTAGTGGCATATCAACTTGCGCTACCACCTTCACTTGAGGGAGTACTTGATGTATTCCACGTGTCGCAACTCAGGCGATATGTGACAGGCAGCAGTCATGTTCTCAACCATTCGGAGATCACCATTAGGCCGAGCTTGTCATATCAAGAGCAACCCGTAGAAATCCTTGATTATCGAGAAAAGGTATTGAGAAATCAGTCTATTCCCTTGGTCCGCGTGGCATGAAAGAATGGCGCGACAGGAGAATCTACTTGGGAGCGTGTGAACGACATGCGTAAATGTTTTTCGAACCTATTCGTAAACCAAGATATAAATTACTTTGTTAAATTATATCCTATGCCTTATTTGACTTCTACCGTGGCTTAGTTTTAATTTCGAGGACAAAATTCTTATAAGTTGGGTAGATTGTAAACTCCCTCGACCAGATTTCAGCATTTTAGGATTTTTTTATTAATATAGGATTTATGGCAATATTTTAATTTATTTTGCTTACATATCCTATTGATTTGTGCACCTGTCCATCCCCAAATTATTTGGAGCTTTACCTTGACTGTTATCCCCGAACAAAGTTCACATACCTGTCCTAGACATGTTAGTCTATTTTTCTGCACTTTGTGCAACTCCCAGATACTTTACTTTGAGCCTCGTTTGAGACGCACAAATATCGTTACAAACGTACGTATTTAAATTCCCAGATCTATACCATCCTCTGTTCCAACAGACATTAGAGGCCCAATATGCACCTGTTTTGCCCAAACAAAAATACGATAATATTCTACACTGAGTATACTACATTTAGTGTATTGACACCGTACTAAAATTATGACCCTACCTGCCTCTAAATAATTAGTAAACACCGTGCGCAATATTTATTAATTAATAAATACGATGGCCCGTATCACCCAAGAAAACCAGGCCCAGCCCCTGCCCAGACTCACCCCCACCCCCTCAGGACCCTCACACAACTTTTTCCTTCAATTCTGTGAATTTTAGTATTTTTAGGAATCGAGTGTTTTTCCCAGACAATTTCGTAAATTGCGCAAATTCCCCAAATAGGACCTTTACGTAATTTATGAAATTATATGGACTTTTCTGCAAATTTTAGTGCGAGGTGTCACCCCCTCATTGGCCGGTGAACCTGCTCCGTCCATTTGGAAGCGGGACCCACCCAAAAATATCCTGTAAATATCCTGTAAAATATCTTTAGATATTTTACTTAAAATATCTATTTAAATTTCTATAAAAGTAATAAAATTAAAATTAAAAACCCAATCCCTATCCCTAACTCTACCCAGCCATCAGTCGACCCCCCCGCCGGAGTTGCTACGCCGCCCCGCGACGAGCCGACCCCCCGCCGGCGAGCTCAGCGCCGCCCTTCTCGACCTCCTCATCTCTCTTCCTCCTCCACTTTTCCCCCCACGAGCCCCCTTCCCGACCTCCTCCACCTCCTCCGCCAATCGCCACCACCACCCCTCCCTGTTCTCCGCCTCCCACCCCCGCAGCGAGCCGACCCCTCCGCCGGTGAGCTCAGCGCCGCCCTTCCCGACCTCCTTCTCCTCCTCCGCCACTCGCCACCACCACCATCATCACCACCACCATCGACTCCCCTCTTCCCTCTCGACTGGACCCCCCCGACCTCTACCTCCCATGCGGCCAGTCAACCCCCGCCGGCCTCGACCTCCTCCACCTCCTCCGCCACTAGCCACCATCGCCGCCCCCATCACAGATAACCCCACCACCAACATCGATCACCACCACCACCACCACCATCATCATCATCAACCACCTCCTCCTTCTCCTCCCCGCCTGGACCCACCCTCGACTCCGGCCAGCGCCGCCGTCCTCACTGCGGTACAGCTGTCCCGCAGCTGTCCCCCGACCAGCCCCGTGCGGTGCTTCCCCCCCCACTCCGGTTCAGTCCCCCCCGACCGGCCAGTGCACAGCCACACCGAATCCTCCTCCCCACCATGAAACTACCCCCCATGGCCAGAGACCACCACCTGTCCTCCTCCGACGATGCCCTGAGCCGCCACAGCGAAGCCCCGGTGAGTCTCCACTGGACTCAGACCAGACACAGCAGCTGGATACAGCCCGGACACAGCAACCAGGACACAACATAGTGACCGGACACGGGAAATGCAGTTTCCACGGAGCCCTGTTCAGGTAACCCGTTCTATCTCCTCGTAATTCCGTTTTTAATTCCTTCAGTTGTGACACGTAGGCTATGTAACCCTCTCGATGCCCGTGCAACCCGCTCGGTGCATCGCGTCCTATGGCGATCGCGAACCGCGATCCAAAAACAGAAAAAACAACGACCCGATTCACACCGGAACTGAGTATGCCCCGCCAAACGGGACGACTTGGTCGCACGTGGTCTTTACCGAAACGTGCGTGCCGCTGATACGGACGTGCGGGATTTTGCAGAAGTTCATTTGGATGTTCGGGCACACAGGAATCAACACGTATCAGCCGACAACGTCCCGTATCCGCCTGTTCTGGAA
The DNA here is from genome assembly GCA_036927795.1 of Iris macrosiphon. Lineage (NCBI taxonomy): Eukaryota > Viridiplantae > Streptophyta > Magnoliopsida > Asparagales > Iridaceae > Iris > Iris macrosiphon. Next base: position 145,237,360 of record JAYESA010000006.1, on the reverse strand, counting down.
CACGCTGTAACTTTGTGTACACACATAGGATCAAAATAAAACTTGTGCCATCGGACTCATAGCAATACGCTGGTCCTGTGATCCAAGTTTGGTTCGATTCTGAGAACGTTGACAAAATCCCGTATCGTGGGCTCTATAGGCTCCACTTGACGGGCAATTTTGTGATCGGCTCATCGGAATCCAATTCTGGAAGTTCCGTTGGGTTCGTATCATCGTTCTGGACTTGTTGACACTAAGTTTGGCGAATTTAGAAACCTTTGACCTTGACACATTTTTTGGTGCAAAGCGGCCCACATGTGGATCCCTTTTTGACCAAAAATTGTCATTTTTGCCCCTGTGTCCAAATTGGACTTAAGGACAGGCATTTTTAGCTATTTGTTATTTTTTGAGACTGTTGGTGATGTTTATTTCAGCATCCGGAGACATTCATTCTGAGACCATAGTTTTTGACACTTGGTTTTTGACATCTGGACGTTACATATTTGCAGCTCTCTTGCCAGACAAGTATACCTTGCCTTGTTGTACTGTTTAAATTCAGTTATTGTTAGTTACATGTTTATCTATGATAATATTATATAAATATGCGCGTCCGACCAGACTCGGGTGCAGTCAACGAAGGCGTTGACGTTAGGATTTGTATCTGACCTAGTGTCTAGTAGACCCACCTAAAGTTGTGGAGTTATTGGTATGACTCCCCAGCCTTGACACGTATTATTACACGTCATAGAGTGAGTTCATGTAGGGATGCGTGCCTCATACTCGATTGGCCATCGGTATGAGCAACACGTGTAACGGTATTTAGTTTAGTGGATTATTTCTATAGAGACTTGCATCGTAGTTTGAGATGTCCACGTCGTTTTCATGACTTGTATATCTACATTGGGCAGGGAAGACATCTAGTAGGCGTATGGGACACCCCCTCCTTATATATTCCTGTTACCATGCTCTTCGGAGATGGGGTATTATAGTATATTCCTGTTACCATGCTTCTCGGAGATGGGGTATCATTTTTCTTGTTCCCGTTACCATGCTCCGAGGAGGATGGGGTATTCCAGCTACCCGTGTGTCCGGGGGCATATGTGGCATATACTAGCCAGTCATGACGATTGGTGAATTACGTCAGCATATGTCAGGCTTACACATTCCCATGCGTACTACCAGGTCTTTAAATTGCATTCACTGAGATGGTTAGCACACCCCATTTATTTATTCAGTATTTACATATATGGCATGTTATTTTTCTGTATCTTGTTATGTCCCTCTGAGGACCTGGTCCCTCTCCAAGTGTGGATGTTCATGAGTATTCGCAGGAGCGCAGATCCGGACATGTTACGTATTTTTCGAGGAGGTCTTCTCTTTGAGCCTCGTGATTGTCAGATATTATTCTTATATGGTGTGTACCTGGTTCCTTTGATATTCTATTTCGGCAGTGGATTTGTTTCCATCCGACTGTCATCCTTTAGATACTCTGTATGAGATCTAGTTACCTGGTTATTAGTTATTCATGTATATGAGATTTTTGTGGATGAGATTTAGATATTAACCTGTGACTTGTGTTAGTTTTACCACTTATGAATTATTGTTCATTATACAGCGTACGCTCGTATATATGGTTTTCATATATTGGAGTTGCCATATATACAGGCGGCTGGCATGCTTACGTGTCCTAGTCCTACGTATTTTGGGACTGGGGCGTGACATCAGGATACGCAAACAATAGGTAAAGTATAATACATATGCATATCAAACAATATTAAATATATAAATACTAATTATAAATACTAAATGGATACCTTGGTTTTGAACCAACTCGATATCGCACAACTAAACCTCAATCTTGATACCCAAACCCAATACCTTGGGTATCCCCAAATACCTTGATACTTACCTTGGTATCTCAAGATAATTGCCAAAACTTCATATTAACTACCCATCAATAACTATAAGCTAACAACTAACTATTATAAATATAGTACACTAAGGCATAAATACCAATTAGGAATATATATACATATATATAATACCATATAAATATATATATCTATTATTATAATAATACGTAATCATATATAGCCGCATAACTGTCACCAAAACCCTGCTGCCGTCCCTGAAGCTGTTGTCACTGAAGCCACTGCTGTTTCTGTTGTGGTCACTGTTGCTGCTGTCGCTGAAGTTGCTATCGCTGAAGCCGTTGTTGCTGTTGCTGTATGCTGCTGCCGTTGCTATTGTTGCGATTGTCGCTAATGCTGCCGTTACTGTTGTTGCTACTGCTGCTGTTGTTGCTATATGCTACTGCTGCTGTCACTAAATCTTATTATTCTAACACTTAATATATATATATATATATATATATATATATATATAATGTGTATGTTATACAATATATAATATTGTGGATACTATATATATATAGGAGTGTATATATATATATAGTTAACTACAACTATATATATATATATATATATACACTCCTCTATATACATATATATATATATATATATATATATATATATATATATATATATATATATATATATATATATATAGAGGAGTGTATATATATATATATATATATATATATATATATATATATGTATCCACAATATTACATATAGTATAACATACACATTATATATATATATATATATATATATATATATATATATATATATATATATATATATATATATATAATCATGCAAGTATACATATATACATAACATACAATTATATAGATAACATATATATACACATAACATATACATATATACACTACTATATATATATACTACTATAATTAATAACTATTACATATATAGAAGAATAGCTACATATGTATACATATACACATAGGTAAAATAGATACATGACACACTAACATATAAATATATATATATAACTATAAATATATATATATATATATATATATATATATATATATATATATATATATATATATATATATATATACATATACATATACATGCATATAATTATATATCAAAATGACTAAAATAAAGGGAAAGTAGATCTAGAAATAAATTGCACAAACACATGGAATGTATCACACCCGTATCCCGCTAGATCTAGGATACTCTTGCGACACGAGTCCACCACACATCCAAATGTACTCCGAAGGACACGAGCAAGTCTAATATATTATTTATGAACAATACGAAGAGTCAAACACAAATCTATGTGTCCGTGTCAAAATATGACATGCACAAAGTCCCGTGTCGGAGAGAAAACTCCCAAATCAACACGTATCACCAAATTATTGGGATACGATCTACACGTACCCAATTATGGACACAACACTATCCCCAAACACACATGCACATGCCAAATTGATCTATAGGACTAATTGACACACACAACAATTGTCAATCTCGGAATTCTCCCAAAATTGACACAAAAAGTACCATAAATTTCTCAATAGGCATCCTATGAACACAAAACTAAATCCTTTGGGTAGCCTATGCATATGGGTTAATTTCTCATGGTTAAATCTTATATTTAGAACCTAAATTAAGAAAAAACCGAATTATACCTATTGGGAGATGGATTCCTAATGCAACCTCCAATTATGATAAATTGGCTTCCAACTTGTAGATCCTTGCTCCTCTTTGTAGATCCTTACTTTCTCCTTCTAGATCCTTACTCTACTAGCCTCCAATAGTAATTTAGGAAGGAATTAGGATAAAATTTTGGTAGGAAAATGATGTGGAATGAAAGAATTTGGTTGAAAAAAATTCTAGATCTAGTTTTCAAATAAAAAGAGGAGAGTAAAACTTCCCCCCCCCCCCCTCTTTTAAATAGGCCAGCCCCCTCTACCCCTTCCTCAAGCCACTATGTAATATCTATTATACCCCTTGGGGCCTCTCATGAAGAAATAATTAAGGAGGGAAGCTTCTAGTCTAATGGTTTAATTAAATTAATTATCCTACTAATCAATGGACTTTCTAATTGGGCTCAATTCTAATAATTAATATATGTTGGTCCATGAGTCTAACTAAACTAGTTAGGTCCACTAACACAAGTCCAAAATAAATAACTAACATCTAATAATAATTAAATAATACAATAATTAATTATTTAACATGTACAATATTTAATTAATTATGAAATTACTAAAATACTATTTCCTAGAAAATATAGTAGTGACACGTCCAGCCTACGTCGCAGCATCGATGGTAGAACGATATCTAGGTCAACATAACTATCTATCAATCTAACACAAATATATAATATCATAACTTGTCAATGTATCTCAACTCCAAACATAGGATAATGAATATATATAATCATCAACTCACAATATACTCAATCACAATAACTATAAGAAAGATAATGGCATGATAATGATGTAAAGAACCAAGAGACAAGTAATATATATCTCAAACAAGTCCAACAGTTGGTAGCAACCTCCGCATCACGCTTATACATTTTATGGCGGTGAAATACGGCTAGCTATCTCAACACAATATAAGTCTCAACATAATATAACTCATAGTCTCAAAGTTTGGAATAATCCAATACACAAATAAACTAAGTGCTAACTAAGCAACTACATGTGGTATCTTCGCTATAGGGAGTGGCTCCTCCGGAAGCTCCTGGATATAACCATCATCTACTCCAGGTTTATAATATGTGGGATAATAGTCCTCGAGATTCTTTCAAAAATATTATTCAATAAGGAAGGAGTGAAGCATATAAACTAACAACAGTTCCAATTATATTGATAAAGACTATAAAGTAGTGTGCAATGAATATACATAATGGAAAGAAAATAATGGAATGTAAGGGAATTGGAGAAACATATAATCATATCACAGGAAAGTAACTAGCAATGAATAATCAGGTAAATATGAATACTAGCAAGTATGAACTGGAATAGAGAAATAGAAATACTAGCTAAGTGCCTTAAAATATTAGTTATTATGTGATCGGCTTTGGACAATATCAGGCTCGATCGTATATGATTGGCTATGCACAAGTACATGTAAGGGATCAGGTCAATCATGTATGATTGACTATGCACAAGTACAAGAAAGGGGATCAGGCCAATCATTTACGGGGAGCTATGCACAAGTAATAAGATCGGGCTACACCCTCGTGTAGTGAGGGTGAGCTATGCACAAGTGAGTGGGGGTATGATCACATAATCAACTAATACTTTCCCATCCCCGGCTAGTATAATAGATTCAATCACGACTCCTCATGACCGGTATCTATGATACTAGTCCGTGTATCCACTGTGTCGGGAATCAAGCATAACACTACATACTATAATCATAGTAATCGTCAAAATAAGAAAACTGTTAGAGAACGTACTTGCATGTGGTCTTGAGCAAAGTATGAGAATCAATGTCCAAAATGGAGTCACAAGGTCCTAAATAGGAAATAATAGTGTTAATTGGTGAAAAGAAAGGATATGCATGATTAACTAACTAATGATGATGTTTCTAGGCCATGTCTAAGTCCATACTAGTTTATCTAGGTCAATACTAATCAAATTAGGTCAAACTAGTCAATATTAAGTCATGCCTAGGTTTCTAGGTCCACACTATGGTAATTAGTCCATATTGGTCACTAACTAGCTAACACTAGCCTATATTAGCTATATTAGCTAATAGAACTATACACTAGATAAAGGATACTCTATGTATCCATATACACATAATAACATTGCAGTATTAGTCACTAACATGATATCTAAATACCTTAACTTAGTATGGTATACACTACCTACTGACATCTACTTACCCACACTATTTACTATTCATTAACCAATATCCCATACATTAGCTCGAGTACTGATACTCTAATTCTCCACTGATACACAGTGTAGGCACTTATGGCCTACTGTCACAACCTCACAGACTCGCTTGCTCACCCTTCACCCTTGCATCCAACTATTAGCTTTTTCCCATCTATTTACATCTCCACCTTAGTTCACAGTCCAATCTGGACCCAATTGATTTATGAACTGAGTTCAGACCTTCACTCATCTGATACTAGTGATGTTATTGTCTGCTGTTACATTATGATGCAACTAAGTTGATGCCACTGCTTAGTTATACTCTCTGATGCACTTACTTTGGCTTAACACAAGGACACAAATCACCTGTTATACTACTCTCCCTCCATACTCGAATGCCAAGTTCAATTTCTCACTGATACTCTATAGTCCCTGGCACAAATATGTGCAGCACACTCCCTCTCGATCACTGCTACATATACATAGAGCAACTCAAGTTGTTGTTACGGCAACTTAATATTGCTGCTGTTGATAATTCTAATAGCAGTACTGATGCCATTGCTGATCTACTTAAACCCGATCCCCCATAACTAATACTGCTTATACCTCACCTGGTCTGTATCAGACCTCAACCCGATCCCCTTTAGCCCTGTAGTTAAACCCAACTGTTCATCTAATATTTTACTATATTTGTGCACAGTATGCACAAGTGTGCATTTGAACTCAGATATTGCACCCAACGTCGAGTCCCCTAATTGATACTCCAAGTACTTGAATATAACATCAAAAATGATACTACTCCACACTATAGTGGACAAGGTAACCCCCCAACATCTGATCCTTTCCACTGCTGCTGCAGGTACTACAACTCCTAATCGCCCCTCAATCAACCCCACACACAGCTATACTGGACCAGTCCAACCTGACCTACGGACCTGTTATGCGCTTTCATGTGCACAACACATCTTTCCAACCTGTTATGCATATTGCACACACTAAAGCCAATACCTAACCTCTCACTGTGACAGTGTCACAACACTAAGTATTCAACAAAACACACACACACACACACACACACACACACACACACACACACACACATATATATATATACCCCCATATATGTGTTCACTAATATACACATACATATCTATGAATATATATATATACTAACCATGAATATAACTTCCAAATAGATACAACTCTAATAATAGTCAATTTATCAAACACCTTGAGCACAATGCCAAGATACTCATTATGGTGTCATGATACAATATCACCCAACATGCAAAATCCCCCAATGCTCAACCAATACTATATATACATATTAAATACAACTATATATATCTATTATGATTAGTTACCATGAATTATAATTTAGTTACCATGAATATTAGATAGCAAATACATCAACAAGCACAAAACCCCCAAATTAAAGCCCCATATCACACCGTATCATGCCGTATCATGATACACCCTACTCGTATCTAATTACAGACACGATACTAGCCCCACATGACCAATCTAACTCTAATTAGGTCTACCAAACCTAATGACAAACACTTGGTGTACCATTCTCGGATTTCTCCCAAAATGGACACCAAACTCAATGTAGAAATCACAAATATGGTCAATAGGAGTTCAAACTCCTCCCTATGGGTAGCCCTAATTCATTGGTATATTCTAAATGCTCTAAAGTACTAAATTGACTAATTAGAGAATTTTTTTTTAGAATTTACCTATTAGGAGATGGATTTCCAATGAAAGCTTAATAGGACATGATTTAGACACAATCACCAAGCTAAACTCCTTCTTCTCCAAAGCTCCTTGCAACCAGTAGCTTATAATCTCCTTAGATGGTAAGGATGAGGGAATTTGAGAGGGATTTGGGGTAGATTTGATAGAGGGATAAAGGAATTTGGGGAGAAACTAAATTATAAAATATTTGGATGAGAAATAAGAGAAGAGAGAGAACCCTCCTTCCTTAATTAGGGCCGGCCCCCCTCTTCCTTATTTCCCAAGCAATATAAAATGACACCTATGTCCCTATTGGGTTGTCATAAAAAAATTATTAGTTAGGAAGTTTGTGGTGGCCCATGCAGGTCAACGACTAAATTGTTCGGTTTTAACTTAGGAACCGATCAGGCCTGCAATAAGAATAGGAGAAGTTTTTAGGATCTCATCCACTTGCTTGAAACGTTCTTGATATCTATATCGGATTCAAATTAATTTCTTGACTTGCATCCTGCCTTGATTCTTGTGCGCCTTTTATTGTTTATTTTAGATGCAGAGAAATGGATCTTCGAGTAAATGACGAGACTCCTGCAACATCACCACGAGATGCTGTGAAAACCAACGAAGATGAAGTAATACTAGTGGATGGAGGACAATCAACTCAACAACATGCTTCGAGAGTCCAGCACGATGACATTCTACCATCGACGCAATATACTCCACCAATGCCCGTAATTCTACCAGGGCAGGTCATGGACGGGCAGCAGCTGTTTCAAATGATCTATGCAATAATGCAAGCTCAATAAGAGGCTTGGAGTCGCAGCCTAGTAACCGTACTAGAGCAGGCATGACGACCAACGATGGGCTCTATTTCTGACTTCTGCCAGCTGAAACCCCGTACCTTCTCAGGAAAAGAGGAGCCCGCAGAAGTTCATGAATGGCTCACCAACATTCAACATCAATTAGAAGCAGCTGAGATTCCACGAGAACGTTGGATGACTGCCGTCAGAATGCAATTGACAGACAATGCACATCACTGGTGGCTATCTGAAGAGACCCGGCTCGGACCAGACCGAGTCACTTGGGAAGAGTTTTCCAGACTCTTTCAGGAGATGTACATTCCGGCTATCGCTCGATCAGAACTTCGGGACAAGTTCAATCGTCTCACTTAGAACAGCATGACAGTGGAAGAGTACAATGCAGAGTTCATTCGTCTGAGTCATTTTGCCCCTACTTTGATTCAGACAGAAGAAGAAAAGGCTGAGAAGTTCTTCGACGGACTAAACATTGAGCTACAGAAACTAATTGGATCCGTTGCTCCCATATCTTACTCGGACGTCCTTGCTGCAGCCCGACGCATAGAGTGCATCACTAGAAGAGAGATCAGTCTGAAGTGATCGTCCACATCAGCACCATCCGGAGCACCACAAGAAGAAGTTGCAAAAAGACTTCATATGCACCAGCCACCAGAAGCATCTCCACAGGCAATACATGTCTGTCCATATTGCCACAGGCGAGGCCATATAGAGAACAAGTGCAGACGAAAAATGAGATTATGTTTAGCTTGCGGATCCAGTCAACATTTATTAAGGGAATGCCCAGAGCGACGAGAAAGAGCACAAACGGTAAACCAACAAGCGTTACCAGTACCGAGGCCAGCCTATCCAGCATTGGGAGCACCGCAAACGAAAGTTCAAGAAGTCCTACCACCAGCTCCAGGAGGGTATCAGCCGAGGCCACCTTTGATACCCCAGACACTGCTCTTACAGCAGGCTCAGCAGCAGCAGAGGAATCGACGGCAAGGACACGGATAAGCCCTGACGATGACCTTAGAGAACGTGCAGACTCATGGATTAGCTAATGCGCGTAAGTTTTTATAGTATTCTCGTCTAGCATTGCTTTAGTTCGTGCCTTGGTTCGTGACCCTAGACTTAACCTGATAGTTTTAACTTGCTAATAATAGATAACCTAGTGATCACCTAATAATTTTGAACTTGCTAAATAACCTAGAATGTTTTATAAATGTTAACCTGATATATTTTTGAAAGATAACCTGATTTTCTAAAACTGTAATTTTCTAGATTTCCTACATTTGGGAAATTGCATAACTTCCATTGCTTAGGGAAATAAATTTTTTCTATGTGTTTAAACCCACAACCTTGATTTTCTGACTCGAATAAATTTTGCAACCGTGTCATCTCTGTTGACCGGTTATTCTTTGATTGTGAGGACGCAATCATTTTAAGGGGGGTAGATTGTAATCCCCCTGATTTTCAAAAATTTATAAATTAGAATTTTCCCCAATTTTCTGGAATTTTTTGAGATTTTTTTGAAATTAAATACATGTGTTTTAATTATTAAATGATTTTTAAATGATAATAAATAATATTAAAATATTATGAAAATAATATTTTATGGTGTAAAATGAAAAACTAGACATAGGGTAATTTTCTGAGAATTTATTGGACCCCGGAAGTATTTTTAAAAGTCCTAAAAACAATTTTATTAATTAAACCAAATTGAACCATATTAAAACCGGTTTATTTTGTCCTGAACCGAACCGAACCCGGTCTAGATGAACCGGGTTCAAGGTTATCGGGTCGGATCCGGGCCGTCAGTCAAACCAGACCCGACCCGTCGACCCGACCCGCTTCCCTGTTTGCGGATCGGGCCGGATCCGCTGCAAACCGACTCGTTAGCACCCAAACCCGACCCGACTGCCAAATCCCTAACCCCTAATTTCCCCGATGGATCGGCTTCCGTAACCGCCGACGGCCGCCGTGATCCCTGCCGGCGGTTACGACCAGCGGCTTCTCCCCAGTGCCGTTCCGGCTCCCCTGTCCGGCCGCCTACCCCGTTCAACCGCCGCCGCTCTACCTCCTTCAACCCCTCTATAAAAACCTAACCCGGCCACCGGATTTTCTCCTCTTCCGTCTTCTCCGGCGAGCTCCACCTCCACGCCTCCGTCAGCCCTGAGCGCCGCCAGGCCGACCTCTCCCCGTAGCTCCCAGTCGACCCTCGCCAAGCCCGGCCGCCCTCGCCCTCGACCTCACCGACCTTCGCCTGAGCCGATGACTCCAACAGCTCCCCGACGACTCCAGCAGATCCCCGACGACTCCGGCGACCCCGACGAGCTGAGCCGCCTCTGCCAGAGCGCTGACCCACCTCCGGTGAAGCCCGGCCAGTCCGGCAGTCCCCGACGAGTGGCAGAACTCTAGGACAGTCGGACACAGCACTGTGCTGTGTCAGCGTGTCGTGTCGTGTCGACACGGACACGAAATTCTTAATTTTTTAGACCCTGTTCAGGTACCTATATCTTTCTCCTCGTAGCTCTGTTTTTGATTCCGTCTGTTGTATCGCGACCCCTGCGTGACCCTTTCGATGCCCGTGCAACCCGCTCGGTGCATCGTGTCTTGTGGTGATCGTGAACCGCGATCCAAAAATAGGAAAAACAATGCCCTAATTTACCCCGGAACTGAGTACGCCTCGCCAAACGGGATGACTTGGTCGCATGCGGTCTTTACGGATACGTGCGCGTCGTTGATACGGACGTGCGGGATTTCGCAGAAGTTGATTCGGATGTGCGTGCACACCGGAATTAGTGCGTATCCGCAGACAACGCCCCGTATCCGTGCTTTCTGGTTCTCGTTGTAACTTAGTGTACACACGTCGGATCAAGACGGAACTTGCGCCATTGGACTCGTAGCAATACGCTGGTCCTGTGAGCCAAGTTTGGTTTGATTCTGAGAACAATGACAAAATTGCGTGTCGTGGGCCCCACAGGCTCCACTCGACGGGCGATTTTGAGAACGTCTCATCGGAATCCAATTCTGGAAGTTCCGTTGGGTTCGTATCATCTTTCCTGACTTGTTGACACTAAGTTGGACAGATTTGGAGACCTTTTACCCTGAGGCATTTTTCGGTGCAAAGCGGCCCACATTTGGACCCCGCTTTGACTTAAAAATGTCATTTTTTGCCCTTGTCTTCAAATTGGACTCAAGGACAGGCATTTTTATCTGATTGATATTTTCTGGAACTGATGGTGATGTCTGTTTCAGCAACCGGAGTACCGCCTGCAATCCCCACTGAAATCAGAGCTACAATTGGAGACAGAACCCAGGCAAGTATACCTTGCCAAAATCTGCAGTTTTGCTACTTATCTCCTGGATTTATTTTTTATTGTCGTGCAAGATATTTGTACAATATTTGCATGTTTTTCAGTTGATACTTTCTTGTCATATATAGTTCTTGATGCGTTTTGATTTATTCCTGCTGCTCTAGTCATATTTTCTCGTTTTGCGTGCATGTACATTATTTGCTCTTTTCCTTGGATCACTACTTGTTCCATAGACATTTTGTGATGGTATATGTGTACTCTACATTCCTTGAGTTGAATTAACTAATTTCTTAGTTCCTAGATGATTGTTATTGGGCATTGACTACACTTGAGCATTCTCGATTGTGAGTACCCATTGTGCTGCAATAGAGACTTGTTCATTTGACCACCTCATTCGTGAGCTCCCGTTGGGCTGTGAAAGAGCTATACTATAGATTGGGAGTCCCCATTGGACTACTTTCTATAGGATCATGATCTCCCATTGAGATGCGGTTACCCCGATTGCTTGTAGTCATGTTTGATAGCATCATTGGCATGCCACCGTCTTAGATGTAGTGATTTCTCGTGTCTTATTTGTTTGTGTTTACTTTTTTCTCTATCTTGCATGTTCATTTACTGCATTTTGGCTCGTATTCTTTTGTATCTTGCTATGTCCCCTGAGGACCTGGTTTTGTTCTCCAGATTTAGCAGACGAGGAGTACCCGCAGCTTACGGATCGACACCAGACGAGGGTACGATAGCAGTTGATGGCCCTGCTTATACTTGGTTACTTTCTAGCATGTTTTAGTTATATTTTCTTGTCTTCATTCTCTTGTTTATCGGTAGTGGATTTGTCTTCACCCGACTTAGTATTATTTCTTGCTGGATATTCGACAGTATCTTTACTTTCAGCAATTATTCCAGTTTGTTATTTAGTTCATGCCTATTCTGTGGATGAGATTAGTAAACCCTGAATATTGTAATACAGCTTAAGTATGCCCCGATAGATCCATTAAATTGGGTTTGTCCATCGGTGCGTGCTGCTGGCCATTATCATGCGTCCGGTCCCTCGATATTTTGGGACTGGGGCATGACAAAGCTTCTCTTCCTAATGAAGGCTAAGTCAAAACACTAATTAAGGGAAATGATTAACTAAATAGGGTCCAAATAAACTAGTCTAACTAATTGGTTAAGTTGTCATGTTAAATTGGTTAGGTCCACTAGTGACTAGTCTAATTAAATAGTCCAATCTACTAACCACTAATAATATTAGTCACATAATATATATAACATGCACATATATATAAATAAAATATAACCACGTTATATAATACACAATGATAAAAATACCCCTATTCTAGAAATGTGGTAGTGAGATTATTGCCTGCTTGCATAGTATGTTATATGATAGAAGCAAATTCATGCGTCGGTCTGGACAAACTTGTACACAAGGACGTAACCTCTCGATCGGTTCCTGAGGCACTGGGAATCGTTCGACCTGGGAGAGGATAAGACACCCTGAGGCTAGAAGACCTCGTAATCAAGGAAGGGTGTTAGTCTATTAATGAGATAGGCTTGAACGTTCCAACTTCTAATCATGGGTTTTCATGGACAATCATATAGTTAGGACACATGCTAGGATAGCCTTCTTGTATACCTAACTGTTTGATGTAGGGACGAACATGGAATAGTACCTATTTGTATATAGAAATTATTGCTAACTTGTGTGTCTGTTGCAGGGATAGCCGTTCGGCGAAGGGTAAGAATCACTGTACAAGTGATAATTTATGTTCCTTATCAAAACCGCTATAGAAGTCTATCTGTTTTACGTTAATATGATGTTGTTCCTTATAAATGAGATGCATAGTCCACTAGATTACTGTTGTTGTTCCTAAAAAAATTGAATATGGCTCATAATACATGTTGCGCACTGCAAGATAAAATAGTTTCCTACTGTATGCTTTCATGAATCAACTATGAAATGTGTCTTTCAAAAGATATTTAAAAAAAAAGTAAACTGACTATGATCCTGTACTTCATGAAATGAACCTAGGTAAAAGTAGCAAGATCACTAGTAATGTAATATTTTATCATATGCTTACTTAGTATTGGTTTTAGAGAGTGTTTCTTATGTTCGTTGCTTTTATACTCACCAGTACTTTCTCCAAAGTGCTGACCCCTACCAGTTCTGTTCACAGGTACTGGATCGTCCGAAGAAGCGATAGCAGATCCTCATCCTCAGGAGCCAGAGATCTGGATTTGATGTCTTAAGCTATATCGAGATATTTTAAGATATTTTCTGTATAAAAGAATGTAATGTATGGAACGATGTCATTGTATTCTAGAGATATAGCCAATTGGCAAACCTTGTCAACTTTAGATATCAATAAAGAGGTTTTTTTCTTATACCAATGTGTTCATTTATGTTTCTGCAATATTGTGCTACTGCTTCTATCTTGAATAGCTTGCTTGTCCTTGTTCAAAGCCTTGGCCTTGTGTAAATGCAACTTAGGCTTGCACGACATCACGCCTATGCGAGGATGATCGATTCCACAAGACGCTAAAGTGAGGATAATCGTCCCTTGCGGGATCGGGCTGTGACATAGTGGTATCAGAGCAACTCGATCCTTTGGCCATTCTGTTGCTTCGCTTCAACTCAAGATGCTTCTTTGACACTTGATATCTTTACTGCGGTGAGCGTTCCATACAATGAATCCATAAATATTCTCAAAAGATATCGAAAAAAGTTTTTTTTGATTATTTTATTGCTTGAGAGATGTGATTTCTGATTGCTAGAGTTTTTTAATTGAGGATGACGAAGGATGAGGACTATCACTACTCTGGATATCGAAAGTTTCTCCATGAGTTTCGAGGATGAAACTTTTTTTAGGTGGGTAAGTATGTAGTGCCCCGCTCCACGTTGGCACTATGTACAAGAGAGATATCGGTCAGCTGACTCAAAAAGGAAACCTTACCGAAGAGCTCCATGTTGAACCAGAAGATGACTGATCTTGGTGAGTGGGCAGAACTTCATTCTCTGATTCTTTCACGCCTAATAAAAGAATCTGGTTTCATAAATGCTTGTGCTAAGATTAGTGTTCATAAGAAGAATGATAAAACCTGACTCTGCATGCTTAATTAGAGCCCGTATATGCTTTAAGAATACTTGCATGCTTCATTTATAGAATAAATGATCATTGTTAAGCTTAACTAGAGAACTTGAATTGATTGTCTAAAGAGATAGAACCAATGCCATGCTAAGTAAAAGAGATGAATATTGCATGCTAGTACACACAGACACTACTATTGAACGAACTATTGCCATGCTAAAAAGGAAGAGTAAAAGATTTCTTGAACTTTTCTTTGTATCATATGCTAAACTAGAGTAGAACAACATGCTTGTAATGATAAATAAAGACTATGCCATGCCTGTTGAATTGAGATATCTGTATGCCTGATTTATAGAACTGTTGCATAAGAGAAGAATTGATACGGGCCAGTACTCGATGGTTACGACTCTGGTACATCGATGGTTTTGTGCCTTGCACATCGACGGTTATGTTCCCCGTACATCGTGTACTGCGCAAAATAAGAAGAAGAGGATTGATGGTTACGTGCCCCGTATATCAATATAGACTGATGATAAGAAGATTTAATATAGAAGAGTCTGCTTGATTATTGCCTACTTACATAGTATGTTATCTGATAGAAGCGCATTCATACGTCGGTCTGGAAAAACTTGTGCACAAGAACGTAACCTCTCGAACGGTTCCTGGGGCACTTATAGAAGCATAAAAAGTGCGCCTTATGAAGATGACACAATTTTCTACAAATAAGCTTAACAAAGGAAGAATGGCATACTTTTTCACTATTTAGAGGATGGCGCACTTTATTTATTTTCAAAGAGTGACGCACTATTCAGATAACAAAAAAGTTGCCCACTTTCAAGCTGCTTTTATCAGTGCAGACGGACTGCATGTCTGCTTTTTCCTCGAGCATTAAATACGACGAATCTGATAGGCTGGAACATAAACTGAAGGGTCAAAAGTCATTATTACAGCTGGATTGCGGCACGCAGACCCAGGTTGTTGTTTAGGGACCCAGTCGTTGAGCCAATTTAATCAAAAGTGCGCCGTTGTGCCAATTTCTTCAAAAGTGCGCCGTTGTGTCAATTTTATTAAAAGTGTGCCGCTGTGCCAATTTTTTCAAAAGTGCGTCGTTGTGCCAATTTTATCAAAAGTATGCCGTTGTGCCAACTTCTTCAAAAGTGCGTCGTTGCGCCAATTTTATCAAAAGTACATTGTTGTGCCAACTTCTAAAAAATACGCCATCATGGCCAATTTTATCAGAAGTGCGCCATCACGGCTACTTCTTTAAGAGAGCGCTTGTATAGCCAATGTTTACAAAAGTGTGCTAGTATCCAAACCACATCTAAAGTGCGCATACTATTCTAACTGACAGTGAGCAACTATGAGTGCATGTTTTACATGACATGCTTCTCGTAAAAAGTGTACAAATAATTGTCCTCCATAACCTACGCTTTCCTCGTATAGGAAGCTATGTGTCAAGAAGGCAGCAAGTTGTGCACCCACTCATTCAGAACGTGGGGTGTTAGTCCACCAAAAGTGCACACACAATGGTAAAATAGTACAAACTATCCAAAGTGTGTGCACATTCTCATAACCGCTCCTAAACTCTATAAATACAGGATCGATACATCTATTGAGGACACACATACAAGAGAGACATGGAAATAGGCTAAAATTTTTAAGTCTTTGAAATTCAAGAACAGAAGGAGAAAAATAGAAGCTTTTCGTACCGTTGTTTCCAAAGCTTTCTTATTGTTCAACTCTCCAAGTTGTTCAGAGCATTCCCTATATTTCTTCGTCGTCGAGGGGTACAAGGAGTAAAGTGATCGTCCGCAGATTATATCTCCATAATTATACTTTTCCAGAATCAATTGTACTTAAATTCCTGTTTAGGATTATTTTTGTACTTTTCTTTCTTTTCAATAGTTTGTAACACAAAAGTTTCGTCTAAACTTTTCTTTGCAAACAAGATAGCGACTCTGGTGGGGGACGACTTTCTTCTCTGATGAGAAGGTGATAGCTCAACTTGACGCTACGTCGGTCGGCTCGATGCAGAAGACCTTGGTCGTGAAGTTCGACCAACAAGCATACGAAGAAATGCTCCATTCTGGGGGTAGTGCTCCCCTCCCATCCACACTCAAGTTGAGGAAAACTCATAAAGTGTGGATGCCCATGCCTTGTCATGCATATCCTGAAGTTGCTGCCAATAAGGGAAAACGTATTCTGATTGACGAGAACTCCCTTGTCAATTCTTTCAATCAAGTTCAGATCCATAATTTGGTGGACAACTCCCTTGCGTTAAACAAGGGATACAATTCGCGCAACTCGCGCAATATCAAGCAAAGGGTGATCCACACTCAAGCTTCTGAATCCCTTAAGCTAAATAAGGGATATAAATTACGCAACTCACGCAATATCAAGCAAAGGGTGATCCACACCCAAGCTTTCGAGCCTACACATATTGGTGGTCATATGCGGGACAAACAAGTCATGAACACCGCTGTCCAAAATAATTTCTCCACAGGCGCTAATAAAAAGTTACTCAGGGAAAATCATCCCCCTAACATCATGATCACGTGCTCAATTGAAGGAAAGTTATGCGCCACTCATTATGAACATGCTATTGGTGCACCAGGCCAAGACCTACGTACAAAAATAAATGCACGTATGCAAACTGTACCAACTCTTTCTGCGTCACAGAATGTGTGCCAAACAGGACCAACGTCCTCACGACGTGCTGTTTGTGCGCGTGAACATGTGAAGAACATTCAGAATAATTTTTCTTCCTTTGTGAATAACAAAGGTGCGAGAGACGACGGATCGTATGCCAATCAAGTCAGCACCTCACTTTCACGCAGGAAACTAAAATAGTGCATAGGAGGTCTAATGTATCTCATGTAAAGAGGCAGAGTCTGCCCTCCTTATCCTTTTCTCTTCTTCCTTATGACTTATACGAACTTATTGTACAAAAGCGTAAGAAGAGAGATCCCTCCGACCTTGCAACAGTGTTTCCTAATGAACATCGTTGCAATTATCACAAAGTTGTAATTGAATATTGTTGTGCATCAGCATAACGGTCTGTGTTTGACCGATTGACCTACACTATGTGTAAACCCCCTCGACAAGAAATTAGGGTTTCTAGTTTAATTAGCCTAATTAGGGTTTACCTGATTTAATTAAGATTTAATTATTAGTATTATAATACATGTGAAATGATTGATTGTTTTAGGACACTACCTTAGCTGTTGCCCTAAAACCAATTCCACGTATCTGACCTAGACACGTAAACCCATCATATCAAATCAGGAACAAACCCCGGATACCGGTTTTTGTGCCAGATTTTAGACGCACAAAAGTCGTTACAAACGTCCGCGCGCGAATTATTAAATTTGCGTAATTACGTTCGTTGTCCGTTCCAATCGGAATTGAGACCCAACCTCAACCAGTTTTGACCAAACCAGACCACGATGACATTGTACACTGAGCCTACTACACCAAGGACCCTTGTCCAACTAAATTTAGACTCCCGGTTTTTAATTAAATTAAATTAGAAAACGCCGTTACATTAATTATGAATTAATTAATGTGGCTACCCAACCTAATTTGTATTGGACCCAAATCCAACCTAAACCCACATCCATACCCACTAGCCTTATACAAAATACCAAACACCCTCATCGACCAATGAGGAACACCAAACATGGTGTTTGTTTGCATTAAATCCCCAATCCTAGTTATTGTGCAAATACCAATTTATTCAGGGGCTAAATTGCAAAATGGCAATGTGGTGTCCCCCTCTCATTGGCCCAAACCATCATGGAGAAAAGCATGAAATGACAAACCGTAGGCATTGGTTTTTCCCCCCATTTTATATGTACTTGCACCCCCTTTTTGGGAACCAATCTTGGCCCTACATTCAAATTAGCCTATTCCTAGCCCTCCATGCATCTTGATGAGCCACCCCACTCCCCAAAAAAATTCACCCAGCCGGCCCTAATCCCTAGGCAGCCCCCCCCCACTCTCTCTCCTACATATACATTTATTTACTCATTATATGAATCAAAACCTAAACTAAAATATCTAAAACCTAACTCAACCAAACCACCAGCCGACCTACACCTTCCCTCCCCGAGCTCGACCACCACCACCAGCGGCCACCAACCACCGCCATACCCGACGACCACCGTCGCCAGTCACCACCCCACCTTCCACCAAGAGCTCCGGCCCCCACGTCGCCGGAGCAGCCCGCACGACAGTTCGCACCAGTCGGGACACTCCCAGCCCGCGTTCACAGCCGACCCCACCCCGCAGCTTCGTGCTCCGCCACCGACGCGTCTCCGGCCACCAAAGTTGGCTGACACCTCCCCCAGCCTGTCCTCCACCACCCCACCAAATTTCAACCACAGTCGTCGACCCACCAGAGAGCTCTCGCCCCCGCAGCAGAGAGCTATACAGCACCGCGGCTGCTGTTGCCGAAGTCCCCAAGCCTCGCCGGAGCGCCGCCCGGCCACCCCCGCCGGCGATGACTGACCCGCTCGTCCCCCTCGATCCGACGAACGACTTGGTATAATATTTTATGTAAATTTATTGCATTTTGTACATGAAATATCAGCTGCAAGTTTAAATATGCAAATATCGTACGGTTTCGTATTCGAATACGTATTCTAATTTTATACTGTATATTAATTATTTAACTGTATATATATTCAACATACCCTGTAAAATTTTTATAATATATATTTACATAATCCTTTAATGTATTTATAATATATATGAATGTGTATGTATGTATGTATGTACGTATGTATGTATATACATATATATATATATGTATATATGAGTATATGTACGTATGTATGTATATTGTATAGTATTTAAAACCATATTTTAAATATAAAAATACTGTGATTTAGTATAGAAATAATACTATATATTTTTCATATTAAATATGTATGTGTGTAAGTATGTATTTATTTATGTATGTATGTATGTATGTAATATGTATGTATGTGTATTTTTTTTTGTATATAAATTATTAATTTTATAAATACAAATTATGTCTAAATACATTTCTGGAATTTAAAAATATATATAATATATTTTATATATAAATGCTTATAAGTATTAAGTCTCTATATGTATATAAATATATACATGTATATAAATATATATAGATATACATATGTGTGTATATAATAAATGTGTATATATAATATATGTGTATTTTGATATATAAATAAATATTGTAGTAGTGTGTATTTTTGTATGATATTATATTTAAAATAAGTACAAGTATCTTTGTACCTATACAAAATTTATTTTTGAATATATATATGTATTTATATGTATATGTATTTATGATATTACCCAGTTGTACATATATTTTAATATGTGGATATACAAATTTATACATAAGTACTATTTTGTGCTAATAAACAAATATTCTATTTAATATATTTTAATATGTATTAATGTGTATATAAATACTAGTGTTAGCTATATATACACATAGCCCCGACCCTGTGTCAGTTGTAGATACGAACAGTGTCCCAGTCGTGCTATCGTAGCGACTAACGTGGACATTACTATATACTATATAGGATTGCTGGACACTACTGCAGAGGTATCAGGAGCAGGGTTTTGGATTTCGCAGCTACCCGCAAGTATACCTTGCTGATTTACTGCTTAACAATTTAATGTTAAATGTTTTAATTATGTATAAAACTGTGTGCGTCCGAGATTGCCTCGGATGCAGTTGACATCTTATCGATGAGTAGTATACTAGACCTAGATGCTAGCTGACTCACCTATCTGTGAGGATATTTTGATATTCTCTTAGACCGTGACACCTACACGTATCACCATGGTACTTTCATATTGGGATGCGGGTCCGCGTACCCGATTCGCTATCGGTACGTACGACTAGCATCACGGACTAGCA
Organism: Iris macrosiphon; assembly: GCA_036927795.1. Lineage (NCBI taxonomy): Eukaryota > Viridiplantae > Streptophyta > Magnoliopsida > Asparagales > Iridaceae > Iris > Iris macrosiphon. The sequence continues at coordinate 145,216,739 of JAYESA010000006.1, read as the reverse complement.
TGTAGTCTAGAGTAATATAGTTTAGTTGAGACTTGGCATCTAGATACGGTACACCCAGGTCGTGTATTCGACTTGCGTATCTACATTGGGCGGGAAGGACAACTGACAAACGTATGGGATACCCCCATCGGACTCCGTGGTATCCAGAGGAACCACAGACCCGGTGACTCCCTATATTCAGACACCGCGCTCTACGGAGTGTTACGGACGTATATTACATTGCAGATACCACGTTCCTTAGAGTGTGGACGTTATATATATACAGATACCTCATTCTTCGGAATGATGGACGTTACAGATACCACACTCTAGAGGACGTTGGACGTTATGCCTACACCTACTTATACGTTCCTAGGTTGTCCTTACATTGCATTCACTTAGATGGTTAGCACACCCTTACATTTTATTTTATTCAGTACTATCTAGCATGCATATTGTATCTTGTTACGTCCCTCTGAGGACCTGGTTATCTTCCAGATCTGGACGAGGCCTTTTATCCCACAGTTTACGGGCCAGGCATAGAGACGAGGTTTGCTCTGGATGAGGAGCTTGAGGTACTTCCATCAGAGTACCCCTGATCAGATTTGGTAGGCCTTCCGCCTATGACTGGAGCTCCTTACCTAGTTAGATGTTGTTCCAGTCTCTCTTTATCAGTACTTTCATATCAGACATTCAGTACTTTATTTCAGTCTATCAGTACATTATAGTGGGTTTGTTCCCACCAGACTTATTTCAGTTGTACTATGTCAGTTGACTATGTCCTTATATTCCAGTCTTTCCTTTCAGTATTTACTTGTTATCTGTGGATGAGATTAGTTATTGCCTGTTATGATATAGACTTGTTAGATTTAGGACAGCGTAGCACGCTTCGTCAGGATCCATTAAATTGGGATATCCTCGGAGTCGTGTCAGCTGGCCAATGCCACGTGGCCTGGTTCCATATATTTTGGGACAGGGGCGTGACATGGTTTTAGTGGTGGCCCATGCAGGTCTTTGTTTATCGCTTGTGGTATGGTAACGTGCCCAGCGAGCCTGCAATAGGATAGAAATTTCTAGGTCTCATCCACTTGATTACGCCTTTGAACCTCTTCCGTATTTTAAATATCTGCATCCTGTTTGATTTATTCCGTACTCTCTCTAATGAAGTTCTGTCTCTTACAGCGAGATGAACCTACGTAGCCGTCGTGAGATACTCGGTGCCATAGCACCACCTGCAGCACCGAGGGAGGACACGACACAGGGACCACCCAGGAAGCAGCCACAGCTAGAGGCAGTGGTGATCCCTCAGGCCCCGATGATGCACTGGCATCAGGTCACCCCGACGAGGAGACGCAGCAGCCCGAGGGCCAGACGTCGCGGACGATCCCTAGACAGTACTTCGAGGGACAGACCTCGAGGGCGACCCCTATGCCGCAGCACGAGAGGCCGGTACCAGAGGAGACACCGAGGAGACAGCAGGAGATACCGCTACCACCACCTCCACCGTTTCCACCACAGATGCCACCAGCAGGAGAACAGCCCCAGATGATGCAGTTCTTCCAAATGATGATGCAGGCTCAGATGCAGCAGACGGAGGCCCTTAGACAGGGATTGATGGCAGTATTGGAGAGGGCACCTGCCCAAGCACCAGCACCAGCACCAGCACCAGCACATGCTCCTGTCCAGCTAACAGGCACTGTAAAAGGCTTCAGAACGATGGGCCCGGGAACCTTCTTGGGCAAGGAGACGGCTGAGGAGATCTCAGACTGGGTCTCCAACACTGAGATGCTGCTAGAGGGTTCGCAGCTGCACCCCGATCTCTGGATGAACGTAGTGAGGGCCCAACTCACCGGCAACGCCCATCACTGGTGGGACTCTATAGAGCGCAGCATTGGCCGACGGCAGACTTGGGAGGAATTCCTAGAGCACTTCAACACGAAGTACTTCCCGGCTACGGTGAGGAACGCCCTGTACTCCCAGTTCTTGCACCTAGAGCAGGGGAACCTCACTGTGGACGCCTACGACGGAGAGTTCAGCAGACTCAGCCGATTCGGAGCAGCCCTGATCCCCAATGACCTGGAGAAAGCCAGGAGATTCCACCATGGCCTCACTCAAGAGCTGCAGAGGTACACTACTACCCAGTCGAGGATCTCTTATGAAGAGGTCCTAGCAGAGGCGAGGATCCAGGAGGCTATAGGAGGAGGAGGAGCGAGACGTTCCAGCGGGAACGCACCAGCCAGGACCCAGCAAGGAGCCGGAGGACCCATCCGCCGACCCGGAGCGCAGGCGCAGCAGAGGACAGCGCCGTACCAACAGAAGGAGCTTCCGACCTGCCACTTCTGTGGCAAGAGAGGACACGTCATCCGAGACTGTAGGAAGAAACTTGGGCTCTGCATGGTCTGTGGAGCCAGCCAGCACCTTGCTAGAGACTGCCCCCAGCGTAGAGATGCAGCACCCCAGACTGGACAGAGGCCACCAGCAGCACCACTGAGGATCCTACCCCCAGCAGGAGGCCAGCGTCCACCAGCTACCGGAGGACAGCAGAGACCACCCTTGGTCCCACAGGAGGCACACTTCAACCAGGCCCGCCAGCAGGCAGGAGGGCAGAGGCGCGGACAAGCCTTTGCCTTAGCATCTATTGAGGAGGAACCAGAGGGAGAGGCTATAGCAGGTACAATTCTAGTTGCATCATTACCTGCGACTGCACTGTTTGATTCTGGAGCTACCTTGTCATTTATATCTAGTAGATTTGTAGCAATGCATAGAGTAGCCACTTCCCCCTTACCTAAGAGTTGGAGAATACTTACCGGAGGAGGCATCGTACCGGTTACCAGCACCATTAGAACGTGCTCGGTAGTAGTTTGTGGTAGGGAGATGAGAGCGCGATTGTTGGTACTCCCAATGCCAGCTTTCGACGTAGTTCTGGGCATGGACTGGTTAAGCCAGTACAATGCCGTACTGGATTGTCGGAAGGGTAGCGTTACTTTTAGACTGCCAGGACAACCGGAGTTTGAATTTATGCGAGGCACCATCGAGCGAGGAGTAGGACATGCAGCTGGAGCTTACATGGCGATGGAGACGGCACCCCCAGAAATTGTTGCAGAGTTCGAGGATATTTTCCCAGAGGAGTTGCCAGGCCTACCGCCTGATAGAGAGGTAGAGTTCACCATTGAGCTAATACCTGGAGCAGCACCGGTATCATCAAATGTGTACCGGTTGGCGAAGAAGGAGCTTGACGAGCTGAAGCTACAGCTAGAGGAGTTGCAGATCAAGGGATTCGTACGTCCTAGTACATCACCCTGGGGAGCACCAGTGCTGTTTGTACCAAAGAAGGATGGGACATTCCAGATGTGCATTGATTATAGAGCCCTTAATGCTCTGACAATCAAGAACAAGTACCCTCTACCGCGAATCGACGATCTGTTCGACCAACTGATAGGAGCAGTGGTGTTCACAAAGATCGACCTGAGATCGGGCTACCATCAGGTGAAGGTGCGAAGGGAGGACATTCCAAAGACAGCATTTAGGACTCGATACGGTCATTACGAGTTCCTAGTGATGCCTTTTGGATTGACAAATGCGCCTGCTGTGTTTATGAACCTGATGAACCGAGTCTTCCATGAGTATCTAGACCAGTTCGTGGTAGTCTTCATCGACGACATTTTGGTGTATTCGAAGAGCCACGAGGAGCATGGAGAGCACTTGAGGCTAGTGCTAGAGACGCTGAGACGAGAGAGGCTTTATGCCAAGCTGAGCAAGTACGAGTTTCTTCTAGATCGTGTCGCATTTCTTGGACACGTTATCTCAGGAGATGGCATTTCAGTAGATCCCGCGAAGATTTCATCCGTAGAGACGTGGCCGACCCCTACCAACGTCACGGAGGTGAGGAGTTTCCTAGGACTTGCCGGATATTACCGGAGGTTCGTAGAGAACTTCGTAAGGATCGCAGAGCCGATGACCCGCTTGACCCGCAAGGATCAGGAGTTCACCTGGACAGAGGAGTGTCAGACGGCATTCGATGAGCTGAAGAAGCGTCTGACTACAGCACCCATCTTGACCATACCTTCTGGACCCGGAGGATTCGTGATCTATAGCGATGCATCCGGGAAAGGATTAGGATGCGTCTTGATGCAGCATGGGAAGGTTGTGGCCTATGTCTCTAGGCAGTTGAGGACCCATGAGAAGAACTATCCCACCCACGACTTGGAGCTTGCCGCAGTGATCTTTGCGTTGAAGCTTTGGAGGCACTACCTGTACGGAGAGCGCGTGGAGATATTCACCGATCACAAGAGCCTGAAATACGTCTACACACAGAAGGACCTGAACCAGAGGCAGAGACGTTGGCTCAAAGTGATGGCAGACTTCGAGATTGAGCTGCAGTACCATCCAGGAAAGGCTAATGTGGTAGCCGATGCTTTAAGCAGGAAGCCCATAGCATTTTTCCTGACTACCCAACAACATCTGTTGAGAGATCTAGAACAGTTGGGTATCGAGGTCGTCATGCCCGGAGTAGACGGCCAGATGTCGAGTTTCCAGGTGCAATCGACATTGGTGGAGAGAATCAAGGCTGCTTTGCCGACGGACGCCAGATTTCAGAGGCTTCGACAGAGGACAGAGGCTGGAATACAGACGGGACTGCGTATACACGAGGACGGGACCTTGAGATGTGGAGATCGTCTCTATGTTCCGAATGGAGAGCTACGACAGGAGCTGATGACGGAGGCACACAGTTCGACCTATTCTATACATCCAGGAGGCACGAAGATGTATCGAGACCTGAGGCAGTACTACTGGTGGCACGGGATGAAGAGAGAGATAGCCCGCTTCGTGGCTAAGTGTCTGGTGTGTCAGCAAGTCAAGGCTGAGCATCAGAGGTCTGCCGGATTACTTCAACCGCTCCCGATACTGGAGTGGAAATGGGAGCACATCACCATGGACTTCGTCACGGGTTTTCCGAGGAGTCCAAGTGGTCGCAATGCGGTATGGGTAATCGTAGATAGACTCGCCAAGTCTGCCCACTTTTTACCTTTCAGAGTTGGGCAATCTACGGAAGTCTTGGCAGACATGTACATGAGGGAGATTGTACGATTGCATGGAGTGCCAGTCAGTATCGTGTCTGACCGGGATACGAGATTTACATCGTACTTTTGGAGGAGTATGCAAGAGAGTCTTGGTACCCGCCTTAAGTTCAGTACTTCGTACCACCCGCAGACAGATGGACAATCCGAGCGCACCATTCAGACGCTGGAGGATATGTTGAGGGCTTGCATGCTTGACTTCAGCGGTTCTTGGGAGGACCACTTGCACTTGGTCGAATTTTCCTACAACAATAGCTATCAGGCGAGCATTCAGATGGCTCCCTATGAGGCATTGTATGGTAGGAAATGTCGTTCCCCCGTATGTTAGAGCGATGTAGGCGAGAGGCAGATTCTAGGGCCAGAGTTGATCGTCCATACAGTGGAGAAGGTGAAGAAGATTCAGGGGCATCTACGAGCAGCACAGGACAGGCAGAAGCATTGGGCTAATGCGCATCGACGACCCCTAGAGTTCCAGGTTGGAGAACATGTGTTCCTGAAGATTTCTCCTACCAGAGGAGCCATCAGATTTGGAGGCAGAGGAAAGCTGAGTCCGAGGTACATCGGACCCTTCGATGTGCTAGAGCGCGTCGGAGAAGTTGCTTACAGATTGGCCTTGCCGCAGACACTGGAAGGAGTTCACGACGTCTTCCATGTATCTCAGCTGAGGAGATACATACCGGATCCGAGTCATGTGCTTGACCACTCGGAGATCACCGTCGGTCCCAGCTTGTCATACCAGGAGGAGCCGGTAGAGATCCTAGACCGAAGCGAGAAGGTACTACGAGGCCAGACTATCCCTCTAGTTCGTGTCGCATGGAGGCATCACGCACCAGGTGAATCAACCTGGGAACGAGAGGACGATATTCGGCAATATTTTCCCCATCTTTTCGAAGGCCTAGGTATGTGATAGTATTTATTTCATTCAACAGTTATTCAATATGTCTGTTTTTAATTTCGAGGACGAAATGCTCTAAGGAGGGTATGTTGTAAACCCCCTCGACCAGAAATTAGGGTTTCTAGTTTAATTAGCCTAATTAGGGTTTACCTGATTTAATTAAGATTTAATTATTAGTATTATAATACATGTGAAATGATTGATTGTTTTAGGACACTACCTTAGCTGTTGCCCTAAAACCAATTCCACGTATCTGACCTAGACACGTAAACCCATCATATCAAATCAGGAACAAACCCCGGATACCGGTTTTTGTGCCAGATTTTAGACGCACAAAAGTCGTTACAAACGTCCGCGCGCGAATTATTAAATTTGCGTAATTACGTTCGTTGTCCGTTCCAATCGGAATTGAGACCCAACCTCAACCAGTTTTGACCAAACCAGACCACGATGACATTGTACACTGAGCCTACTACACCAAGGACCCTTGTCCAACTAAATTTAGACTCCCGGTTTTTAATTAAATTAAATTAGAAAACGTCGTTACATTAATTATGAATTAATTAATGTGGCTACCCAACCTAATTTGTATTGGACCCAAATCCAACCTAAACCCACATCCATACCCACTAGCCTCATACAAAACACCAAACACCCTCATCGACCAATGAGGAACACCAAACATGGTGTTTGTTTGCATTAAATCCCCAATCCTAGTTATTGTGCAAATACCAATTTATTCAGGGGCTAAATTGCAAAATGGCAATGTGGTGTCCCCCTCTCATTGGCCCAAACCATCATGGAGAAAAGCATGAAATGACAAACCGTAGGCATTGGTTTTTCCCCCCATTTTATATGTACTTGCACCCCCTTTTTGGGAACCAATCTTGGCCCTACATTCAAATTAGCCTATTCCTAGCCCTCCATGCATCTTGATGAGCCACCCCACTCCCCAAAAAAATTCACCCAGCCGGCCCTAATCCCTAGGCAGCCCCCCCCACTCTCTCTCCTACATATACATTTATTTACTCATTATATGAATCAAAACCTAAACTAAAATATCTAAAACCTAACTCAACCAAACCACCAGCCGACCTACACCTTCCCTCCCCGAGCTCGACCACCACCACCAGCGGCCACCAACCACCGCCATACCCGACGACCACCGTCGCCAGTCACCACCCCACCTTCCACCAAGAGCTCCGGCCCCCACGTCGCCGGAGCAGCCCGCACGACAGTTCGCACCAGTCGGGACACTCCCAGCCCGCGTTCACAGCCGACCCCACCCCGCAGCTTCGTGCTCCACCACCGACGCGTCTCCGGCCACCAAAGTTGGCTGACACCTCCCCCAGCCTGTCCTCCACCACCCCACCAAATTTCAACCACAGTCGTCGACCCACCAGAGAGCTCTCGCCCCCGCAGCAGAGAGCTATACAGCACCGCGGCTGCTGTTGCCGAAGTCCCCAAGCCTCGCCGGAGCGCCGCCCGGCCACCCCCGCCGGCGACGACTGACCCGCTCGTCCCCCTCGATCCGACGAACGACTTGGTATAATATTTTATGTAAATTTATTGCATTTTGTACATGAAATATCAGCTGCAAGTTTAAATATGCAAATATCGTACGGTTTCGTATTCGAATACGTATTCTAATTTTATACTGTATATTAATTATTTAACTGTATATATATTCAAAATACCCTGTAAAATTTTTATAATATATATTTACATAATCCTTTAATGTATTTATAATATATATGAATGTGTATGTATGTATGTATGTACGTATGTATGTATATACATATATATATATATGTATATATGAGTATATGTACGTATGTATGTATATTGTACAGTATTTAAAACCATATTTTAAATATAAAAATACTGTGATTTAGTATAGAAATAATACTATATATTTTTCATATTAAATATGTATGTGTGTAAGTATGTATTTATTTATGTATGTATGTATATATGTAATATGTATGTATGTGTATTTTTTTTGTATATAAATTATTAATTTTATAAATACAAATTATGTCTAAATACATTTCTGGAATTTAAAAATATATATAATATATTTTATATATAAATGCTTATAAGTATTAAGTCTCTATATGTATATAAATATATACATGTATATAAATATATATAGATATACATATGTGTGTATATAATAAATGTGTATATATAATATATGTGTATTTTGATATATAAATAAATATTGTAGTAGTGTGTATTTTTGTATGATATTATATTTAAAATAAGTACAAGTATCTTTGTACCTATACAAAATTTATTTTTGAATATATATATGTATTTATATGTATATGTATTTATGATATTACCCAGTTGTACATATATTTTAATATGTGGATATACAAATTTATACATAAGTACTATTTTGTGCTAATAAACAAATATTCTATTTAATATATTTTAATATGTATTAATGTGTATATAAATACTAGTGTTAGCTATATATACACATAGCCCCGACCCTGTGTCAGTTGTAGATACGAACAGTGTCCCAGTCGTGCTATCGTAGCGACTAACGTGGACATTACTATATACTATATAGGATTGCTGGACACTACTGCAGAGGCATCAGGAGCAGGGTTTTGGATTTCGCAGCTACCCGCAAGTATACCTTGCTGATTTACTGCTTAACAATTTAATGTTAAATGTTTTAATTATGTATAAAACTGTGTGCGTCCGAGATTGCCTCGGATGCAGTTGACATCTTATCGATGAGTAGTATACTAGACCTAGATGCTAGCTGACTCACCTATCTGTGAGGATATTTTGATATTCTCTTAGACCGTGACACCTACACGTATCACCATGGTACTTTCATATTGGGATGCGGGTCCGCGTACCCGATTCGCTATCGGTACGTACGACTAGCATCACGGACTAGCATGTAGTCTAGAGTAATATAGTTTAGTTGAGACTTGGCATCTAGATACGGTACACCCAGGTCGTGTATTCGACTTGCGTATCTACATTGGGCGGGAAGGACAACTGACAAACGTATGGGATACCCCCATCGGACTCCGTGGTATCCAGAGGAACCACAGACCCGGTGACTCCCTATATTCAGACACCGCGCTCTACGGAGTGTTACGGACGTATATTACATTGCAGATACCACGTTCCTTAGAGTGTGGACGTTATATATATACAGATACCTCATTCTTCGGAATGATGGACGTTACAGATACCACACTCTAGAGGACGTTGGACGTTATGCCTACACCTACTTATACGTTCCTAGGTTGTCCTTACATTGCATTCACTTAGATGGTTAGCACACCCTTACATTTTATTTTATTCAGTACTATCTAGCATGCATATTGTATCTTGTTACGTCCCTCTGAGGACCTGGTTATCTTCCAGATCTGGACGAGGCCTTTTATCCCACAGTTTACGGGCCAAGCATAGAGACGAGGTTTGCTCTGGACGAGGAGCTTGAGGTACTTCCATCAGAGTACCCCTGATCAGATTTGGTAGGCCTTCCGCCTATGACTGGAGCTCCTTACCTAGTTAGATGTTGTTCCAGTCTCTCTTTATCAGTACTTTCATATCAGACATTCAGTACTTTATTTCAGTCTATCAGTACATTGTAGTGGGTTTGTTCCCACCAGACTTATTTCAGTTGTACTATGTCAGTTGACTATGTCCTTATATTCCAGTCTTTCCTTTCAGTATTTACTTGTTATCTGTGGATGAGATTAGTTATTGCCTGTTATGATATAGACTTGTTAGATTTAGGATAGCGTAGCACGCTTCGTCAGGATCCATTAAATTGGGATATCCTCGGAGTCGTGTCAGCTGGCCAATGCCACGTGGCCTGGTTCCATATATTTTGGGACAGGGGCGTGACATGGTTTTAGTGGTGGCCCATGCAGGTCTTTGTTTATCGCTTGTGGTATGGTAACGTGCCCAGCGAGCCTACAATAGGATAGAAATTTCTAGGTCTCATCCACTTGATTACGCCTTTGAACCTCTTCCGTATTTTAAATATCTGCATCCTGTTTGATTTATTCCGTACTCTCTCTAATGAAGTTCTGTCTCTTACAGCGAGATGAACCTACGTAGCCGTCGTGAGATACTCGGTGCCATAGCACCACCTGCAGCACCGAGGGAGGACACGACACAGGGACCACCCAGGAAGCAGCCACAGCTAGAGGCAGTGGTGATCCCTCAGGCCCCGATGATGCACTGGCATCAGGTCACCCCCGACGAGGAGATGCAGCAGCCCGAGGGCCAGACGTCGCGGACGATCCCTAGACAGTACTTCGAGGGACAGACCTCGAGGGCGACCCCTATGCCGCAGCACGAGAGGCCGGTACCAGAGGAGACACCGAGGAGACAGCAGGAGATACCGCTACCACCACCTCCACCGTTTCCACCACAGATGCCACCAGCAGGAGAACAGCCCCAGATGATGCAGTTCTTCCAAATGATGATGCAGGCTCAGATGCAGCAGACGGAGGCCCTTAGACAGGGATTGATGGCAGTATTGGAGAGGGCACCTGCCCAAGCACCAGCACCAGCACCAGCACCAGCACATGCTCCTGTCCAGCTAACAGGCACTGTAAAAGGCTTCAGAACGATGGGCCCGGGAACCTTCTCGGGCAAGGAGACGGCTGAGGAGATCTCAGACTGGGTCTCCAACACTGAGATGCTGCTAGAGGGTTCGCAGCTGCACCCCGATCTCTGGATGAACGTAGTGAGGGCCCAACTCACCGGCAACGCCCATCACTGGTGGGACTCTATAGAGCGCAGCATTGGCCGACGGCAGACTTGGGAGGAATTCCTAGAGCACTTCAACACGAAGTACTTCCCGGCTACGGTGAGGAACGCCCTGTACTCCCAGTTCTTGCACCTAGAGCAGGGGAACCTCACTGTGGACGCCTACGACGGAGAGTTCAGCAGACTCAGCCGATTCGGAGCAGCCCTGATCCCCAATGACCTGGAGAAAGCCAGGAGATTCCACCATGGCCTCACTCAAGAGCTGCAGAGGTACACTACTACCCAGTCGAGGATCTCTTATGAAGAGGTCCTAGCAGAGGCGAGGATCCAGGAGGCTATAGGAGGAGGAGGAGCGAGACGTTCCAGCGGGAACGCACCAGCCAGGACCCAGCAAGGAGCCGGAGGACCCATCCGCCGACCCGGAGCGCAGGCGCAGCAGAGGACAGCGCCGTACCAACAGAAGGAGCTTCCGACCTGCCACTTCTGTGGCAAGAGAGGACACGTCATCCGAGACTGTAGGAAGAAACTTGGGCTCTGCATGGTCTGTGGAGCCAGCCAGCACCTTGCTAGAGACTGCCCCCAGCGTAGAGACGCAGCACCCCAGACTGGACAGAGGCCACCAGCAGCACCACTGAGGATCCTACCCCCAGCAGGAGGCCAGCGTCCACCAGCTACCGGAGGACAGCAGAGACCACCCTTGGTCCCACAGGAGGCACACTTCAACCAGGCCCGCCAGCAGGCAGGAGGGCAGAGGCGCGGACAAGCCTTTGCCTTAGCATCTATTGAGGAGGAACCAGAGGGAGAGGCTATAGCAGGTACAATTCTAGTTGCATCATTACCTGCGACTGCACTGTTTGATTCTGGAGCTACCTTGTCATTTATATCTAGTAGATTTGTAGCAATGCATAGAGTAGCCACTTCCCCCTTACCTAAGAGTTGGAGAATACTTACCGGAGGAGGCATCGTACCGATTACCAGCACCATTAGAACGTGCTCGGTAGTAGTTTGTGGTAGGGAGATGAGAGCGCGATTGTTGGTACTCCCAATGCCAGCTTTCGACGTAGTTCTGGGCATGGACTGGTTAAGCCAGTACAATGCCGTACTGGATTGTCGGAAGGGTAGCGTTACTTTTAGACTGCCAGGACAACCGGAGTTTGAATTTATACGAGGCACCATCGAGCGAGGAGTAGGACATGCAGCTGGAGCTTACATGGCGATGGAGACGGCACCCCCAGAAATTGTTGCAGAGTTCGAGGATATTTTCCCAGAGGAGTTGCCAGGCCTACCGCCTGATAGAGAGGTAGAGTTCACCATTGAGCTAATACCTGGAGCAGCACCGGTATCATCAAATGTGTACCGGTTGGCGAAGAAGGAGCTTGACGAGCTGAAGCTACAGCTAGAGGAGTTGCAGATCAAGGGATTCGTACGTCCTAGTGCATCACCCTGGGGAGCACCAGTGCTGTTTGTACCAAAGAAGGACGGGACATTCCGGATGTGCATTAATTATAGAGCCCTTAATGCTCTGACAATCAAGAACAAGTACCCTCTACCGCGAATCGACGATCTGTTCGACCAACTGATAGGAGCAGTGGTGTTCACAAAGATCGACCTGAGATCGGGCTACCATCAGGTGAAGGTGCGAAGGAAGGATATTCCAAAGACAGCATTTAGGACTCGATACGGTCATTACGAGTTCCTAGTGATGCCTTTTGGATTGACAAATGCGCCTGCTGTGTTTATGAACCTGATGAACCGAGTCTTCCATGAGTATCTAGACCAGTTCGTGGTAGTCTTCATCGACGACATTTTGGTGTATTCGAAGAGCCACGAGGAGCATGGAGAGCACTTGAGGCTAGTGCTAGAGACGCTGAGACGAGAGAGGCTTTATGCCAAGCTGAGCAAGTACGAGTTTCTTCTAGATCGTGTCGCATTTCTTGGACACGTTATCTCAGGAGATGGCATTTCAGTAGATCCCGCGAAGATTTCATCCGTAGAGACGTGGCCGACCCCTACCAACGTCACGGAGGTGAGGAGTTTCCTAGGACTTGCCGGATATTACCGGAGGTTCGTAGAGAACTTCGTAAGGATCGCAGAGCCGATGACCCGCTTGACCCGCAAGGATCAGGAGTTCACCTGGACAGAGGAGTGTCAGACGGCATTCGATGAGCTGAAGAAGCGTCTGACTACAGCACCCATCTTGACCATACCTTCTGGACCCGGAGGATTCGTGATCTATAGCGATGCATCCGGGAAAGGATTAGGATGCGTCTTGATGCAGCATGGGAAGGTTGTGGCCTATGTCTCTAGGCAGTTGAGGACCCATGAGAAGAACTATCCCACCCACGACTTGGAGCTTGCCGCAGTGATCTTTGCGTTGAAGCTTTGGAGGCACTACCTGTACGGAGAGCGCGTGGAGATATTCACCGATCACAAGAGCCTGAAATACGTCTACACACAGAAGGACCTGAACCAGAGGCAGAGACATTGGCTCAAAGTGATGGCAGACTTCGAGATTGAGCTGCAGTACCATCCAGAAAAGGCTAATGTGGTAGCCGATGCTTTAAGCAGGAAGCCCATAGCATTTTTCCTGACTACCCAACAACATCTGTTGAGAGATCTAGAACAGTTGGGTATCGAGGTCGTCATGCCCGGAGTAGACGGCCAGATGTCGAGTTTCCAGGTGCAATCGACATTGGTGGAGAGAATCAAGGCTGCTTTGCCGACGGACGCCAGATTTCAGAGGCTTCGACAGAGGACAGAGGCTGGAATACAGACGGGACTGCGTATACACGAGGACGGGACCTTGAGATGTGGAGATCGTCTCTATGTTCCGAATGGAGAGCTACGACAGGAGCTGATGACGGAGGCACACAGTTCGACCTATTCTATACATCCAGGAGGCACGAAGATGTATCGAGACCTGAGGCAGTACTACTGGTGGCACGGGATGAAGAGAGAGATAGCCCGCTTCGTGGCTAAGTGTCTGGTGTGTCAGCAAGTCAAGGCTGAGCATCAGAGGTCTGCCGGATTACTTCAACCGCTCCCGATACTGGAGTGGAAATGGGAGCACATCACCATGGACTTCGTCACGGGTTTTCCGAGGAGTCCAAGTGGTCGCAATGCGGTATGGGTAATCGTAGATAGACTCACCAAGTCTGCCCACTTTTTACCTTTCAGAGTTGGGCAATCTACGGAAGTCTTGGCAGACATGTACATGAGGGAGATTGTACGATTGCATGGAGTGCCAGTCAGTATCGTGTCTGACCGGGATACGAGATTTACATCGTACTTTTGGAGGAGTATGCAAGAGAGTCTTGGTACCCGCCTTAAGTTCAGTACTTCGTACCACCCGCAGACAGATGGACAATCCGAGCGCACCATTCAGACGCTGGAGGATATGTTGAGGGCTTGCATGCTTGACTTCAGCGGTTCTTGGGAGGACCACTTGCACTTGGTCGAATTTTCCTACAACAATAGCTATCAGGCGAGCATTCAGATGGCTCCCTATGAGGCATTGTATGGTAGGAAATGTCGTTCCCCCGTATGTTAGAGCGATGTAGGCGAGAGGCAGATTCTAGGGCCAGAGTTGATCGTCCATACAGTGGAGAAGGTGAAGAAGATTCAGGGGCATCTACGAGCAGCACAGGACAGGCAGAAGCATTGGGCTAATGCGCATCGACGACCCCTAGAGTTCCAGGTTGGAGAACATGTGTTCCTGAAGATTTCTCCTACCAGAGGAACCATCAGATTTGGAGGCAGAGGAAAGCTGAGTCCGAGGTACATCGGACCCTTCGATGTGCTAGAGCGCGTCGGAGAAGTTGCTTACAGATTGGCCTTGCCGCAGACACTGGAAGGAGTTCACGACGTCTTCCATGTATCTCAGCTGAGGAGATACATACCGGATCCGAGTCATGTGCTTGACCACTCGGAGATCACCGTCGGTCCCAGCTTGTCATACCAGGAGGAGCCGGTAGAGATCCTAGACCGAAGCGAGAAGGTACTACGAGGCCAGACTATCCCTCTAGTTCGTGTCGCATGGAGGCATCACGCACCAGGTGAATCAACCTGGGAACGAGAGGACGATATTCGGCAACGTTTTCCCCATCTTTTCGAAGGCTTAGGTATGTGATAGTATTTATTTCATTCAACAGTTATTCAATATGTCTGTTTTTAATTTCGAGGACGAAATGCTCTAAGGAGGGTATGTTGTAAACCCCCTCGACCAGAAATTAGGGTTTCTAGTTTAATTAGCCTAATTAGGGTTTACCTGATTTAATTAAGATTTAATTATTAGTATTATAATACATGTGAAATGATTGATTGTTTTAGGACACTACCTTAGCTGTTGCCCTAAAACCAATTCCACGTATCTGACCTAGACACGTAAACCCATCATATCAAATCAGGAACAAACCCCGGATACCGGTTTTTGTGCCAGATTTTAGACGCACAAAAGTCGTTACAAACGTCCGCGCGCGAATTATTAAATTTGCGTAATTACGTTCGTTGTCCGTTCCAATCGGAATTGAGACCCAACCTCAACCAGTTTTGACCAAACCAGACCACGATGACATTGTACACTGAGCCTACTACACCAAGGACCCTTGTCCAACTAAATTTAGACTCCCGGTTTTTAATTAAATTAAATTAGAAAACGTCGTTACATTAATTATGAATTAATTAATGTGGCTACCCAACCTAATTTGTATTGGACCCAAATCCAACCTAAACCCACATCCATACCCACTAGCCTCATACAAAACACCAAACACCCTCATCGACCAATGAGGAACACCAAACATGGTGTTTGTTTGCATTAAATCCCCAATCCTAGTTATTGTGCAAATACCAATTTATTCAGGGGCTAAATTGCAAAATGGCAATGTGGTGTCCCCCTCTCATTGGCCCAAACCATCATGGAGAAAAGCATGAAATGACAAACCGTAGGCATTGGTTTTTCCCCCCATTTTATATGTACTTGCACCCCCTTTTTGGGAACCAATCTTGGCCCTACATTCAAATTAGCCTATTCCTAGCCCTCCATGCATCTTGATGAGCCACCCCACTCCCCAAAAAAATTCACCCAGCCGGCCCTAATCCCTAGGCAGCCCCCCCCACTCTCTCTCCTACATATACATTTATTTACTCATTATATGAATCAAAACCTAAACTAAAATATCTAAAACCTAACTCAACCAAACCACCAGCCGACCTACACCTTCCCTCCCCGAGCTCGACCACCACCACCAGCGGCCACCAACCACCGCCATACCCGACGACCACCGTCGCCAGTCACCACCCCACCTTCCACCAAGAGCTCCGGCCCCCACGTCGCCGGAGCAGCCCGCACGACAGTTCGCACCAGTCGGGACACTCCCAGCCCGCGTTCACAGCCGACCCCACCCCGCAGCTTCGTGCTCCACCACCGACGCGTCTCCGGCCACCAAAGTTGGCTGACACCTCCCCCAGCCTGTCCTCCACCACCCCACCAAATTTCAACCACAGTCGTCGACCCACCAGAGAGCTCTCGCCCCCGCAGCAGAGAGCTATACAGCACCGCGGCTGCTGTTGCCGAAGTCCCCAAGCCTCGCCGGAGCGCCGCCCGGCCACCCCCGCCGGCGACGACTGACCCGCTCGTCCCCCTCGATCCGACGAACGACTTGGTATAATATTTTATGTAAATTTATTGCATTTTGTACATGAAATATCAGCTGCAAGTTTAAATATGCAAATATCGTACGGTTTCGTATTCGAATACGTATTCTAATTTTATACTGTATATTAATTATTTAACTGTATATATATTCAAAATACCCTGTAAAATTTTTATAATATATATTTACATAATCCTTTAATGTATTTATAATATATATGAATGTGTATGTATGTATGTATGTACGTATGTATGTATATACATATATATATATATGTATATATGAGTATATGTACGTATGTATGTATATTGTACAGTATTTAAAACCATATTTTAAATATAAAAATACTGTGATTTAGTATAGAAATAATACTATATATTTTTCATATTAAATATGTATGTGTGTAAGTATGTATTTATTTATGTATGTATGTATATATGTAATATGTATGTATGTGTATTTTTTTTGTATATAAATTATTAATTTTATAAATACAAATTATGTCTAAATACATTTCTGGAATTTAAAAATATATATAATATATTTTATATATAAATGCTTATAAGTATTAAGTCTCTATATGTATATAAATATATACATGTATATAAATATATATAGATATACATATGTGTGTATATAATAAATGTGTATATATAATATATGTGTATTTTGATATATAAATAAATATTGTAGTAGTGTGTATTTTTGTATGATATTATATTTAAAATAAGTACAAGTATCTTTGTACCTATACAAAATTTATTTTTGAATATATATATGTATTTATATGTATATGTATTTATGATATTACCCAGTTGTACATATATTTTAATATGTGGATATACAAATTTATACATAAGTACTATTTTGTGCTAATAAACAAATATTCTATTTAATATATTTTAATATGTATTAATGTGTATATAAATACTAGTGTTAGCTATATATACACATAGCCCCGACCCTGTGTCAGTTGTAGATACGAACAGTGTCCCAGTCGTGCTATCGTAGCGACTAACGTGGACATTACTATATACTATATAGGATTGCTGGACACTACTGCAGAGGCATCAGGAGCAGGGTTTTGGATTTCGCAGCTACCCGCAAGTATACCTTGCTGATTTACTGCTTAACAATTTAATGTTAAATGTTTTAATTATGTATAAAACTGTGTGCGTCCGAGATTGCCTCGGATGCAGTTGACATCTTATCGATGAGTAGTATACTAGACCTAGATGCTAGCTGACTCACCTATCTGTGAGGATATTTTGATATTCTCTTAGACCGTGACACCTACACGTATCACCATGGTACTTTCATATTGGGATGCGGGTCCGCGTACCCGATTCGCTATCGGTACGTACGACTAGCATCACGGACTAGCATGTAGTCTAGAGTAATATAGTTTAGTTG
This sequence comes from Iris macrosiphon, assembly GCA_036927795.1. Classification (NCBI taxonomy): domain Eukaryota; kingdom Viridiplantae; phylum Streptophyta; class Magnoliopsida; order Asparagales; family Iridaceae; genus Iris; species Iris macrosiphon. Next base: position 145,198,962 of record JAYESA010000006.1, on the reverse strand, counting down.
AGACTTGGCATCTAGATACGGTACACCCAGGTCGTGTATTCGACTTGCGTATCTACATTGGGCGGGAAGGACAACTGACAAACGTATGGGATACCCCCATCGGACTCCGTGGTATCCAGAGGAACCACAGACCCGGTGACTCCCTATATTCAGACACCGCGCTCTACGGAGTGTTACGGACGTATATTACATTGCAGATACCACGTTCCTTAGAGTGTGGACGTTATATATATACAGATACCTCATTCTTCGGAATGATGGACGTTACAGATACCACACTCTAGAGGACGTTGGACGTTATGCCTACACCTACTTATACGTTCCTAGGTTGTCCTTACATTGCATTCACTTAGATGGTTAGCACACCCTTACATTTTATTTTATTCAGTACTATCTAGCATGCATATTGTATCTTGTTACGTCCCTCTGAGGACCTGGTTATCTTCCAGATCTGGACGAGGCCTTTTATCCCACAGTTTACGGGCCAGGCATAGAGACGAGGTTTGCTCTGGACGAGGAGCTTGAGGTACTTCCATCAGAGTACCCCTGATCAGATTTGGTAGGCCTTCCGCCTATGACTGGAGCTCCTTACCTAGTTAGATGTTGTTCCAGTCTCTCTTTATCAGTACTTTCATATCAGACATTCAGTACTTTATTTCAGTCTATCAGTACATTGTAGTGGGTTTGTTCCCACCAGACTTATTTCAGTTGTACTATGTCAGTTGACTATGTCCTTATATTCCAGTCTTTCCTTTCAGTATTTACTTGTTATTTGTGGATGAGATTAGTTATTGCCTGTTATGATATAGACTTGTTAGATTTAGGACAGCGTAGCACGCTTCGTCAGGATCCATTAAATTGGGATATCCTCGGAGTCGTGTCAGCTGGCCAATGCCACGTGGCCTGGTTCCATATATTTTGGGACAGGGGCGTGACACTATGTCTCCTAAACCTCGACATACAAAATAAGTTGACAACTAAGAGTATGATGACGAGCCTCTCCTTGTTTCAGCATACATGGCTTCGCATCTTCCTCATGGCAAAAGATAATCAAGACAAAGTTCTTCAAGAACACCTAGCCAGAAGTGATTTGACCAACTCGTCGACTCCTTTGAAGAAGTAAACCAAAATACTCGTTCTCGAAGATGTGAGCTCGATCTTCACGGGAATCCCCATTCCTCAGAATTCGAGGCTGGGGGTAGCAAACCCCTCGATTCTGAAACTGACAGTGTAGACTCTAACTATATGGTTCTTTCTACCAATCCCTCTGTTGTACACATGGATGTTAGCGTTTACGCCATCGGTGATGAAAAAGACACTTCTCTATCAGAAGCCACCAAACAATGCCTCAACTCATTAGAGGCCGCTCTCAGAGACATGCACACTATAATGCAAAATATGTATCAAATAATGACAGCTCAATATTCTGCTATACTTGTACCTATCTAAGTGGCTTCATTCATTCCTAAGAGCCTACTGAGAAGATTAAAGATACTAATGTATAACCTGTCTACTACCAGCACTACCATTCTAGGCTTCAACACTGGAAGGAGTAAACTGATGGAAAAAATAAGCCTAAAAATTCAGATAGGCAATCTACGTACTGAAGTCACATGCTATATGATTTACCCTGATGTATCCTATAATATTTTACTGGGACAACCATGGATATAAGAGCATAAAATTGTGCCCTCCACTCTACATCAATGCTTTAAATATGTGAACAGTAGGAGAGAAGTCAAAATAGAGGTAGCTGATCTCAACCCATTCAAAGGTGTCGAAGGCTATTTTACTGACTCTGCACTCTATACACCGGAGTATATGAAAGAAGAAGCTAATCAAGCTAGTGATAAAGTGGAAGATACCCCAAAAGAAGCGCTTTTGATAATCCAAGTCTAAAGGACGTACTACTCATCCAACTCCTTCGAAGCCTCTCAACATCAAACTGCACAAATCACCTCCATTAGTCATCAACCTTCGATGCAATGAACAACCAACATTGGAGAATAAGCCCCTTGTTATCGACCTTCATCGTAATAAGCAACCAACATTAGTGAATCAACCCCTAGTCATCAATCTTGCCAAGCCTCCTGTCAAGGCTGAAGATTCTGCTGACTATGTGGAAGATAAAGAAATCTTGTATTTCATGAATAAAGAAGACACTACTTCGCACTATGTTGATGTTGAACCCTTTCCTAAGAAATTCATGGAGGCTCTTCATCTCCACGAACCTCTGTCCATACCCATGGCATCTCCATTTCAGTATAGTTCATTATATGAACAATATGAGGATGCATACTTCATAGTCCCAGCAAGACAAGACAAGCAATTTCAGATAATTTTTGGCAAAACTAGAAACAAAAGAGGTATATAGACTAAGATTCTGACAAGGATATTGGGAAGATACAACCGTATCTTTATAGCCAACCAACCAAGAATATTATGCAAATGATGGGCTATAACTTAAAATCTGATTTGGGACTCAATTATAAAAAAAGGTATACGGACTCCTATACGTCACTACTCTCCAAAAGGCAAGCCGAAAATATACTACCAACGAACTGGTCGTGGTTTGGGATACGTTACACCACCAATAAGTCCTGAAAGTTCAGAATCGGAAGAAAATATGCATTCTCATTCCTCTGACTCATCATTGTGGGATTCTGACGAAAGCATGGGTGATATATTCAAACAGGCTTTCTTTATAAATATGGTGTCAATTGCCCCAGATGATAAAGATACTGAACTATTAGAACCATTCGAGAACGATCCATGGAAACAATAAATGGATACTCAATGGGAGCTTCAGTTTGAGCAATGTGAACCACGTGCAGAGAATAATATAGTCTAAATTGATATAGGAGAAGAATATTCCCCAAAACCAATCTTTATTAGCAAGAGTCTTCCTGAAGAAGATCAATACGCTTTACTCCAGTTAATAAAGGAGTATATCGATATATTCGCCTAGAGTTACGAAGATATGCTTGGCCTAGATCCTCAAATAGTCATACACAAGCTCAATATTCTTTTGAATGATAAACCAGTGAAATAGCAGCAATATCGATTTCATCTGGATATGCTGGATGCAATTGAAGAATAAGTCAAGAAACTCATAGCATATGAATTTGTTCGAGAAGAACAATATCCTGACTGGGTAGCCAATGTCGTTCCAGTAATAAAAAAATGGAAAGGGCCGGGTCTGCGTAGATTATCGAGATCTAAACTTGGTCTGTCCAAAAGATGAATTTCTTCTTCCCATCACAGACGTCATGATTGATAATACATGAGAATTTGAACGTATGTCCTTCATGGATGGGTACTTTGGATACAATCAAATTAAGATGTCACCTGATGACGAAAAATATACTTCTTTTCGTACACCATTGGGAGTTTACTGTTATACAGTCATGCCCTTCGGCTTGAAGAATACGGGTGCAACGTATCAATGAGCCATGAGTACAATTTTCCAGAAGCATTTACGAAAATCAGTAGAATTCTATGTGGATGATATTGCTGTCAAGAGCTATTTTAAAGATGATCACCTCAAGATTTGAAGACTTTGCTAGAATTGATGTGCCACCACCAATTGAAGATGAATCCAACTAAATCCTTTTTAGGAGTCTCCAGTGACAAGTATAGAAGCATGAAAAATTATGCATGCCACATAAAGGTTATGCCCCCTAAAAAGAACAAAAATAGGTCGTAGAGAAGCTACATGCGGCCTGAACAACCAAGCCATAGAGAAGCCACATGCGGCTTGATCAACCAAAGATCTAGAAGCTGCATAGTACACTCTATGCGGTCTGAATGACCACAGAGCATGGAGCCACATAAGACCCCCTGACACAGCATTCGATGACTGTCAGACTCTCTGACCCATCAATTATCATACTGAGATGCTTCAAGACTCGTGAAGACGATGTCTCAGGAAAAGATGAAAAGTCACATCAACTCATTAATGGCCTCGATAGACGTGCCATGCCATGTGATCATTCATATGCGACTACATACCCATGCAGCCTCGTCATTGTCCATTCGACCAAGGCCAGACGAGAGCCTGCATGCGGCCGCATACCCATGCGGCCTTGTCATTATACGACCAGAGCATTCATCAGTGCTGGCTACGTGTCCAGCTGACCAAGTCATGCACACAACGGGTTGAAAATAACCCCGAGATATCATCAATAGCATATCCAAACTGAAGCCACATAGCAGCCTGCCCATGGCCTGTGGCGACAGTTATAACTACTGTCACTGCCACATTTTTTAGGAAAAGATATTTCTGTTATTTCATAATTATTTAATTTATGTGCTTGTTAAATATTTATTTATTGTATTATTTAATTATTATTAGATGTTAGATTTGATTTTGGACTTGTGTTAGTGGACCTAACTAGATTAGACTAGATTCATGGACCAATATTTAATTCTAGTTAGATTGAGTCCAACAAACAAGCCCAATAATTAGCCCATTCATTAGGAGGATGACTTAATTAGTTAAACCAATTGGATTAGAACCTTCATTCCTTAATTAATTCCTTCATGACAAGCCCCAAGGGGTATTGTGGACTTTTTATGGTGACTTGGAGTAGGGGCTAGGCTGGCCATAGCAAGGGGGAGGAGAGAGAGAGTCTCTCTCTCTCTTCATTCATTCATTACAATTCTAGATCTAGAATTTCCCTTTTCCAAATTCCTTCATTCCTACACTAATCTCTACCCAAATTCCTTCCCAATTCCTTATCTACTCACCATTGGAGGCTATTAGAATAAGAAGGAGGCAATGATCTACAAGGAGGAGGAAGGAGCACAAGTTGAAGGCTCTTGACACTCATTTGGAGACTTGTATTGGAAATCCATATTCCAATAGATATAATTTAGTTTTTTCTCTCTATTTAGACTCTAAATATATAATTTAATCATTAAAAACTCTTTCATGTACTAAGGCTACCCATAAGAGGTGGAACTAGGTTCATAAGAGGCCTATGGAGGAAGTTATGTGATATTTTGTGTCAATTTTGGAGGAATTCTAAGATTGGCACATCATGTGTTTGTCAATAGGTCAATTGGACCAAATTGATATGTGTTTGGTTGTGTGAGACTAGTGTCGTATCCATAATTGGATATGTGTAGGCCGTATCACGATAATTTGGCAATACAGGTTGATTTGAGAGTTTTTCTTCCGACACGGGGGTTTGAGCATGTCATATTTTGACACGAGCACGTAGATGAGTAGATAACACTTTATGTTACTTCTAATTATAATTCTAGACTTGCTCGTATCTTTCGGCATACGTTTAGTGGTGTGGTGGAGCCGTATCGCAAGTATATCATAGATTGGGTGTTATATGGATGCGGTACACTCCACATGTTTGATACTTTGCTTTATAATTAAATTTACCTTGGTTATAACTATTAGAGTATTGTATTTATAATTGTTATATATATATATATAGATATATATATATGGGGGGGTGGGTGTATGTGTGCTAAGGGGTTCGGGTAAGCAGCAATAAGCAGCAGCAGCAGCAGTGTGAACAAGCAGTAAGTAGAAGCAGCAACAACAGTAATAAGCAGCAGCAACAACAGTGTGAACAAGCAGTAAGCACTAGCAGTGTGAACAAGCAGTAAGCAGCAGCAACAAGAGTGTATAACACAGCAGTGCATTAGAGATTATGATGTATGTATCAGTTAAAGTTATGTTAGTTAATATATACACACACACACACACACACACTAGTTAGCATAAGTATTAGTATTGGTTAATATTATTTCTAGTTTACCTTGAGTTACACCAAGGTAATGAGAGTTGAGGTATCCTGGGGTATGGGTATTGAATACCAGATGGGTTATGCTAGTTATGTTAGTGTATAGCAAGGTATAAATGGCTAGTTAGTTAACTATTAGATTTGTGATACCAAGGTAATTGTTATTCATCCTCAAGGTATTGGGTTTGTGTATCAAGAGGGGTGTATAGGTGGTGTGATACCGTATTTGGCTCAAAGCCAATGTATCCATTTAGCATTAGTTTAGCTAGAGATACTATATATTTTTATCTTGTATATATATATTATTATATTTTTATATCTAATAATTTACGTATCTTATGATACGATATAGTATTGGTATCCTAATATCCTAACATAGTCAATCACATAGTTTGGGCCGGTTCCTTGAAATAAATCATGACATACTACTATAAGTATAAGATGTTGCATTTGAAGATGTTCTATTTTTACATAGAAATGTCTTCGCTCAAGAAAAAATCCAAAAGATGTTAATCGTAAATAAGAAGATTGTTTACGAAGAAAAACTAATAAAAATTCACATTCAGATACATAAGAATTGTATAGGAACCGAAAAGTCTTTTATTTTCTTTTGAAAAAACAAAAATAGATTTCTTTGGAGTAATGAGAAAACTATTCCAATTATGATATTTATGAAGAAAGAATCGCAAGAAATGCAAAAGGAGAACATCTTGAATCCAGCATTGAAGGATTTGAACCAAGATTTCCATATGGATGGGATGGGGTATTAGTATATCTGATACATAATTTAAATATAATAATTTGTCCTCTAAAAAAGGAAAAATAGAATGAATAGAGCGTAAATTATGAGATTTTGGTATTTCTTTTTTTTTCGAAATAAGATACTAATCGCGGCGAGAATGGAATTTCTACAAGAATAGCAAAACCCTCTGATATTATTTGAGAATAAAAATAGGAATAACAAAAATTGTCGCGGTGGTGACTAACGAATCGATTTTTGTTAGAATCATTAACCACGGAAAGAAAATCATTTTGTTGATAGATTCGAATAATTAAACGTTTCACCAGTGCTCAACTAGATTTACTGTCATAACTAAAAACTTCTGTAGGTTCGTAAAAAAGGGAACCTTTTAAACCACGATTATGATTATGAGCAAGCGCATAAATATACTCCTGAAAGAGAAGCGGATATAGGAAGGGTTGTTGCCTAGATCTATCCTTTTCTAAATATCCTTGTAATTCTTTCATTTAGTTACATTTCTACTTGTACTATAAGTAGGAACATTTCTTAGGTTATCAAATAATACATAGTGTAATATGGCCAAAACAGGGTATCTATTATGTATATAGTAAGAAAAAATATATACCCTGGAAACGGGGAGTCCACTCAACATGTCTTTTTCCTCTCTTCTTCTATTTCTATACAACCGAGCGGTTTATCTTAGTTATAATTACAAGAGGGTCAAAAATCCTTTATTTTTGCAACCTAGCAGCTCTTTTGATTTTGGAACAATTTTTTTGATCAGTATACTGTTTCTTCTACACATCCGTCTCCAATCTATAATACATATTAGTTAGGATTTTTTTTTAAAAAGAAAAAGAATCAACGGTCCACTCACAGGAGAACCCCTTTCTCCACCAGGCACTAATTTATTTTTAACATCTAATTAGATTGGGTAATTATTCAAATTAAGAATATTAGCTCGTTGCTTTTTTTTACCAGAATTGGAACCGAGAGGTTCTATCCAATTATTCACTAGACCCAACTATAAATGTATGTTAATTTCTTTTGTCCTCTTCCACACAAATCAAAACAAAATTTGTAATGATCCATTAAGGATAAACTCCAAATTTTATCTAAATTCTACTACTAAAAGAATATACGAAATAAAAAATTTGATTTTTTTCTTATTATTATAACATGCTATTTTTTCCATTCATTACCTTTCAGGATCAGTCGCGGTCTTATAGACTCTACCAATAGTCTGGACGAATTCGTTGCTTCCAAAAATGTGTAAAAGATCATAGTCGTACTTAAAAGCCGAGTACTCTACCGTTGAGTTAGCAACCCAAATAAATATGATATGTAGAGATGATAAAAAAATCAATTGAATTGCACTGCACCACTCCATCAAAACATTAATAACAAGAAATAGAAAAGAAATATTTTAGAGTCAATTTTAAAAACAACGGAATAGAAATATCAAAATTGACAGACCACTCATTTTTTTGTTAAGAAAATATGTCTTGTATAAAAAGAAATCCGACAAAAACCCATTGACTAAAGTGAAAAAAAAAAGCAATAGTGGGTCGGGATAAACGGATCCATTTATCAACGATCGATCCAATTATATTTCTTCAATACACCATTGTCAATATAAATGGAATGTTGAGAAACTAAATTCATAAGGAAATCAAATAAAGACTTGTGTTGGATTGGCACAACATAAAAAAGAAATTGAGATGCAAAATAAAGGCGAGGTGGAGTGGAAAAATATATCGGATTTATTCAATCAGTAGGGGTCCAATAAACAAGATTTACTACTTATTTGTTGGTGGATTCCCCTACAAAAAAAAATGAATGAATAGAACAAGAAAAGGGCAACTTGTGGGTAAATAATTACAAAAATATATACTAGTTAACCCCCTTTTTTATTCATTCATTTTGTTTTTTCCTTTAATTAACTCGAAGTTCTTTCTTGAAATAATTCTGCCTTCCTTAAAATATCATGAACAGTTCCTGTAGGTTGAGCGCCTTTTTCAAGGAAGTATAGAATAGCGGGAACATTTAAATAAGTTTGATTCTGTATCGGATCGTAAAAACCTACCTTTCGAATATCTCTTCCTTCTCTTCGGGATCGAACATCAATAGCAATGATTCGATAGATCGCTCATTGGGATAGATATAAATAAATAATGCCCCCCTAGAAACGTATAGGAGGTTTTCTCCTCATACGGCTCAAGAAAAAATGATTCTAATTTTTGTGTATAATAGTAAATGGATACATAAGAGCATAAATTAGACTATAAATTTAGTTATTTTTTTGTTCTTCACTACACTTACAGAAAAAAGAAATATCATTTGTACTCATAACTCAAGTTGGATAATGCGTAAAGAATTCGAAGTAAAATTCTTAGAAATTTATTGAGTCGTCTCTAACCTCTTTTGTTTGTATCGTCTCGAATCTATTTTTTTTCTCATTCTAATAAAATTATTGAGACAATTGATGAAAATTGTGTTTCCTTGTTCCGAAATCCTCTCTTTGCTTTGTGAAATCCTTGGGTTTAAACATTACTTCGGTGATTCTTCTTTCAAAATGGCAGCAACATACCCTTTGTTTTTTGTTATTTTTCTATGGAAAAGAAATATGAAGGGTTGATTCTTTTTAATACACTTTACATCGAAAAAGTTTTCCAAATTCTGACAAATTTTACTTTATTTTGAATTCAAACTTGTTCGAATTTGAACCTTTCGATTTATATATTGAGGATATACTTACAAAGTTGGTCTCACTTATTCATTGTTACTAACCCTAGATTTTTCTCCCGATAAATAAATAAATAAAAGATTTTTTACTCGAGCTCCATCATGTACTATTTCTATTTACCAACCCAATACAAATTAGGTTCTTAGCAGGAACAGAATAAACTATGTCGAGTCAAGAGCATCTTCATTCCTATAGAAAATAGTGGATGAAAAAATTCACAGCGGATCATATCATTCAAGTCGCACGTTGCTTTCTACCACATCGTTTCAAACGAAGTTTTACCATAACATTCCTCTAATTTAGAATTAAATTTTGAACCAGTATGTAATTGATTCAATATGGAATCATGAATAGTCATTAGCTCAACCGATAGATAATAATCTATACTTTCTATCTTTCTCTCTAGGTATAAATATTTATACGTAGAGAATAGGGGGTTCATTTATTTAACCTAACTCCCTATTCTATCATACATAAGAAAACTCGTTTATTTGCCCTTTTTAGAAATCTGTTTCATTCATATAAACGAGTTTACTTAAATATTTTTAAAATTTTATTTTTAGCAGATTATTTGAGATAGGCAATTATGAAATGATCTTTTTCCCGAACAAATAAATTCTAAATCTCAAAAGAACGACCCTCGCATTTCGATTATGAACGCATCGTGTGAGAATTCATATTTCATGAATATGGAACATAGGTTTTCTTATGAAAGAAAAGATATAATTCTCCAAATTATTCCTAGAATCAAAAACAAAGGATTGGATCACATTGTATCCAATATTAAACATAAAGTTGTTAAAGAGAAGAATCTTTTGTTTCTGATAGAGACAATCTGGGACGGAAGGATTCGAACCTCCAAGTAACGGGACCAAAACCCATTGCCTTACCGCTTGGCCACGCCCCATTTCTATTTATATTCGACACTAATAAACACAAATATTAGTATTGGTTATTCGTCAATACAATTTAAAATATGAAATATTTTGTTGCTAGGATTCAACACATAAAAATATGAAATTTTTTTTATTGATCATTACATAGAATTCAATTAAGATATTGTATGAAACTATAATTCCTTGTATTCTCGTTTGAGAATGAAAGGAAGGATTTTTGATTGGGGAGATTTTGAAGAAAAGGAAGGATTCTTTGACCTGCCTTTTTTTTACAGTTTTACTTCATAAAAATAACTCAATCAAAATCCAATTATATAATCTACAAGAACGAAATGTTTGTTATGCTTAATATATTTAGTTTTATCTCTATCTGTTTTAATTTTACCTTTGATTTGAATAGTTTTTTCTTTGCTAAATTGCCTGAGGCTTATGCCTTTTTCAATGCAATCATAGACGTTATGCTTGTCATACCTTTATTCTTTTTTCTCTTAGCCTTTGTTTGGCAAGCTACTATAAGTTTTCGATGAAATATTTCATATTCTGCGAAATTCAGTATTTATTAAAAAAATGGATAAGATCCGAGAAATCTTACATTTTGAACCCTCGATTCCAAAATTAAAATTATTGCATATTGAATAACCTAACCGCGGCGAGAAATTTCGATCCACTTATTTTCTCGTTCTGACCTTCCAGTAAACAAGGACTTTATTTTATAAGGAATACCAAATAATGGATGTGGGAAAAAAAATTGTAATGAAGAAATTAGATCCTTCTTTCTTATTACAAATAAATACGCAAAAATTCTTTTTTTTATTTTTTGGGTGTCATGCCAAAATAGTGTATGTAATAAATCAAGGTAATCCATTTCCTTTTTCAAAAAAAAAAAGATCTTGGAGATTGTGTAATGCTTACTCTCAAACTCTTTGTTTACACAGTAGTAATATTTTTTGTTTCTCTCTTCATCTTTGATTCTTATCTTATGATCCGGGCCGTAATCCCGGACGTGAGGAATAAAAACATATTTGTAGTTTTTCTTTATTTTGTTTCTTAGTTTCTTACTTTTTGATGTATGGAATTTACCTATGATGAAAAAGGAAAGGGATTGATTGACATTTTTTCAAATTAGAAAGTCTGAAGTGATCAAAGAGGGGGCGAAGAGAGAGGGATTCGAACCCTCGGTACGAATAATTCGTACAACGGATTAGCAATCCGCCGCTTTAGTCCACTCAGCCATCTCTCCAAATTGCAAATTATAATTTTTTTATGTGATGTAACACGTGAAGTAAGGGTCGATAAAACTCTCATTTTTCTTCTTTATTATAACGATAAAATAACATAATGATAACAATATATTCAAAATGGATAACATCTTAGATAAGATATTTATGAATTTGATCAGTAATTCTATTTCGATAATGATTCGAAACAGATATCTACTAATGGAATAGATATAGAAAAAATACCTTACTTCACTTCTTTGATTTTGTAAGAAAGGCTCATTACCCCGGCCCGGCTAAGTAAAGTACTGGCCGGGCCATTACATCACTTCTTTTGTTATAATGAATTATTCATAGATCAAATGATTTCATTATGTAGGATTTGATATAAAATCAAAAGTACTTGTTATTGAAACAAGAACATGGGAAATTTCCATTCCTGCGATAGAAGTGCTATTTCTTACTATTATTAATACTATAAGTATGGTATAGTTATAATATAACTCATTTACTTGTTCAAGGGACATGCTTTATTTGAATACTTGAGATCCAATTGACCCGAATTCATAAGATCTGTTAATCGAAAGGAAAGTTAAAAAAGAAACGTGAAATTTCTCATTTTGACGGTCCAGCTTTAATAACTCATTTGATCCAAGACCATTAGTAATTACTCCCAGCAAAGAAAAAGCATATATATATAATAATATAATCGAGCTTTCCTTTTATGTTTGTTATTTAAAGAATCTTTCCGCTATTTCCCCATTTCTCAAGTCCCCAGTGGAATGAAGTGTCAACACTATTATTTCTTTGATGCTATCTTTATATTGTCTTATTCCTTTGTTCGACAAATGATCCATTCATATACAATAATGAATATGTAGTGGGTATAGTTTAGTGGTAAAAGTGTGATTCGTTCTATTAACAACTTAAATAGTTAAGGGGTCCTTCGATTTTTTTCATATTCTGACAAAAACTTTATTTCTTAAAAAGGATTAACCCTTTTACCCTCAATAGCATATTTGATTTGAGGAATCTACATTCTCACGATTTGTATCCAAAGGTCAATTCAAAATTGAATTAAAAAAATGGGATTATGGAGTCGCGTAGCAAATTTTTTGTATTGGATCAAATCTTCCAATTCAATAAGTATGAGTAAAGGATCTATGGATGAAGATACAAAAATCTATTTCCAATCGTAACTAGATCTTTAATTTTTGTGTCGTAAAGAAAAGATTGAAGCAAAATAGCTAGAAAACGATGGTTTTGGTTTACTAGAATGATCGACATATTGTTTCGGCTCGACGAAAACAAAATTCTTTTCCTTAGGATCCCATGAGTGGAAATAGGGGACGAAGTAACTAGACTAAACAGATTTGGTATAATCCTCCCTCTAGAGGGATCATCTAGAAAGCGAGTAGCTTTGTATGCATTCAAGCCGACATAGATATTATGGATCTTATTTTTTCTCTGGAATACATCAACTTTCCATAAGGGAGACGAATGAAAGCAAAATTTCATGTTCGGTTTTGAATTAGAGACGTTAAAAATGATCAATCAACGTCGACTATAACCCCTAGCCTTCCAAGCTAACGATGCGGGTTCGATTCCCGCTACCCGCTCTATATTCCTTATTCTACATGCATTCTCCATTTTTATGTGCATCCTTAATTTTATTACCTAATCAATTTTTCGTGTAATCTTTTTTTTTTCAAAAAAAAAGAGAAACAATTTAGAAATATAAAATAGGAATGAAAAGCATCCATTGTCTAATGGATATGACAGAGGTCTTCTAAACCTTTGGTATAGGTTCAAATCCTATTGGACGCAATTTTTTTCATTTTTTTTTAATGTCTATACCAAGAAATCTTTTTTAAATGATTCAAATAAGAAATATTTCTCAATGATTAATCTTGTAATAAGAAAAAAATGATAAATTTATGATTGTTCTTCAAGTAGAAACAGTTCGATCTGTTTCTGAATAGCTTCCTTCAAAAGGATTTCTGCTTGCTTGGTAAATGTCTTGGTAGAAGATATAATTTCTTGGAATTGAGGTTTATTATTTTTTAAGTAGTTACGTAATTGAATGAGAAATTTCTTTACCTGCCTGATTCCTAACGGATCAAGATATCCATTCGCTCCAGTATAAATGGTAGCTATCTGTTCTTCCACCATTAGAGGGTTTGATTGGGATTGTTTGAGAAACTCACGTAATCGTTGACCCCTTGCCAATTGATTCTGAGTAGCTTTATCGAGATCAGAAGCAAATTGAGCAAATGCTTCTAACTTTGCGAATTGAGCTAGTTCCAATTTTGATTTGCCGGTTACTTGTTTCATGGCTTTAATTTGAGTTGTGAATCCTACTCTGGAAACAGAAATACCTACATTAATGGCGGTTCGAATTCCAGCATTGAATAGATCGTCGGATAAGAATATTTGTCCATCTGTAATAGAAATTACATTAGCAGGAATATAAGTCGAAACGTCTCCAGATTGAGTCTCAACTATTGGTAAAGCAGTCATACTTCCTTCACCTAAACTAGAACTTGATTTAGCAGCTCTTTCCAAAAGACGTGAATGCAAATAAAAAACATCTCCTGGATAAGCTTCACGACCAGGAGGTCTTCTTAATAGAAGAGACATTTGGCGATAAGCTTGCGCCTATTTGGAGAGATCATCATAAATTATTGAAGTATGTCGTTCACGATACATAAAATATTCTACCAAAGCTGCTCCCGTATAAGGAGCGAGGTATTGTAATGTAGCAGTGAGTCCGCCGTTTCGGCTACCACAATAGTGTATTCCATTACCCCTCGCTCCTGGAAAGTAGTCACTACCTGAGCCACAGAGGATGCTTTTTGACCGATAGCTACATAAACACAGATTATATTTTTTCCTTTTTGGTTGAGAATCATATATGTGGCTACTGCTGTTTTTCCAGTCTGCCTGTCCCCAATAATTAATTCTCGCTGACCACGTCCTATAGGGATCATCGAATCAATAGCAATAAGCCCCGTTTGAAGAGGCTCATATACGGAACGTCTCGAAATAATACCTGGGGCAGGAGCTTCGATTAACCTAGATTCAGAAGCGAAACTTTTACCTCTTCCATCAATAGGTTTTGTAATACCCCGTTCTGTTCAAGCGGACTGCCGATTCAAACGACAAGAGTGCAACGTCCTGACCCGCTTTGCTCAGGCGAGAACACTCGTTTGAGGCAAAGGATACCCAGACTTGTCCCTATAAGAATTTAGCTTAGGCTTTCAGAGGCTCGCTTGACGTATCGCTCTACCGAGGCAAATCATCGCTAAGGTGGGTGGCTACGGTGAACTTGTCTTTGCTTAGCCAGCACACATAAAATATGGAACGATACATGCTAGTCGCTAGGTGAATCACCCCCTGCATGCTAATAAGAATTCAACGCACCTAGCTAAGGGAATAATCCCAACTTGTATTGCTTGTGCTAGAACATAGAAATTGAAATACTGCTTATATTCAGACCCTCGCATGCTAAGTTTTCTTACAGTTTTATTACTCGGCTTACCTTCGGATCTGAGCCAACGTGTTTACCTATGTTCCTTAGAAACGCATGCTTGCCTGCTTTAAATGCCTAACGTTATTGTATTGTGCATGCATTGAGTCAGCCAGGAGACTATCAAATAGCTCTTTTGTGCAATTGAACCTGCAAGTATCCAGGACCGTTAGGTCACCAAGGCAATCTTCGCCCCAGGGGAAATGCATTAAGGCAAAGTGAATACTGTACTGTGATCACATCAAATTTACCTTTGAACAAGAATCCTGTACAAGATCGTTCATAGTAGAAATTCATGACTGTACTCGTGTTATTGACTATATTATGAAGGATGTAAATTGGAAAGCCCCAAGAGACCTGTATGTCGCGGACAACTCGGAAATAAGGTATAGTTCCACGGACGGTCACCGGGGCACTGGGACCGATCCGATCCGGATGGAACTCTATTGTTCAGCCTACTGTACTGGACGAGATGGTGTGTAGCGCCCACTGTTCTTTACTGCATACCATTTTCTCCATGGCTGAACTCTACTGTGTAGTCTACTGTACTAGACGAAATGGCTTGTAGCGCCCACTGTTCTTTCGCTGCAAACTATTCTCGTTTAAGACTACTGTCTTTTATGGCTATGCTAGTGACTCATTGTTCATGTAGCTAAGTCATCCTCACTTAGCGGCTATCCGCGTGCGAGTCATTGCATCGCATCAAATGAATAACTGAACACCTGAACGATCATGATACAATGACTCTCGTGTTTTCATATGCTAAGCCTCCTGAATGTTTATACTTGCCCGTGCTTGAATTAACAATGTTTGCCTTGGACAGGAAAGGCCAAATGGTAAGTTGGTAAGTCTCGCCGTATTTCCTCTCATGTCGCACGGCACACTGCCACACGAAATAGGCTATTCAAATCTTACATGAAACTGATCCTAAGGCAACTACAAAGACAACTTAATAGTTGGTGCACGAAACCTGTATTATGTGTTTGGATTTGTCGAGCGGGCGAGTAGCCTCCCCACCAGTGCATTCAATGTACTGATAATCCACCAATTTGTATACAGGGTGCGGGACAACCTCGTTCGGTACGGATGCTCCTTCGTGCGTGCTAAGGCATGGAGATCACTCCGAAGCAGCGCTGCGTCCGGATCAGAAGCACATATACAAGACATAATGTTGGAACATAGCCCAAACATCGCTTGTAGAATCATTCCATAATTGTAGCCACTTGGCACGCTTTTACTGGTTCAGAGAGAGAGGCTTGAGCGACTTGTAATCTCGGCTATACGTCGCCTGTAATACTTGTTCATATCAATAAAGAACTTTCTTTACTTTAACTTGTGTTACAAATGCTTCCGCTATATTGTCGACTTAGTGAACTTGTTACTGGTCGCCTATGCGTTCATGACTCCGCTACACTCAAACAATCTGTGTGACTCTGTGGCTTAGAACTCTTACGGCCAGCCAATGAACCACGGCCTTGAACGGGCGTGGCTCATGCTCGTGCGGCATCACGGCCGGATGGGTCAAAGTGATCATTCTGCGGGAGCGCTGGCGCGGTGATTCTTGCCTAGCGGGAACGGCCGATTTGCCCGCTGAAGATCGGGCAATGACATAATGGTATCAGAGCATGGCTTCTACGCCTTTGGAATTCATTTCGATATCTCTGTTTTGAAAGCTCGTTCATGGATTATGTGCACGCTCTCTCTCAATGCCTCGATGGAATGTTCCAACAATAAGTCTAAATACTTTTAAAATATGTTTTGAATTATATGAATGCTTGTATGAATCATGATGCGAGTAGCCTTTGTGCCAACCTGTGCGAACCCTTGAGATTATCGCTAGTAGCTTATCCGATTTCACTAACTCTAAGTTTGGTTGAATGCATATGTTTGAGGGATGTCTTGAACTTGTGCATGATCCAAGACTTAAGAAAAGGTGCAACTCGAGTGCTAAGACTTCGCTATCGCTAAGTTGGTGAAGTGAATATGTTTGGAGCACTACGAATATGTGTACGATCTAGACTAGCGATATGCTGATCTCGAAGGCTTGTAAAAGTGAATATCCAAATAAACAAGTACAACGACTTGTATAGGTTTGCCTCAGCCTTGTATCGTTAAATCAAAATTGATTGAAACGTACTGCTTGTCCTCAGTAAGTCTCGAGGACGAGACTTTTTTTGAGTTGGGTAGGATATAACACCCTGTTTCGTTCAAGCGGACTGCCGATTCAAACGGAAAAAAGTGCAATGTCCCAACCCGCTTTGCTCAGGCGAGAACACTCGTTTGAGGCAAAGGATACCCAGACTTGTCCCTATAGGAATTTAGCTTAGGCTTTCAGAGGCTCGCTTGACGTATCGCTCTACCGAGGCAAATCATCGCTAAGGTGGGTGGCTACGGTGAACTTGTCTTTGCTTAGCCAGCACACATAAAATATGGAATGATACATGCTAGTCGCTAGGTGAATCACCCCCTGCATGCTAATAAGAATTCAACGCACCTAGCTAAGGGAATAATCCCAACTTGTATTGCTTGTGCTAGAACATAGAAATTGAAATACTGCTTATATTCAGACCCTCGCATGCTAAGTTTCCTTACAGTTTCATTACTCGGCTTACCTTCGGGTCCGAGCCAACGTGTTTACCTATGTTCCTTAGAAATGCATGCTTGCCTGCTTTAAATGCCTAACGTTATTGTATTGTGCATGCATTGAGTCAGCCAGGAGACTATCAAATAGTTCTTCTGTGCAATTGAACCTGCAAGTATCCGGGATCGTTAGGTCACCAAGGCAATCTCTGCCCCAGGGGAAATGCATCAAGGCAAAGTGAATACTGTACTGTATTATGATCACATCAAATTTACCTTTGAACGAGAATCCTGTATAAGCTCATTCATAGCAGAAATTTACGACTGTACTCGTGTTATTGACTGTATTATGAAGGATGTGAATTGGAAAGCCCCAAGAGATCTGCATGTCATGGACAACTCGAAAACGAGGTATATTTCCACGGAAGGTCACCGGGGCACTGGGATCGATCCAATCCGGATGGAACTTCATTGTTCAGCCTACTGTACTGGACGAGATGGTGTGTAGCGCCCACTGTTCTTTCGTTGCATACCATTTTCTCTACAGCTGAACTCTACTGTGTAGTCTACTGTACTGGACGAAATGGCTTGTAGCACCCACTGTTCTTTCGCTGCAAACCATTCTTGTTTAAGACTAGTATCCTTTATGGCTATGCCAGCGACTCATTCTTCATGTAGCTAAGTCATCCTCGCTTAGCGGCTATCCGCGTACGAGTTATTACATCGCATCAAATGAATAACTAAACACCTAAACGATCATGATACAACGACTCTCGTGTTTGCATATGCTATGCCTCCTGAATGTTTATACTTGCCCATGCTTGAATTAACAATGTTTGCCTTGGACAGGGAAGGCCAAATGGTAAGTTGGTAAGTCTTGCCTTGTTTCCTCTCATGTCACACGACTCACTGCCACACGAAATAGGCTATTCAAATCTTGTATGAAACTGATCCTAAGGCAACTAGAAAGACAACTTAATAGTTGGTGCACGGAACCTGTATTATGTGTTTGGATTTGTCGAGGGGCAAGTAGCCT
The DNA here is from genome assembly GCA_036927795.1 of Iris macrosiphon. Classification (NCBI taxonomy): domain Eukaryota; kingdom Viridiplantae; phylum Streptophyta; class Magnoliopsida; order Asparagales; family Iridaceae; genus Iris; species Iris macrosiphon. The sequence continues at coordinate 145,180,451 of JAYESA010000006.1, read as the reverse complement.
CCCCACCAGTGCATTCGATGTACTGATAATCCACCAGTTTGTATGTAGGGTGCGGGAGAACCACGTTCGGTACGGATGCTCCTTCGTGCGTGCTAAGGCATGGAGATCACTCCGAAGCAGCGCTGCGTCCGGATCAGAAGCACATATACAAGACATAATGTTGGAACATAGCCCGAACATCGCCTGTACAATCATTCCACAATTGTAGCCACTTGGCATGCTTTTACTGGTTCAGAGAGAGAGGCTTGAGCGACTTGTAATCTTGGCTATACGCCGCCTGTAACACTTGTTCATATCAATAAAGAACTTGCTTTACTTCAACTTGTGTTACAAATGCTTCCGCTATATTGTCGACTCAGTGAACTTGTTATTGATCGCCTATGCGTTCATGAATCCGCTGCACTCGGACAATCTATGCTACTCTGTGGCTTAGAAATCTTACCGCCAACCAATAAACCACGGCCTTGCACGGGCGTGGCTCACGCTCGTGCGGCATCACGCCCGGATGGGTCAAAGCGATCGTTTCGCGGGAGCGCTGGCACGGTGATTCTCGCCTAGCGGGAATGACCGATTTGCCCACGGAAGATCGGGGCGTGACAGGTTTAGCCAGAGCATTTATAACACGGCCCAAATAAGCGTCGCTCACAGGTATCTAGGCAATTCTTCCTGTTGCTTTTACAGAACTTCCCTCTTGTATCATCAAACCATCACCCATTAATACAACACAAACATTATTTGATTCCAAATTTAGAGCAATGCCTATGGTACCCTCTTCAAATTCTACTAATTCACCCGCCATTACTTCATCAAGACCATGAATACGAGCAATACCATCGCCCACTTGAAGTACCAGACCAGTATTCACAATCTTTACTTCTCTATTATATTGTTCAATACATTCACGGATAATACTACTAATTTCGTCAGCTCGAAGGGTTACCATTAGTATCTTTTTTTTCTTTTTTGGAAACAAAGGGAAAAAATAATGCCTAAACTCTAAACTCAAGTAAAAGTAGAAGGGATAATCAGTTATTTTTTCCATGGCCCCAAGGATGCCAATATTAGCACTGATGGTACGGAAATGTAATTCATTATTCAAACAACTATTCAGAGTTCCTAGAGCTCCTTGTAAAACTTGTTGGAAAACTCGTTGTCGAACTTGATTAATCGCTCTTTGTTGTTCAAAATGAAGCATTTCATTTTTATAATTTTTTAATCGTTCCAAACTATAAGAAGTAGCATTAATCAAATTTACTTTTTCTTGTTCTATCTCAGAATATACATTCCTTCGATACTCATTTGCTTCTATTTCCACTTTCCGTAAGCGACCCCGAGCTCTTTCGAGTTGCTCAATGGCCCCCCTATGTAATTTTTCTGAATTTTGAATAGTACTCAAAATCCTCTGTTTTCGATTGTCTAATAAATCATTTAATGAAAGTAGATTATCTTACCATTAATTTCACAACTTCCATAATCTCTTCCCGAACCAAACATGAATCTTTCAATTCATTTGGCTCTCACGCTCAATTATTTATTTTATGGGCATTCCCATATCTTTTAATGTAATGAGCCTATCCTCTATTTTCTGTTCATATTCAAAGATATCTAAACTAAAAGACCAGAATATTAGGAGGACTCTTCCGACCAAAGAAAAAAAATCTATAATTGTCAACAAAGTTATTTTTTTTCATACTTAATTTTAAATTTCTATTTCTAATTTATATATATATATATATATATATATATATATATATATATATATTCTTTTTTCTTCACCTCAAATCCAAAAAATTCCTCTTTTTTATACATAGGTCGTCGGTTCGGCGTTGGATAATAAAGGGCAAGGTGCCTGTTTTTCTAGTAAATTGTTCAAATTATTTTATCGATATGAGTGTTCTACATCGGATAAATTATCAACTATTCATTGTTCCAATATTTTGGTACTAACGTAGTGGTAGAAAGAGTACCATGTTTTGCCTGGACTTCAAATAGTTTAGCTTTAACCATGTTAATAGTCTCACATTATTGGTCGATAGAGAATCAAAGTTTATTTACCAATGAATTACGAAATGCTATGGTTCTTACATATGATTTATTAATTTATTCAGAAGTAATTCACCAAGATCGTGCACTTTTTTCCTATTTATCCTATAAAAAAAGAATATAAATTATAAATAAAGTGCAGCCGGTCGGATCCAACCTATTCTTGAAATATACAACTCGCACACACTCCCTTTCCAAAAAAATCAATACACCAAGCACTACACTTAGATTTATTGGATTTGTTGCTAAAATATCGGTATTAAACCCGAAACTCCCGACGGACGGCAAATGGCCCAAGGAAAGGAAAGAATCGGTTACATTTTTATATGTTCTCCTCTTATAGATAGGACTAACAAAGAACAGAGTTCTTTTTGTATCACTTTGCTCGCCCTTTTTTTTTTAAGTTTCCAATAAGTATCTTATTGGGTTAGGCCTTGGGTCTCATGTCAATTGCGAAATATCTCCTTTGTTGAATTCCTAAAATAAAAGTAAACAATTTTTCCATAGTAGACAGGAAGGAAGAAAGCGAGCAAATCCACTAATTCCTCATCCTCAAATCAGGCCTTCCGGGGGTATGGTATTGTCTCAACAAATACATAATTTAGGAGTAAAGTGTTGATATAACTCACATAAGTCAATAAAAATGAGTTAATAGAAAAAAATATGTAACATACTTTTTATTTGAATTATAGGATTCAATTAAGCAAAAGGATGCGCAAATAAAAGCGTTAATGCCACGACCAGCCCATAAATTGTCAAAGCTTCCATAAAAGCTAGACTCGGCAATAAAATACCTCGTATTTTACCTTCTGCTTCCGGTTGTCTCGCAATACCTTCTACGGCTTGGCCCGCAGCAGTACCTTGACCAACTCCAGGCCCAATAGAAGCAAGCAATAACGAAAGCGGCAGAAATCAGTAGATTCATGATAAGTTCCTCATACTAAAAAAATGGTTAATGATACAAGTAACCAATGAATTATTACTTATTTGATCATTCAAATCTATCAAGTCGAAGTAACTAAAAACTTCGAATGAAAATAATAAATTAGATAGGGATAACCCTTATATAACTAGTATATATCTAATATGACATATACATTAGTTTCTTTCATAACGTAAACCACCCGTATTTTCTATTGAATCAGATTTTAGAATCTTTCTTCAAAAGCTAATCAATGATGACCTTCCATGGATTCCCCTATATAAGCTGCGGCTAAAGTTGCAAAAATAAGAGCTTGAATACCACTTGTAAATAATCCAAGAAACATAACGGGTATAGGAACTACTAAAGGTACTAAAGAAACAAGAACAACAACTACTAATTTATCAGCCAATATTTTCCCGAAAAGTCGAAAACTAAGATATAGGGGTTTTGTGAAATCTTCTAGGATGTTAATTGGTAAAAGTATTGGGGTTGGTTGAATGTATTTCCCGAAATAACCTAATCCTTTTTTGGTAAGACCTGCATAAAAATATGCCACTGACATCGGTAAAGCTAAAGCAACAGTAGTGTTTATATCATTCGTGGGGGCGGCTAACTCCCCATGAGGTAACTGTATGACTTTCCAAGGTAAAAGGGCACCTGACCAGTTAGAAACAAAAATAAATAGGAACATAGTTCCAATAAAGGGAATCCAGGGGCCATATTCTTCTCCAATCTGAGTCTTGCTCAAGTCTCGAATAAATTCAAGAACATATTCGAAGACATTTTGACCGCCAGTCGGAATGGTTTGTGGATTTCGAACGGCTATGATGACTGAACCTAATAAGATAGCAACTATGACCCAAGAAGTGATAAGTACTTGGGCATGAATTTGTAAACCTCCTATTTGCCAATATAAATGTTAGCCCACTTCTACACCTGATATATCATATAATCCTTTGAGCGTTTTAATGGAACATGGTATAACATTCATATTGTCCTCGGACAGAAATCAACTTAAAAAAGGAATTATTTTGATTCAACCATCTCTTTATCAACGCATCTCTACTTTAATCATTAATCATATATTTAGGATATCAACAAATCACATAAAAAATATAAATATCCCTATTTTCTTTTTTTTAATCCAAGACAAGAATAGTAACCGATTCAATAAATCTATGAAGTTCTCGACTAATTAACTAATCTCATTATTCTTAATCATAATCAACAACTTCTTATATAGCTAGAACGCCCCTTACAAATTGCGGATACTAATTTATTAAGAATCAATCGAATTGAAGCTATAGCGTCATCGTTGGCTGGAATCAAAATATCTGCGAGATCTTGGTATAATTTGTATCAATTAAACAAATCATTGGAATCCCTAAAATGACACATTCTCGAAGGGCCGTATATTCTTCTTGCTGATCGACGATGATTACAATATCGGGCAACCCCGTCATATATTTAATCCCACCCAGATATGTTTGCAAAGTGGATAACTTTCTCTTCAACAGGTATAGCCTAGTTATATAGTGTATGGACCCAATATCCTAGAGATGGACTCATACAACATAGAAATAGCTAGTTGACCAAGTTTGACCTAGTTTGACTGTTTTAATTTAGAAATGGCTTTATAACCTAGAATTTGACTAGTTTAACTTATTTTTATTTTAAAATCTTGTATTGATGTAATATTCCATATTTAGGTCTTCGAGGCACAGTTCTGGACATCTTTGATACTGTTTACCAGATTTCAGGCAAGTACATTCTCTGATAGTTTCTCATTTATGATATTCTATATGTTTCTTGTATATAGTGTAGATATCCTTGATTTCATGAGACGATGGTTACACGGATTGATATATCCGGATCTCGTCATGAGATATTATTTCTTAGTATTTATGGTGTATCTTATGCAAGCCTTGTTTCTTGTTCTTCTTGTATATGTACAAACATTGATTCTTGGGGAGACTAGCTACCTACCCAGTGAATCCCGTGTCATAACGTACCATAGTTGGATCCACTATACCAGTCAGGGCGGGAAGTGTTAGTATAGATATGTGATCATACCCTCCTTGTGTATATCATTGTGAGTGTTGATCATACACCATACGTATGATTAACCAGGCCCTAATTCTTGTGCAAGTTCCCAAGTCGATCACATGTTGAAGCTGTTACTCACTCACTTAGTAGTAGTATTCTTGCTCATTTCCATGATGCTCATTTATTGTATTTAACTCCAGTATTCCTATTATGCATATCTCTTGTACCTGTCACGCCCCGATCTCCCGCAGGCTAAATCGGTCGTTCCCGCTAGGCGAGAATTACCGTGCCAGCACTCCCGCGGAACGATCGCTTTGACCCATCCGGACGTGATGCCGCACGAGCGTGAGCCACGCCCGTGCAAGGCCGTGATTCATTGGCTGGTGTTAGAGTTCTAAGCCACAGAGTCGCACAGATTGTCCGAGTGCAGCAGAATTTATGAACGCATAGGCGATCGGTAACAAGTTCACTGAGTCGACAATAGTGGAACATTGAATAACACAAGTTGAAGTAAAACAAGCTCTTTATTTGATATAAACAAGTATTACAGGCGGCGCTTGGCCGAGATTATAATTCGCCTAGATCTCTCTCTGAAACAATAAAAGCGTGCCATGTGGCTACAATTGTGGAATGATTGTACAGGCGATGTTCAGGCTATGTTCCAATATTATGTCTTGTATATGTGCTTCAGTTTCGGATGTAGCGCCCCAAGGCTCCAGAGTGAACTCCTCGCCTTAGTACGCACGAAGGAGGCATCCGTACCGAATGAGGTTCTCCCGCACCCTGCAAACGATCTGGTGGATTATCAGTACATTGAATGCACTGATGGGGAGGCTACTCGCCCGCTCGACAAATCCAAACACGCAATATAGGTTCCGTGTACTAACTATTATGTTGTCTTTCTAATTACCTTAGGATCAGTTTCATGCAAGATTTGAATAGCCTAACTCGTGTGGCAGTGCGCCATACGACATAAGAGGAAATATGGCAAGACTTACCAACTTACCAATTTGTCCTTTCCACTCCAAGGCAAACCAAGTTAATTCAAGCACGAGCATTCATAATGAAAATTCAAGGCAATAGCATATGCAACACGAGTATTGTTATATCAAGATCGTTCAGTTGTTCTTTTGATGCGATGCAATGACACACACACGGATAGCCGCTAAACGAGGATGACTTATCTATATGAACGTTTATCGCTGGCATAGCCATAAAGGACCTTAGTCATTGACGGGAATGGAATACAACGAAAGTATGTGGTGCACTATAATCCATCCCGCCATTCACGTGAGACTAATATGTTAAGTTCCATCCAGATCGGATCGGCCCCGGTGCCCTGGTGACCGCCCGTGGAACGAGATCCGAAGATCACCTTTTTCAGGTTATCCGCGACATGTAGGTCAGGGTCTTTCCAAATCTATAACTTGATATGATAATCCATGATTCTTGTTCTGAATCGAGCGTTTGCTCCACGAGCTATGATTCTTGGATTCGTTGACATGATTCTCATTCAGAGGTAAACTTGATGTGATTATCATTCAGTTGTAACGTGACAGGATTCTCGTTCAGTATTCACTTGCCTTGATACATGCCCCTGGTTCGAGGATTGCCTTGGTGAACTAACGGTCCCGGATACTTGCAGGTTCAATTGCACAGAAGGACTATTGGATAGTCTCTTGGCTGACTCAATGCATGAATGATACTAATAACGTTAGAACATTTATAAGCAAGCAAGCATTCGTTTCTAAGGAATATACGCAAACACGTTGGCTCGGGCCCGAAGGTAAGCCGGGAGGTGAAACTGTAAGGGACTTCCCGAGCGACATTATCTAGGGTAGCATGCGAGGGTCTGAATATAAGCAATGTTTCAATTCCATGTTCTAACATAAGCAATACAAGTTGGGATTATTCCCTTAGCTAGGTGCATTGTATTCTTATAAGCATGCAGGGGGTGATTCACCTAGCGACTAGCATGTATCATTCCATATTTTATGTGTGCTGGCTAAGCAAAGACAAGTTTACCGTAGCCACCCACCTTAGCGATGATTCGCCTAGGTTGAGCGAAATGTCAAGCGAGCCTCCGAAAGCCTAAGCCGAATACCTATAGGGACAAGTCTGGATATCCTTTGCCTCAAACGAGTATTCTCGCCTTAGCAAAGCGGGTTGGCATATTGCACTTTTGCCACTCAACCGTAGAAATTTTTCCTAGTTTTCCTTTTCTCTTCTTCTTCTCTTTTTCTTCTTCTTCTTCTTCTTCTTACTCATTTCTCTATAGAGAACCACTGTTCAGCCCGAGCCATCTCGGCCGAGCTCCCGCCGACTTGTCCTTCTCCTCCTGCCAGCTACGTCCCGGCGAGCTCTCCTCTCCTCATCCGAGCTGCACAGCCCGGAGCTTCCCCACTCCTCCCTGCATCCTCCTTCGGCCATCTGAGTCGACCCCGACCTCCTCCAGTCTCTAGTCGATCCCGCCGGAGACACGACCACCCCTACACAGCGCTTTCCTCCGTTCGAGCCCGTCCCCCCGTACCACCGGCCTTTATTCCTCGTACCACCTTCCCCTCCGACCATGAGCCACCCCCATCATCAGTTCAGCCTCTACCACCACCATCGACTCCGGCGAGCTCCCTCCACCCAACCTGCTGTTCCCTCTCCGGCTCTTCCCTGCATCCGGCCAACTCCCTCGCGGCTGTAACCACCCATCCATCTCTTTCCCTCCAGCACTCCGGCCAAGATCCCCGTCCACTGTTCCTTCGACCCCGGCGAGCCAATCACCACTGTGACCTCCTGCCCCGAGCCTCCCCTCGACCACCCGCTCCATCAACACGCAACTCTCCGGCCATCTGCACCGATATCAACCACCTACCTGTCCACAGCCCGGCCAAGCCCCCCTCGACTCCACAGTCCGTTGCCACCCTCCATCTTCTTCGACGAGCTATTCCACCACCACCACGAGCTATCACCACCACCACCATGAACTATCACCACCACCACCACCACGAGCACCACCACCTGAACCAACCAGCACCACCATCATCACCTAGTCCGACGAGTTCTCCTCCTCCACGTCGAGCCAGCACCACCACCCCCTGCCTACTCCTCACGCAGCCGCCTTCGTCATCATCGTCTTCGTCGTCTTCGTCATCCTCCTCGTCGTCATCATCGTCACTGTGAGCCTCCCTCTCCCTCTTTCCCTCCTTCATTATTATGAGGAATTGATTTAATGTAGGGTATTATGTATGTGTTAATAGTTTTAGTTATGTTAGAATGTAAATTAGTTAGTTACGTATATATATAAGGATTTTTGGTACATAAATACGTATTTTGGTATATGTATATACATATATATATATATATATATATATATATATATATATATATATATATATATATATATATATGTATGTATTTTGGTATGTATATATATGTAGCATATATATATTTGTATTGGTATATATATATATATGAACTTATATACGTATATGGTATATGTATTAAATATAGTATATGTATATTTTCACTGGAATCTGTATATAAATATATATTCAATATGTACATTCTTTTGTATACATATAAATAATGGTTGTTATATATATAAATGTGTTATGTATATTTTTACCTATGTATATATATATATAATATATTTTTATTTAGTGTATATACACTTATACATATTTTGTACGTAATTATTGGTATACAAATATATATGTATTGTATTTAATTAATGATATATGTCTAATTAAGAATGTATTAGGTGGCCCGAGTGTAATTACGGATACTCCGTCTTTACATTGACCTGTAATCCTGTAAATGTTAGTTGACTGCCACATGTACACTGACGTACTGAAAAACCCTGTATCATTTTGACCATCTGTCTTGCACAGCAATCACAAACGCGACGCCCGTACAACTTGACATGCACTTGACCCTAGTTGACTAGTGCCATACCTGGCATAGCCCCTGAGTTCAATGTATTATGATTGTGTGTTAATATAGCATCTGATGCAAATGTTATATTTATGATATGTCTATAGGACTGTTGGATCATCCAAGCGATACTCTGGAACAGGACATTGGTATTACCAGCTAAGGACCCAAGGCGAGTACATTCTCTAATAATTTTCAATTATTTGATAACTTCTATAATTTTAGTATCTAGAAATATTACATCTGATTCTTGACACTGTGCTACACGGACTAGTGTATAGATTGGATCTGCAGTCATGAGATGTTACATTGATTATCGTATTGACATTGTACACGATATTGATATTTAGATCTTGTACATGATATATTGGATATTGCTCGTGTATCGTGACGTGTCGTGATTGGATCCACTATACTAGTTGGGGGCGGGTAAGTAGTTAGTGAGAAATGTGATCATATCCCTCTTGTACAAGTATAGAATCATGTTAGTGTTAATCATACTCCTCACGTATGATTAGCCAAGCCATATAGCTCTTGTACATGTTCCCAAGCCGATCACATATCGAAGCTACTATTTCAAACACTTAGAATAGTTACAGTTCTCTATTTTGGATCATATACTACATCACCCGTATATGATATTGTATCTCATTCTCTTCATTTCATATATGCATTGACTGTATCATATTGCCCATATTGCCTGTCTCTTTACATTGCCTGTCTCTTTATTTTGATATTGCATTTATTCATTGTCTTCTCTCAGTATATAGCATCATATGTTTATTGTTTCATAGTCCTTATCAATTAAATGGAACTGTTATTTGAGATGTACTTTGCTCCTTCCTGACTAGAAATATTTTTCCAGACTATGCCTTAGAGGACTGGTGTCCGACATTTTATGGACCACAGGGTGAGTAGCTCCAGACTTGGACTTGGTAGTTCAGTTGTGATTTCGGGAGGTCTAGCCGGAATCACTAGTTATCTAGTTAGTTCTTTTAGCAGATTATTTGGTACCGGATTTGTCTCCGGCATACTTTATTAAGACTTGGATTTATTGTTGAGTTAGATTATTTATATTTAGACTTGTGTTGCATTTTATTTATTACTTCGATATCTTATCGTGCTGTAGTTATGTGATTGAGTATGTTGTTCATTTATATTGTGTTATCCGTGTCTCCTTATGGAGTTGGATACCCGTGCGAGATTGTTTAGATAGTGCATTGACCTAGACAGTGTTCTACCGCTGATGTTGCGGCATAGGCTGGACGTACCCACGTACTCGTGCCCTAATTTCGGGTGCGGGTCATGACACCCACGAACGAGCTTTCTAAACTGAGATAATCGAAATAAAGTCTAAAGGCGTATAAGCCAGGCTCTGATACTAACATGTCGCGCCCCGATCTTTCGCAGGCTAAATCGGCCGTTCCCGCTGTAGAAGCATGAAAAATACGCTGGGAAATTATACGCGTAAAATCCCTAACATACATGAAGCCCGCGTAAAACAGAGCTTCAGCGCTGTGTGGCATAAAATATGACTTCAGAGCTGCCCGCATAAGCAGCGCTTCAAGGCCGTTTTGGCGTAAAAGATTGATATACCTCCCACCGGCGTAAATTACGTTTGCTTTTAATGCAACGTAAAGTCATACGAGGAACTCGTCGTATTCCACGAATGAATCAGTCAGACAGAACAGTGAACCTGACTCCTGACAAAAGTACTGCACGACGACCGAGAGGACGGCTGTAATGATGATTCTGCACAGAGGCTCAGGCTGTCGTTTAGTGATATATCCTTGATACAAGTCATTTTTACGTATTCAAGGAATACGTTGCCTATTCTACATAGGCGGAGACGACCTTTTACGCTCAAGATAAGACAAAATCAGATGCCACATCAAAAGTTGTTTCTCATACAGAGCTCGAGGCATATCTCTGCATTTAATACACAAGATAGGGGCATATCTCTGCATTTAATGCACGAGATTTTGTTCTATCCTTCAGATTTTGTCATGACGGGGAAGAGCTAAAACTGGGACTAATACGCTCACATCACCATCGTTGCATTTTACGCCAACCAGGCTATTTTCAACTATAGGAGTACGTCGTATGCTATCTCCTCGAAATACGCCAACTCGACCATATTTGCCAAGGTATGTAATAAGGCTATTTAGCCCAGAATATGCTCGAAACCTCAGTCGTGATGGATAATTGGCTATTTTATACTGGTTATCTATTATTCATGGACCATCAAGTTTTACGCAGAGTTTGGCTTTTACACCAACAAGACAGAGTATGGCTTTTACGCCAACAAGACAGCTATTTGGCTTTTGCGCCAATGAGACAGGTATTTGGCTTTTACGTCAACCATCTTTACGCAGGGGCTGTTACCTACGTGGCTTTCATGCCGTGATCTTCGAGAAGCAGTTATACGCGTTACCTTATAAAGGGATACGTGTCATACGCAGATTCGGAAGATTATTTATACGCAGGTAGCAGTTGTCATAACCGCAGTGTAAAGGAGGCAGTCTTCTTCACAGCTAGGCTTTTACGCCAACTAGGCTTTTACGCCTATAAGACAGTTATTTGGCTTTTACGCCAACCATCTCTACGCGAGGGGCAGTTATCTACGTGGCTTACATGCCGTGATCTTCGAGAAGCAGTTATATGCGTTACCTCATAATGAGACGTGCGTTATACGTAGATTCAGGAGATCATTCAGACGTGGGTAGCAGTTATTATAACCGCCACGTAAAGTATGCAACTCTCTTCACAGTTTGTCTTCTACGCCGATTGGACAGTTACTGTGACTGAGCACTATAAATAGAGACCTTCGATCACAGGAGATCAGGGGGTGGAAAAGGGTCGAGAGGAGAGAACATAGATCAGAAAGGAGAGAGGAGATAAAAATTAGGGCAGATTGAAAGAGGAGCAGAGAGCAAAGACAAAGGGTTTTAGTTGTCTACTTTGGCAACGAGAATTCAATTCTACCTGCAACCTTTGAAGCTTCTTCTTCTTCTACAGAACTTCTTCATCATTATGTGATCCAAGGGACAAAGTGATCGACCACAGATCAGACTTCTATAGCATTTTTTCCCCAGAATTAATTTTATTGTACTTAATATCCTCGCATAGGATTAATTGTACTCTTTTTTCTTGTTTGTAAACAAAAAGGTTTTATATAAATCCTCTATTTGTTTTATCTCAAACAAAATGGCGAGTCGCCAGGTGAATTTTCAAAACCTATCATGTTCATAATACCTCTGATAGTGTTTTGTATACCAGGAGAGTTTAATAGCCTGAGTTTGTAAACCAAAAAGAGCATCGTACAAACCATTTATTTGTTTTATCATCAAACAAAGATGGCTACTCTGCTGGGAAAGACTTTCTTCTCTGACGAGAAAGCAATTGCTCAACACGATGCTGTATCTATCGGATCGAAGAAGAAGACTTTGGTCGTCCAGTTCGACCAATCTGCCTATGAAGATATGCTTCATGCAGGGGGTAGCTCTCCCTCCTCCTCTGTCCAGAACAACAGGAACCTGCGTAAAGTATGGATGTCTAAGACGTCCTCTGCCCTTCCTGTAAGCTCTCACTCTCTGATCAACAAAGTTGCGCCTATACGCCTTGTACGTAAAAATCCGTCTCTCGTTTGTGACGTGGCAGACAAAGCTTCTGGCAATGCCCCAGTGCCAATCCAGAAGTCTAGAACGTGCTCTGCGCGTAAAACTTCATCTCCCGTCTGTGACGTGGCAGACAAAGCTTCTGGCAATACCCCAATGCCAATCCGGAAGTCTAGAACGCGCCCTACGCGTAAAACTTCGTCTCCTGTCTATGACATGGCAGACAAAATTTTTGACAAGGCCTCAGCGCCAATTCGGAAATTTCAAACGCGCCCTGCGCATAAAAATATATCTCCCATCTATGATGAGGCAGATGAACCCTTGGATCACATCAAGGGAAAACGAGTGGCGGATCTCCCAACCGCTAGGCTTATACGCCCACAAGAGAAGAAGTTGTCCACTCTACAGACTACGTGGACTTTTCCTATTTTACGAGAACCTGTGCCAAAATCCAAATTGTGCCAGGAAAGGTCTATTCGCATAAAGACTCTTCTTACGGGAAGATACGCTCCTCAAACAGATGATGGATTATATGTCACCCACATGGGTGGACTACTGTATTCCTATGGCCGAGAAAGGGTTATGGTTCCCAATCTCCACAGGCCTACTGATGTAAAAAGGCAGAATAAGCCTTCTTCTTCTTCTGTTAATTCTCATGATTTGCGTGATTTCTTAATCCAGAAACACAAAGACAGGGGTCAAAACTAGGATTCAGTTCCCCTAACTACCAAGCGTGGGGAGATCATGTGGGAAGTAGCATCAACACCTAATATCGTCATGACATATGGGCTACATAAAAAATCTGTCTTTATTGTTCCACTGACTCACAATGATCAGCATCAAATAACCTTCAGTCGAATGAGGAATAGACCGATTGTACAAGAAGAATTCCATGAGTCTGAAGTTGGAAGAATGCAAATCCACAGATATAGCCCACAAGCTTTAAAGATTATGCAAAACATGGGTTATGATTTGAAGTTGAATCATGGCCTCAATTATGGAAAAGGCAGACGAATACCATTGCATAGTGATCCTTACTGTCAACGAACTCATTTTGGGTTAGGGTTTACCGTATCTCTTGCAAACTCCAAACCTATAGAGTCTGATCCTGTAATACCAGAGGCAGGTCCTTCTAAATCAACTTCTGTGGACAAAGGCAAACAAAAAGAAGAAGAAGAAGAAGAAGAAGAAGAAGAAGAAGAACCAGACAACGACATATATGGGGGTGGTCTCCCTCAACAAAACAAAACAGCATCCAAAGTTGGGGGTAGAATTCCCTCTGAGTTCGAAGATGCTGTAACTATGACCATCTTCCCTGAAGATCGTACGACTCAGGTATCGGAAGCTCGAAAGCCAAAGGGGACTTTATCCTTCAATGAGGATGACATTATTGAAATCTTTAATATATTGATGAAGGAAAACAAACTTCGGCTGCCCAACATCAGATACCCTGAAAAGGCTGGCAAGGTCGATGACCCAGAATATTGTCTCTTTCATCGGTACATTCATCATCCCACGAAGGCATGCTATGTGCTGAAAAGGAAAATCTAGGAGTTGATTGACGCCAAAGTCATCACTTTGCATTTATAACGAGAAGACGGTGTCTCTCCATATGAGCAACCTTCAGGACTATCCCCACTCAGAAAATCACTTCCCGGTAAATTTTTCGGACATGGGTTCACGTCCAAACTGTTTTTCCCCCAGTTGAGTTTGCCATGTCCAAGTGACCTCTGAGAAAACCTCTCAGGTTGCTTCTATCGATCAGTTCACGTTTATATTACCTCTGAACTATGTCTCTCCACTTTCTCTAGCAGGATAAATCTATCACCACAAAAATGGTCATTCCTATATTACCTCTGCCTTATTTTTCTTTACCCCGGAGAGTCATATCTTACCACGTTCACATTACCTCTGAGTAAGATATTTTCAAAACTTTTCCATGTCCACATTACCTCTGAGTGAAGTTCTCCTCTTCGACTTCCTACTATCACGTTCGTATAACTCCTGATAGTGCTAGTCGTTGCAGCTTACTATCTGGGACGCCATGGGTAATAAGTCCACAACCCAGAAGTACAAATCAACTCTTGGTTCTTCATACCCAGCAAGTGCCTATGTGCAATATTTCCTCGATCGTCGAAGATCGAGAATCATATTCTATCATGTTCATATGACCTCTGGATTGATCAACAATTTGGCATCCCCAGCAAGCGCCTATGTGCAATATTTTCTCCTTCGCTATAAATTCTTGCAAAGAGCCATCATCAGTATCCAAAAGTCCCGGATACGCAATGGATGATGGATCCTCAAAATTCTTCCCAGCGGAGCAATCATTAGGTCTACTTGTACACTCCCGCAATGACTATTCAAACCAATCTCATTAGACGCTAGCCATATTCATATTACCTCTGAGCCATTAATTTCCCCAGCGGAATAATCCTTTGGTCTATCTTCATGTTGGGATAGACCACACTCAACGAATTACTCCTCAATAAGTTTTTCGGATATTAGTTCATTTTTATATTACCTCTGAACTACTGTCATAATATTTCTCTCGGGCTGAGTTTGTCATGTTCATATTACCTATGAGCAAACCTTCTGAGTTTTGGCTATCAATTTTCATGTCCATATTACCTCTGATATCGGTTGTCATCTCAGCTTAGCACCCATACTTAACTCTAAGTACGCCAGTGGTGTTAGGTCCACAAAAAACTGCCACATTCATATTACCTCTGGCAGGACTTATCTTAAACTTATTACTTGTACTCTCGTGCACAAGAAGTAATAGGTCCACACAAAAAAACCCTGTGGGATGCCCGCAATGAAAACAAATTATTCATGTTCATATTACCTCTGAACTATCCTTATTTTCCCCAGCAAAGAAAGAGTCAGTCCATATTTATCCCCACAGAGTCATATTTTACCGTGGCTATATTACCTCTGGCAAGACTTGTCTCAAACCTATTACTTGCACTCTCGTGCACAAAAAGTAATGGGTCCACAAGAAAATCCCCAGCAGGATGTCTTCGCCAGCCACAAAAACCTATCATATCCATATTACCTCTGATAGGGCTTGTTTTGAACTTATTATTTGTACTCAACGTGCACAATAAATAATAAGTCCACCAAAGATCCCCCAGTGGGATGTCCTTAAACAAACATGGTATCGTACTACGTCCATATTACCTCTGGTACGATGTCCAAAGTTTGCACAAACAATCATAAAGAAATTGAGGGCCCTTATATGATTGCAAATAGCGCTTACAGATTAGTCAAGCCTAATAAAAATTTGGTAATGGCTCCTATCAACAGCAAATTCCTGAAGAAGTACTACACTTGATCTCCTTTGCTTAACGAAGTATGATGAAGATCTTATTCTGACGATACCATGCACAAAGGTTAGCTGGATCATATTCTATCAAATTTATATAACCTCTTAATGGATATGCTTAACTAATTTATAAACCTATCATATTCATATTACCTCTGATAGTGTTTGGTATACAAATTTAGTTGGATTATATTCAATCAGGTTCATATTACCTCTGAATAGATTTACATTCAGCAAAACCTTAATGAAAGTATGTCATGTACATGATACCTCTGATATCACTTTCATCTTAGCCTATCATTTATATTCTAAAGTGATGGGTCCACAAAGTCAGAAAATGTATCTTTATTATCTCTGAGAAATTACAGGAGAAACAAAAAAATACATCATTGGGGAGGAGCAGTTAAATCCCTAATCTATTGCGCCAAAGCAGCCATCCTCTCATTCTTGGAGTTTAAAATGTTAGTGCGAGCCAGCTCCAGCCTTGCTTTGTCATTGTTCAAGCGAGAAAGTTCAGACAGGGAATTAACAAAACTTGCGTGGATGACACCCGCATGTGTCAAGTTCTGTTGAGCTGTCTTCACTTGGCCCACAAATACATCACGAACTGCCGATGCCTTGAGAAGCCTCTCCCTTGTCTGGGCAAGTTCAGCTTCCAATGCTTGAACCCTCACTTCGTATCCCTCACATTCTGCGCAGCACTTGGTCAGCTGAGGAATACTCTCCACCAGTACTGCCTGCTCTTTCTCCATCTCTTGTTATTGTTCCTGGATGGATTTGTTTAAATATTCAATCTGCTGAGCAAGTTCCGCAGTTAGTGAGTCGTACTCAGCTTGAACCAGGTCATCGATACTGCCTCGGAATAGTTGCAAATATTCGTTAATGGGTTATTCTAAACCATTAACTATTTGCTCTAGCGCATCAGCTCTTTCAGCGTCATTAAAATTTCTAATCGACGCTATAGTGAGGTTGGAGGACGTCTTCAGAGCATCAAAGCCTAGATTCTTCTCTAGCACCATGGATATCAATTCTTTCAAAGTGCTGTAGAATATGCTAGTATATTGTTTAACTAGCGTAGAAAAGATCGAATTTATGCTGGGAGTGGCAGCAATATCAGTAAATATCCTATCCGGAAGGACTGTAGAGGATGTTGCCACAATCGTTGCTTCAACAGATGGCATGATAAAAGAAGAGATACCAACAATAGTTGAAGTTGCTGGCATGCTCGACAAAGGAGGCACGGTCGAGATAGTGGGTTCATCTTCCTCTGATGTTATTTGAACTGCCACTGGCGGGATGACACCCGAGAATATTGCGGATGAAATATCGGCAGTTTCAAAATATGCTTCGTCGACGTCAGGTGCCGCCGCTTCATTGGCTAGATTCGCAATAAAATCAGAAGTTGTGTCAACTCCGCCCTCCCCAGAGATGTCTTCGCCTGAAAATAAGATAAAAAAGAAAGTTAATATCAATTTGATGTTAATTTTCCTAAAGAAAGCGTGAAGACAATATTTACCCATGGCCGATGGTATGTATGTTGCGTCTACAGCCTGTATAGCTAAATCATTTCTTAATGATGCTAAACAAGATGTCATACCTGGAGAAGAGGGTGCACCAACTGACGTTTGAGGGTAGTCATCCCAGTCGTCACCCAGATCCACTCGAGGTTCATCGGGTGGAATCTCGCTTGAGATACTTACAGACGAAGGAGGGGCTAGCCCCATTTGTCTGAGCAAAGGTATATGGATTCTTATTACGCTCGGCCTCGAAGGTGATCTAGAAGCACTACCAGTAACAGTGGTAGCAGCAGCAGTTGAGGGCAAATAATCTCCAGCACTATCAGCTGGAACTATGCAGGTTCCCTCTCTAAAAGACGAAGGACCCCTGATCAATGAATCATCCCCAATAGGGGAAACAATAGGCTCACTCCTAGAGGCCCCCTTGGTGGAAGTCCTTTTAGGACCTCTGGTAGTCAGCTTCTTCTTGCTGGGTTTCAGAGTGGAAGCCTTTTGTTTATTGGAGATTATGAGAGGCTCTGCTGGCGGAGCTATTATGCCTCTCGGTATAATCAGCAAATAGTCTTCTGCACCGGTGGTTTCATCACCTTCATCCGAGGAAACAGACGGTATCTCTTCTCTTCCAGTGGACCTATGGGAGGGCATCCTGAAACTTCTACGTACATCGAAATCACGATGGAAGGTATTAATGGACGCATAAAACTGCGCATACGAATGGAGAATACGCAACTCCATGGAGAGAGAAGTCGCGGGCACAGCAAAGGTTGCTCCGGTATAACCCATGATGAAATATCGCCATCCTCTAGCTCCATCAATAAGTCCACCTTTGAACTTGAAGCTGGTGATAGGATTCCCCATGTGCAACTGGTCGTACCCAAATTGCCTGGCGAACCGGCTGGGCAGATAAGGCTCCAAGTAGCAGTGGTCCTCACTTCTATACAGTAGATGGGAAGGTCTAATGCAGACCAACCAATAAAAGGCTTCAGGAGAAAGAATAGTCTTCTCCTGACCTGCGTCCTAAAGTTTCGTCCCCTGTTGATTGATATGTACATGGGGGACGATGCAGAAGAACTTCCAACTATGGACAAAATTTAGTGCTAGCCGACAGTCTGTGACGCTAGTCACATTCCAAGAAGAATTCCTGTAATTCATTAGGAAGTTATTGCCCGAACCACTGGCCGATCCGGGAGACATCACTTTGGTGTTGTGAAGGATTAACCATCCCATCAGATATAGGAATGATAATTCTACTCTGGGAAATCCTTCACGCTGTGTATCATCAGCCAGCAGTCCATCAGTAATGGCCCTCAGGCCAGCTTGAATTCTGCACACCATGGCAGGGAACAGGCCCAATCTCGCTCCAAATACCAAACGCACTGCGGGCCATAAGGTGTTGCGATGAATGCGATCCGCAGATAGGATACCAGGCACCACCCATCGGCGTAGCCAAACAAAAAGGAAGCCAGCCAGTTGATCGTCTCGTGACAGAGGCTTTCGGTAATGCCTTATATAGCTGTAGGCTTTGGTTCCTGCAGGATAACCCTCTATCTCTTCGTTAAGAACATAATCTTGAGCCCCCGCATCTTCAATGAGATCATCGACTATGTTGGCACTAAGCATGCTCAGAAGGTTTAAGGGTTTATCTCTGCTATCTACAATCTTGTCCTGCTTAGCATTTCTAGCCTGATGGAAGAAGAGGTAGGATACCCATTTGTTGATATGGGCCAAATCAGAGGGCTCTTTATAGAAGGTGGTGTATGCAAGATAGTGGCTCATCAGCTCCTGGTACACTGCTACTGCCCGAGGGTTTGTATCCTTCAGCTCCCTGTTTGTGAAAACATACTCTTCATAAGGAGTGACTCCCATTGGCAGCTTTGAGATATCTGCCATCTCATGAAGGGCTAAACCCAACTCACCTAGCAGAGTGGCGAAAGTCCCGGTGAGTGAGTTATATCGCTCCATCAAAGCTAAGAACAAGTTAGGGTTGAGAGGCAGCCCAACACTAGTGGCACTCACAGCCGCAAATAAACCAATACTTTCCAGCTCCGTCTGGAAGTACTTCAGGGCCCAGGCAGTTAAACTGGCCCATCGAAGATTCTGGGGGCTAAGCCATCCACTGGTGCGAGGGTTAACCTTGGGGTATACTCCTCCCTGCCCCATAAAGTCATTACAGAAAGTCGCTATTTGAATCGGCTGGATCAGTGAAGTGTCTTCACTCGGGACGCTGCCCGACAGTAATCCTCTGAAAGGCATGACAGGGCATGAAGGACTGCTCACAAAGGACCCTCGGTTCAATCCTTTCTTATAAAAGATCTTCTCCGACTGGCCGTGAAGATCGGGAGTCAGAGTCCACACCATCTTTCTGTGATGGGTGGCATGGAAGAACGCTGAGATAGGGTAATCTCTAGGCATCCTTGGCAGATACATGACCGTGCCCTCAGCAAAAAATACCCAATCTTCCTTCTTGGGCTTAGTCTGGGATTGTTTATCGATAACATCCCCAAATAAGAAACCTGGTTTCTTATATTCAGTGTCGTCTATATACGTCAGGGGCTCCCCACTGATCATACTCAGCAACATTTATTCTCCTTAGGCGAAGATCAGAGTTCCCCTTTCTTAAGGATACTCGTTTCCAGATATGGGGAATGTCACATGGGACAAGTCCTCCAGATAATTAGAATTCAGCATCCCAGCAGCAGAGCCCATCACTTCAGCCAGAGGAGGAATCTGTAGGTCCACTGCAAAAAGCAAGAAAATAAGTCAGTTTTACGCTAGACGCTACAATCTTGCAGTATACGCCAAAACTTGACAGTCTGAGTTTTTACGCCAGACTGCAAAAATTTGATTTTTTATGCTGGAATTTACTTCCAGTGCGTAAAAACTCAAAGTTGGCAGTATACGCCAAAACCTAACAATCTGAGCTTTTATGCCAGACTGCTAAAATTTAAGTTTTTATGCTGGAATTTACATCCAGCATGTAAAACTCAAAATTTGCAGTATACGCCAAATTTTGACAGTCTGAGTTTTTACGCGAGACTGCAAAAATATGGAGTTTTACGCTGACATATTAGAAATGTGGGCGTATTGTTGCGCATACACGTACAACGTGTGCAGAAGGTCCTCTATTTCTCTCGAAGTCTTTACCTGTGATGCCCGGAGCGCAGCTCGACGGTGGAGCACTTCGTTCAGAACGAGGCTCACTTGGCCTAGTAGGGGTTGCTCGTGCTTGAGCAGAGGAGCGAGATGAGAAAGCGACTTTCTTTTCCTTAGAGACAGAGGCCTGTTTTGGTGCCATGGCAAAACTCAGAGTTCTCAGAAAAGAGACGAAGACGAAGAGTACTCAGAAAGAAAGGGTTTTGCAGAAACAGATGAAGGGTTTTTCTCTCAAGACCTTGGGCTATTTATAGAATTCAGATAACTCTTCGAATCCTTAACCGAATCCGATCTTATCTGATCAGTTATGATTTGGGACCACATCAACCTATCATTGAAAAGGAAGACAGGTCATCATGCTACGTAACAGATCACAAATTTTATGCTCAGGAGCTACAGATCTACAATTTTATGCTCAGATGCTATAGATCTATGGTTTTACGCATTACGCGTGACAGATCAGTCAGCAGAATACGTATATATATTAATATGAGTTTTACACTCGAAAAAGTCAGTTATAATTGACCACTTCATGCTTCATTCAAAGTATTTCAAATTACAAGAAATTTGAAAACTTTGAAGGGGGTCTTGTAGAAGCATGAAAAATACGCTGGGGAATTATACGCGTAAAACCCCTAACATACATGAAGCCCGCATAAAACAGAGCTTAAGCACTGTGTGGCGTAAAATATAACTTCAGAGCTGCCCGCATAAAGCAGCGCTTCAAGGGTGTTTTGGCGTAAAAGGTTGCTACACCTCCCACCGGCGTAAAATACGTTTATTTTTAATGCAACGTAAATTCATACGAGGAACTCGTCGTTTTCCTCGAATGAATCTGTCAGACATAACAGTAAACCTGACTCCTGACAAAAGTACTATACGACGACCGAGAGGACGGCTGTAATGATGATTCTGCACAGAGGTCCAGGCTATCGTTTAATGACATATCCTTGATATAATTCATTTTTACGCATTCAAGGAATACGTTGCCTATTCTACACAGGTGGAGACGAGCTTTTACGCTCAAGATGAGACGAAATCAGACGTTACATCAAAAGTTGTTTCTCATACAGAGCTCGAGGCATATCTTTGCATTTAATATACGAGATGGGGGCATATCTCTGCATTTAATGCACGAGATTTTGTTCTATCCTTCAAATTTTGTCATGACGGGGAAGAGCTAAAACTGGGACTAATACGCTCACATCACCATCCTTATATTTTATGCCAACTAGGCTATTTTCAACTATAGGAGTACGTCGTATGCTATCTCCTCGAAATACGCCAACTCGGCCATATTTGCCAAGGTATGTGATAAGGCTATTTAGCCCAGAATACGCTCGAAACCTCAGTCGTGATGGATAATTGGCTATTTTACGCTGGTTATCTACTATTCATGGACTATCAAGTTTTACGCAGAGTTTGGCTTTTACGCAAACAAGACAGAGTATGGCTTTTACACCAATAAGACAGCTATTTGGCTTTTATGCCAAGGAGACAGGTATTTGGCTTTTATGCCAACCATCTTTACGCAGGGGCTGTTACCTACGTGGCTTTCATGTCATGATCTTCGAGAAGCAGTTATACGCGTTACCTTATAAAGAGATATGTGTCACACGCAGATTCGGAAGATTATTTATACGCAGGTAGCAGTTGTCATAACCGCAGCATAAAGGAGGCAGTCTTCTTCACAGCTAGGCTTTTACGCCAACTAGGCTTTTACGCCTACAAGACAGTTATTTGGCTTTTACGCCAACCATCTCTACGCGAGAGGCAGTTACCTATGTGGCTTGCATGTCATGATCTTCGAGAAGCAGTTATACGCGTTACCTCATAATGGGACACGCGTTATACGCAAATTCAGGAGATCATTCAGACGTGGGTAGCAGTTATTATAACCGCCGCGTAAAGAGTGCAACTCTCTTCACAGTTTGGCTCCTACGCCGACTGGATAGTTACTATGACTGAGCACTATAAATAGAGACCTCCGGTCACAGGAGATCAGGGGGTAGAAAAGGGTCGAGAGGAGAGAACATAGATCAGAAAGGAGAGAGGAGATACAAATTAGGGCAGATCGAAAGAGGATCAGAGAGCAAAGACAGAGGGTTTTAGTTGTCTACTTTGGCAACGAGAATTCAATTCTACCTGCAACCTTTGAAGCTTCTTCTTCTTTTTCTACAATACTTCTTCATCATCGTGTGGTCCAAGGGACAAAGTGATCGACCGCAGATCAGACTCCTATAGCAATTTTTCCCCAAAATTATTTTTATTGTACTTAATATCCTCATATAGGATTAATTGTACTCTTTATTCTTGTTTGTAAACAAAAAGGTTTCATACAAACCCTCTATTTATTTTTATCTCAAACAAAATAGCAACTCGCCAGGTGAATTTTCAAAACCTATCATGTTCATAATACCTCTGATAGTATTTTGTATACCAGGAGAGTTTAATAGCCTGAGTTTGTAAACCAAAAAGAGCTTTGTACAAACCATTTATTTATTTTATCATTAAACACCCGCTAGACGAGAATCACCATGCCAGCGCTCCCACAGAATGATTGCTTTGACCCATCCGGACGTGATGTCGCACGAGTATGAGCCACGCCCGTGCAAGGTCGTGATTCATTGGCTGGCGGTAAGAGTTCTAAGCCATATAGTCACATAGATTGTCCGAGTACAGCAAAATTTATGAATACATAGGCGATCGGTAACAAGTTCACTGAGTTGACAATAGCAGAGCATTGAATAACACAAGTTGAAGTAAAATAAGTTCTTTATTTGATATAAACAAGTGTTACAGGCGGCGCTTGGCCGAGATTACAATTCGCTCAAATCTCTCTCTGAAATAATAAAAGCGTGCCAAGTGGCTACAATTGTGGAATGATTGTACAGGCGATATTCAGGCTATGTTCTAACATTATGTCTTGTATATTCAATTCCGGACGCAGTGCCCCAAGGCTCCAGAGTGAACTCCTCGCCTTAGCACGCACGAAGGAGGCATCCGCACCGAACGAGGTTCTTCCGTACCCTGCAAACGATCTGGTGGATTATCAGTACGTTGAATGCACTGGTGGGGAGGCTACTCGCCCTCTCGACAAATCCAAACACGCAATATAGGTTCCGTGAACTAACTATTATGTTATCTTTCTAGTTGCCTTAGGATCAGTTTTATGCAAGATTTGAATAGCCTAACTCGTGTGGCAGTGCGTCGTGCGACATGAGAGAAAACACGGCGAGACTTACCAACTTACCAATTTGTCCTTCCCTGTCCAAGGCAAACCAAGTTAATTCAAGCACGAGCATTCATAATGAAAATTCAAGGCAATAGCATATGCAACACAAGTATTGTTATATCAAGATCGTTCAGTTGTTCTTTTGACGCAATGTAATGACTCGCACGTAGATAGCCGCTAAGCGAGGATGACTTATCTATATGAACGTTTGTCGCTGGCATAGCCATAAAGGACCTTAGTCATTGACAGAAATTGAATGCAATGAAAGTACGTGGTGCTCTACAAGCCATCCCACCAATCATGTGAGACTAATACGTTAAGTTCTATCCGGATCGGATCGGACCCGGTGCCCGGGTGACCGCCCGTGGAACGAGATCCGAAGATCACCTTTTTCAAGTTGTCCACGACATGCAAGTCAGGGTATTTCCAAATCCATAACTTGATATGATAATCCATGATTCTTGTTATGAACCGAGCGTTTGCTCCACAAGCTATGATTCTTGGATTCGTTGACATGATTCTCGTTCAGAGGTAAACTTGATATGATTATCATTCAGTTGTAATATGACAGGATTCTCGTTCAGTATTCACTTACCTTGATACATGCCCCTGGTTCGAGGATTACCTTGGTGACCTAACAGTCCCGGATACTTGCAGGTTCAATTGCACAGAAGGACTATTAGATATAGGCTATAGGCTGAGAATACTCAATCACATCTAGAAAAAACTCTATTGTTCATTTTAACTATTCTTCTTTGATATTTATATTTAATCTTTAATTGTCCTTCTTTGAATGCATTATATCATGTGCCATATTGATTCTTTCCTTTTGCTTTGCCTCAGGATGCCGCCTAAGACTCAATCATAGCAGAGGGGAGTAGTTTCTTAGAGATCTGTGACTTCCCGAGGGTCTGCACCAGTCATTTCTCCAGTGATTGGTATATTAGCTGCGTTCGGGGGTCCACCTCCAGCTCAGAGGACTGTTCCGACTGTGTCTGAGGGGCTTCCACCTCTATCTTCCGTGCCGACAGATGCGACTCAGGTGTTCGTATTATTTTACAAGATGTTGGAGGCTTAGAGGGCCCAGTCAGAGACTCACCAGAGGCAGGACAATATATTATGATAGGGTATTAAGAGTGCTCATCAGCTTATCCTTGCTGTAGTAGAGAGAGAAGATCCAATCCAACAGCAAGTTGCCCAGCTTCGGCCGGGTAATATTTAAGACTTCAAGAAGCTAGAACCTCGGGTCTTCAAGGGAATCGAGGGCATCGTCTATGTTGATGATTGGCTCGAGGATATCGAGCATCTCATGAGGGTATCCCATCTTACTGAGGATATGAAGGTTGAGGCAGTAGGACTTCAGCTGTTTGACATCGCCCGCACTTGGTTCAGTAATGAGCTACTTCTTGCTGATGCGGGGTAGTCTTGGGAGGTGTTCAAGGACCTCTTCAAAAGGAAGTTCTTTGCTCGGGCGGACATATTAGACTTGGGGAGGCAGTTTGAGGGCCTTACTCATGGGAGCATGTCCGTGGAGGAGTATACTGCAGAGTTTGGTAGGTTGAGCCGATTTGTGGAGTATTTGGTGAGGGGGCCAGAGGTTCGGGCTATTCGCTTCCGCGAGGGTCTGAACTAGAAAGTGAAGATCCTTATTCCGTCTTTCTATAAGACGTATTCAGAGATACTTGCGGAGTCACGCAAGGTTGAGCGGGAGTTGGGCTTAAAACCCAAGAGAGACCGCAATTCTTTTCTGGGGGCTACTAGCAGTGCAGTGACTACTAAGCGTCCTCATTTCCAGTCTAGGCCTTTTCAGCAGACACAATAGCACCAAACTCCAGCTAGGGCACCATTTCACCAGGCACCATAACAACAATAGAGACAATCACAATAAGCTTTCTGCCACTACTGCAAGAAGTCCGACCACATCTGGAAAGTTTGCAGGAACATGTTGGGAGTTTGTCTGTTTTATGGTGCCAAAGGACATCAGCTGAGGGATTATCCTTCCAACCATTGTCGTGCAATTCAGAGAGCAGCCCCAGCTCAAAGAACACATGCGAGGCCACCTGCAGTATAGCCGAGGGACCGCCACTTCCGACCAAGCAGCAGCGTTATTCCCAGCAATAATATCAGGGAGGTGCACCTCAGGGACAAGCATTTATTATGACAATCGAGGAGGCCGAGCCCACCAGCGATATCATCGTAGGTTCTGTTCTTCTTGATTCTATTCCAGCTTTAACTTTGTTTAATAGTGGTGCTTTCCATAGTTTTGTATCTGTTTCTTTTGCTCTGAAGCATCATTTGGTAGCTGAGTCTTTGCTTAGGACTTGCAAGATCATGACCGGGGAGGCATTATCCTAGTTAGTAATATTTTTAAGGATCGGAGAGTTACTCTGGGAGACCGGGAGCTGAGTGCGTGTCTACTTGTAATGCCACTTTCGAGCTACAATATTGTACTCGGGATAGATTGGTTGAGTAGGCACCATGCTAGTATAGATTGCAAAGGAGGTAGAGTTTTGTTTAGCCCGCCAGGAGTTCCAGAGTTTGAGTTTGCTAGAGGAGCTACATAGCAAAGATAAGGCATTATCTATGGAGCTATGGTGGAAGACAAGGAGTTACCATATCCTTTGATAGCAGAGTTCTTGGATGTGTTTCCTGAGGAATTGCCAGAATTGTCGTCAGATCGAGATATTGAGTTCTCTATAGACTTAGTGCCAGGTGCGGAACCAATTTTACAGCATGTCTATAGAGTAAACAACAATGAGCTAGTTGAGCTGAAGAAGCAAGTGGATGAATTACAGGATAAGGGATTTATCAGATCCAGTTCTTCACTGTGGGAAGCCCCGATATTGTTTGTACCGAAGAAGGATGGATCGGTGTGCATGTGCATCAATTCCATGGTATTGAATAATCTCACTATCAATAATAAATACCCATTGCCACGGATTGATGACCTATTCGATCAGTTGAGTGGCGCCAAGATATTTTCCAAGATAGACTTGAGATCAGGCTACCATCAGGTAAAAGTAAAGCCGAAGGACATTCCGAAGACTGCTTTTAGGACTCGGTATGGCCAGTATGAGTTCATGGTGATGTCGTTTGGGTTAACTAATGCCCCAGCGATATTTATAAATTTGATGAACAAGGTGTTCCACCAGTACCTTAATAAGTTTATGGTGGTGTTCATCGTTGACATACTGATATACTTAAGGTGTCTCGGTGTCTATGGAAGTCCGACACGAAGAACGCGATGCTCTCCTACCTCCGAGTAAAGCACCAAAATTAGGGGGCTAAGGATCAAGATCTTCCCTGATAAACTCCTCGGGTAGAAGGGTTGCAGCCTGCGGCATCCTTCCCAGGAAAAGGAGGAAGAAGGCAAAGAGATAAAAGTTCTCTCTCTCCCCTGCCTGCCTATTTATAGGGTCCAAAACTGCGTGAGGGGATCGAGACAATAAACTGAGCGGTTAAATAATACATACACACACACACACACACACACACACACACACAGAGGCATACATAGAATTAAGCAATGAAACAAACACGTGGAGTGCACCGGACCCGTATCACGCTCATTCTATGATACGCTTGCGATACGGCTCCACCACATAACCAAACGCATCCCGAAGGACACGAGCAAGTCTAGAATACTAATTATGAATAATACGAACAATTATATAATCAACTACGTGTTCGTGTCAAGAAGTGACATCCATAAATCCCCGTGTCGGAGGAAAATATAAAACCCCTAATTTTAAAAACCATATTAATTATTTAATTTATTTATAGTATTTATTAGTTAATTAGAAGATATATAATTAATTTAATTTTTATTTCTAGGTGATTGTGCATTTAGAGATTTATGGAGCAACGCGTAATTTTACCTTAATTTATTTCATGTAGGAGACCTTGTGGATGGTTGATAGATTTATTGTATGCACTAATATAAATTTCTAGAACTTTATATATATATATATATATATATATATATATATATATATATATATATATATATATATATATATAAAGTTTATTAAAACAAAATAGAAAAGAAAAGAAAAGAAAAAAATAAGGAATAAAAGAAAGAGAAAGAGAAAGAAAAAGAGAAAAAAAAGAGAATTTAATTAAATAAACTAAACCCTTAATAACCTAACTCTAACCTGTACCCGCTAACTACCCTACCCAAACCCGATAGAGAAACCCACAGCAAGAGTAGCGGCATAAACACCCCCCCCCCGCGCGCGGAAGCCCCCGCTTCCTATATATAGATATATATATAGTTATTATAAAATCCTAACCCTAAAACTACTCCATAACCTGCCGCCGACCACCTCGACCGCCGCCGCCCAGAGATCGCACCGCCGACGTCCGCGTCAACCCCGCGAGCACCGCTGAATCAGACAATAACTTAGCCATGTTCACGCCTGATTCTTGTTCCATCGCTCGACCAAACTCGACCCTGTCTTCACCGGTACGTTCACAACCTATCCCTCTCCCAATACTGTGTATTAGTTTACTTTGAACATCGTGTAACCCTAGGTGAAAACTGAGCCAAAGTTAGAGAAAAATGACATCTTTTAATTCTAAAAAAACTATTGTAACCATCAATGTTTACGGACTCGTATCTCCCACCACAAAGATTCGAACTTAGTTTTTCTTCTTGCTATGGAAAGACCACCTAACCGAGATTATTTCCTGTCAATTACAATATTTTATTTGATGTTGTATGCGGAATTAAATCGGATTAAAAATCACAAAAAAAATATGTTTTTCAAACTTCAAAATTTATGATACGGAGCGCGCCCCGCCAAACGGGACCACCCCGTCGTGTACCAAGTGCACCGAAAGGCACGCATGGTATCCCAAGACGTGTGGGCTTTCGCAAAAACTGATTCGGACGCGTGTGCGCGTCAGAATCAGCCCGTATCCGCAAAAAGTCCCTATATCACGACTTTTGCAAAACCCTGCACCATTTATTGTAAGCCCATCAGAATACGACGAAACTTATGCCACTAGACTCGTGGTATTGCGCTGGTCCTGTGACCCAATTTTTACGTAATTCTGAGACAGTTGACCAAGCCGCCTACTCTGGATTGGGACCACAGTTGACTTTTTGGACGAAATTGTGTTCGACTCACCGGAATCCAAAATTGGACATACTGTTGAGTTCGTACTGACGTTTAGAGTTTGTTTGACCTATAATTTATCCTATTTAGAGACCTTTACCCCTGGCATGCTTTTTGGTGCAAAGTGGGCCACATGTGGACCCCGCTTTGACCCAAAATTATCGTTTTACCCCTGTGTCCAAATTGGACGAAAGGGTAGTATTTTCTAGCTATCTCGCTGATTCCGAAAACGTTGGTGATGTCTATTGCAGCATCCGAAGACGTTTATTCGGAGGCCTTAGTTCCTGATCCCGTGTCCTTGACATCTGGACGCTTACTCTATACAGATTGCTTGCCAGACAAGTATACCTTGCCATTGTACTGTTATTTATATTCCATATATTGCATGTATCTTTATTTCTGTCTATTTAGCTCATTTATTTTAATTGCTATATAAACTGCGCATCCAAGGAAACTTGGGTGCAGCGACGGTGACGTCGTATTCTGTTTTTATTATGTATATGCATATGGACCTACTTTATGAGACCACCCCATTATCATGAGGTATTTATGTTTTATTGGCCATGACACTGTTCTTACACGAGTGTGAGTCACATGTAGGATACGGACTTGCGTACTCGGCTGGTCACTAGTACGTATAGGTCGTACGATGGATAGGGATAACTGCTGATAGAAACTTTGCATGCTAGTAGACCTGGTAGTTATTAGAGGTATTATCATGTCATGGATGTGACATGCTTAGAGCATGGGGTGGGGAGAACAACAAGTAAGGTACTTGGGCTCTTTTGTACTTTCCTTGTGTATCCCGTACGCTCAGCTGGAGATGCGCGGTCATGATGACCACTATATATTATATATTATCAGGCGGCCTCTGGCGTCCAAAAGACGACATGCTTTTTAGGTCCCTGAATCTCCGAGAGAATCATGCCAATCCCATTTTAGCCAGATAGCCCACTTGTTGGAAAGTTGTTCTCAAACTGCATTCACATAGATAGTTAGGCAACCCATTGGATGTTTATTTTCAGTACTTTATTGGCATGTTTATATGTATCTTGTTACGTCCCTCTGAGGACCTGGTCCCTTTCCAGATATAGACGAACAGGAGTATCCACAGGAGTATGGACCCGGACCTGACGCTTCTTATCAGACTGAGGAGGTCTTACCTTCAGAGTATCTTTGATTCATTGCAGCTGTTAGAGATTCTAGTTGCTATTTCTTTTGGACATTTATCTTATATTAGAGTTGATCTGATCTTCTCTCATTTAGTAGTTTTAGTATAGTCGATTTGCAGTGGATTTATTTTCATCCGACTATTATACTTTGAGACTTCCTATTTGATATTCAATTATTTATTTCCTATTTATTTATTTGTGTTGTGAATGAGATATAGATTGCGTGTGACTTGTTGACAGTATATTACCACTGGTGGATTTAATATTCATGTACAACGTACGAGTGTGTATAGTTTCCATATATTGGAGTTTGTATACATACGGCTGACGTGTTACGTATTCCTAGTTCCTACGTATTTTAGGACTGGGCGTGACAGAAAACCCTAAAAAATAACCCGTATCGCCAAATTGACGAGATACGGCCTACACGTACCCAATTGTGGACACGACACTGGTCACAAATAATCAATCATGTGTCATATTGATCTATTTGACTAATTGACAAACACCACATGTGCCAATCTCAGAATTCTCCCAAAATTGACATAAAAACACACATAACTTCTACCATAGGTCTCCTATGAACCTAATTCTAATTCCCATGGGTAGCCTATGCATGTGGGATAATTTCTCATGGTTAAATATCATATTTAGAGTCTACTAAGAGAGAGAAAACTAAAATATACCTATTGAGAGATGGATTCTTAATAAAAATCCCTAAATATAGAGTAAAGTTTGGAGATGGAGAGGAGAAGGGAAAGTAGGAGAAGATAGAATATGAGAAAGGAGAGGGTGTTAGAGTACTTACAAATATATGCTCTGATACCAAGTGAAGTTTGGAGATGGGGAGGAGAAGGAAAAGTAGGAGAAGAGAGAATATGAGAAAGGAGATTACAAGGGCCTTAAATCCTAGGTTGCATCTCATGTCTATTTATATTGATATGCAATACACCCACAATTACTATTATACCCTCATATGATAAATAACAAAATAAAATAACTCTAACATATAGAATGTAGCCTCCTCCTTGTAGATCTTGGCCTCCTCTTTGTTGATCTTTGCTTCCTTCTTATAGATCCTTGTTGTAGAAGTCTCCAATGAAGAATAGGGAAGGAATTTGGGAAGAAATTTGTGAGAGAATGAAGAAATTTGGAAAGGTAGAAATTCTAGATCTAATGCAAATAAAAAATAAGAAGAGACACTCTCTCTCCTTCCTCCTTATGTGGTCGGCCCTAGCTCCTCTCCCAAGCCATTATGAAATATCCAATTTATCCCTTGGGGCCTTTCGTGAAGAAATTAATTAAGGAGAGAAGGTTCTAGTCTAATGGTTTGACTAATTAATTCATCCTCCTAATAAATGAGCCTAATTATTTGGCTCAATCTAAACCAAAATAAAATGTTGGGTTCATGCATCTAATCTAATTTATTAGGTCTACTACACAAGTCTAAAATAATCTAGCATCTAACAATCAATAAATAATACAACAAATAAATAATACACATGCATAATATTTAAATATAATAAATCCTAAAATAAAAATATTCGTGTCAATTACCAAACTACCCTTGATTGAAAAAGTGAGGGTGACAGTGACAGGTCTACCTAGATCCCCAGCTGACAAGGATGCTATTTTGGTAATAGT
Source organism: Iris macrosiphon (assembly GCA_036927795.1). Taxonomy (NCBI): domain Eukaryota; kingdom Viridiplantae; phylum Streptophyta; class Magnoliopsida; order Asparagales; family Iridaceae; genus Iris; species Iris macrosiphon. The sequence continues at coordinate 145,148,724 of JAYESA010000006.1, read as the reverse complement.
TGACCGACTCACAAAAGTTGCTCACTTTCTTCCTTTCAGGATTGGCCAGTCCACAGAACAATTAGCCGAGATATACATGAGACAGATTCTAAGATTACATGGAGTGCCGGTCAGTATAGTCTCGGATAGAGATTCAAGATTTACTTCTCACTTTTGGCAGAGTCTTCAAAATATCCTAGGCACCCGCCTGAAGTTTAGTACGACATATCACCCCCAGACAGATGGTCAGTCGGAATGAACCATCCAGACTCTAGAAGATATGCTTTATTCGTGTATCCTTGAATTTAGTGGTTCGTGCGAGGATCACTTATACCTGATAGAGTTCTCTTACAATAACAGTTTCCAGGCCAGTATCCAGATGGAACCCTTTGAGGCATTGTATGGCAGGAAGTACAGATCCCCTGTAGCTTGGGATGATATTGGCAAAAGAAAATTGCTTGGTCCTGAAATGATAGCCCAGACAGTTAAAGTAGTCAAGCAAGTCCGAAAGCATCTTCAAGTAGCACAAGATCGCCAGCGTCATTGGACCAATTCACATCGGCGACCTCTTGAGTTTTCTATCAGCGACCATGTATTCCTTCGGATTTTGTCTACCCGTTAAGTCATCAGATTTGGTGTACTGGTAAAGCTTAGTCTGTGGTACATAGGTCCGTTCGATATTCTCAAGCGAGTAGGAGATATTTCCTATCGTCTTGCTCTTCCGCCGTCGCTTTGTGAGATATATAATATTTTTTATGTATCACAGCTACGACGGTATATACTGGATACAAGCCATGTCCTAGATCATTCGAAATTGGTTGTTGGTACCGACCTTTCGTATGAGGAGAGTTCTGTATCTATTTTGGACCGGAGAGAGAAAATTCTCAAGAACCAGACCATTCATTTAGTCTGAGTTGCTTGGGGGCATCACTCACCGGACGAGTCAACTTGGGAGCGCGAGGATGATATCCGAGCTCGATACCCGTATTTGTTTGACTCGTGAGATATACTTGTTTGTATATCCCGTACCCTGATATTGTCTTGTGCATGCTTGCCTTATTCTAGATAGTTTATAGCTTGTGATTAGCACTCGTACCATGATGCTTGTTTTATTGCCTGATTATTATAGTCTCCTTGCTAGATCCTGTGCCTTATTGAAATTTCGAGGACGGATTTTTTCTAAGGAGGTGAGAGTTGTGAGACTTATCTCACTATCGCATATTTTTTATGTTTATATCTTGTATATGTGTGCTATTGTCAGAAGAAGGCACATAATCCTAACAGATCGGCTCAAAGATAGAATTAAATCTCTTTATTTAATACAGATTTGACAATATGGCAGAGCTCTCCATACGAAAATTACTACATACGTTAACCTGACGAAAACAGACAGTGAATGCGTGTTGAATTCATGCTTCTTATTCAAAGTATTCCAGACTTAGCCAAGTCTAAAAACTTTGAAGGGTCTTGTAGAAGCATGAAAAATCCCTCAATGCGCTCTAGTTTGCAGTCAACAAATAAGCAAGGTACACATAACTACGGTGGACGTATAACAACGGCGGACGTATAACACCCTCAAATATATGACATCCCGAGACGCATACCGCCCTTTGACGCATTGTCCCTACAGTCACATCAGAGCATTGATGACTTTGACAAAATAAACAGTCATTCTGACCGCCTTGAATCCTGCACCGCTGATTAGAATACGTGCTGACAGTTTTGTCATAATTACTTTTGGCAGTATACAGCTGTTCAAATAACACAAATGCAGAAAACGACAAAAGATCCATACGTCTTTGGCCCAATGCGTCCCATACCCTACGTGTTTTATGTGTCTCTGGCCCAATACGTCCTATACTCTATGTGTTCCATGCATCTTTGGCCTAATGCGTTCCAGACTCCATGCGTCCCATAGGTCTCTGGCCCCATTCGGCTTCGACTCAATACAGTTCCTATATGCGGCCTGAATGACCACAGAGCAGGGCGGTCGCACAAAAACCCCTGACACAAATTTTGATATTTGTTAGAAGACCTGACGCCCCACTCATCATCCAGAGATTCTTCGAAATCCATACAGACGATGGCTCAGGAAAAGACAAGTCACATCAGTACATTAATTGCCTCGACAGACAGGCCATGCCACGTGTCCTACGTATGCGGCTTCAAGACCCATGCGGCCTTAACATTATGCTGCTAGAGTGTCCACCTGACCGAGGCCAAACAATAGTACACATGCGGCTTCAAGCCCCATACGGCCTTGTCCACATACGACCAGAGGGTCATTCCAACCAAGGACAAATGAGAGCTTCTATACGACTACAACAGTATGCGGCTCTCGACTCACAAGATTATTTGTTACAACCAAAGACGATTTCTCGCACAGTTAGTGTCACGACCCGCACCCGGTATAGGGGCACGAGAGCATGGGTACGTCCAGCCTACGCCGCAGCGTCGGTGGTAGAACGCTGTCTAGGTCATGTAACTATCTAATCAATCTCACATGAATGTCCAACTCCATAAGGAGACATGGATATCACAAAATAATGCTGGAAATGCTCAATCACATAAACTAAAGCACGATAAGATATCGAAGCAAGCAATGAAATACAAGACAAGTCTAACGACAAAAATAACCATACCTGCAATCAGTAACATCCAATCCCCCAAGTGTGTCGGAAACAAGTCCACTATGTCACAGTCTGAAAAATATATCCAGTCAGGATTGGAACGAAATACACCTCTAACAGCAGTTCCACATATATTGATAAGACTATAATACAGTGTAAAGAAATACAGACAGATATAAAAATTGGCAATAAGGAATACTGAAGCATGGATATACTGGAAACAGAAATACTGGAATAAGGAATACTGAAGCATATAATGTACATCTAGAAATAAAATAGAAATTCAAGTACACGCTAGAATAAGGAACTGGTATGTAAAGGTGTACAATAACAATAACTAGAACATGTGGGGATGCTAGATCAATACACTAGAGATACATATCAAGAATCATCTAACTAAGTATGTGAAATATCAGCATATCATGTGATCGGCTTGGGACTGACAAAACTTATTACATTGGTTAGCGATCATCCCTGAGGTCAGGCTAATCCATCCGGATAGCTATGATGCGAGTAATAGTCAGGCTAACCATATATAACAGTGATAAAGAATGTAATGGTAAGGCTGCACCGACGTGAGGCGTGGGTGAGCTATGATGCATGTAAGGTTGGGTATGATCACATAAGCTACTAATATTTCCCCTTTTTCCCCCAGCTAGCACGATGAATTCCCGATCATGACTCCTCGTGACAGGTCTCAATGATACCAACTCGTGTAAAGAACAATGTCAGAGTCATGTATGCTATACAACAAGAGTTATAGAAATAATCAACATAAGAGAAACTGTCAGAGAATGTACTCGCCTTGGGTCCTTAGCTGGTAACACCAATGTCCTGTTCTCGAATATCGTCTGGATGATCCAACAGTCCTATAGAGATATCATAAAATAATACAACACTGCATCAGATGCTACACTAACACATAATCAAAAATACATCAAACTCAAGGGCTATGCCAGGTAGGGCACTAGTCAACTAGGGTCAAGTGCGTCAAGTTGCACGACGTCTCGTCTGTGATTGCTGTACAATCCGACAGTCGATGATACGGGTCTTGCCAGTACGTTGGTGTACATATGGCAGTCCGCTAACTTTTCACAGGGTCATAGGTCAGGTGTAGTTACGGGGTGTCCGTATTTACACTCAGGTCACCTAAAACATATATATATAAATATTACCAATAATTAAATTAATACATATTTATGGGTATACCAATAATATATATACAAATAGGTATAATAGTATATACACTGAATTATATGCTGTATATATATATATCAATATGTTGAAAATACATATGCCACATTACTACAACCAATATTTGTATAAAACAAAAATATATACTGAATTATATATATAGATATATGTATATATACCAATTACCAAAAAACGTATTTACGTATTTATACACTTATACCAAAATACCAAAATACCAAAATACATATTTTACTACATATATTCTATATGAAAATATACCAAAATAATACATATATGTATATCAATACCTATACACTAAGTATTATACTAATACATACATGTATATATATAAATACATATACACGTACACATACACACACACATATACACACATACACATAATACATATTTATGTATATACATACTATATATATACTAAACTATATACCAAAGAAGGAGGGAAGAGGGAAGCTCACCGGGGTCGGCTGGTGGCCACTGGCCGGAGTCGAGGGGCTCGCCGGGGTGGTAGCAATGGAGATGGTGATGATGGTGGTAGCACAGCCGGGAAGGGAGGTGGTTGTGAATGGAGATGTGGAGTCGAGGGTGGCTGCAATGAGGGAGGAGCTCCGGGGAAGAAGAGCAGCGGGTGCAGTGGTCGTGTGCCGCAAGGGGCCGCCGGGCCGGAGCCGGAGCCGGAGAAGAAGAGCAGCGGGTCGCACCGGGAAGAATGACAGTGGTGGTGGTGGTGGTAGTTCGGTGGAGGAGCCAGGAGGAGGAACGGGTCGGTGTAGAGAGGAGTTGGGGTAGGCTCGGGACTAAGGGAGGATGCAGGGATGAGGTGGTGGTTGATGGAGGTGGTCGACGGGAAAGAGGGAGCTCGGAAGGAGTCGACTGTGAGTTGTCGATGTAGAGTATTGGTGGTGGTTCTAATGGTGGTGGTAGAGGTCACTGGTCGGAGTATCGAGGCGGTGGGATGTAATGGAAGACGAGCGGAGGATGGCGGCTGTCGTGACCGGAGCTACAGGGTCGGAGAGTAGAAGCTCGGTCGGAGGGAGACGAAGTCGAGGGTGGAGGAGCTTCGCCGGGAAGATGCTGAGAGTGGTCGGAGTCGAGCTGCAGTAGCTCGAGGGGGTGATGGCATTGGTGGTGGAGGAGGCTTGAGGAGGAAGATGCAGTCGGTTGCGGTCCGACGAGGAGGTCGGCTAGCAGCTGGGTCGGGTGCTCGGCTGAGTGCAGGTGGAGTAGGAAGGAGCTTCGCCGGGGAAGGGGTCAGGGTCAGCTGACCGGAGATGGCCGAGTGGCCGGGTCGGGAAAGGAAGTGGGATGAACAGTGTGGTGAGGTTTAAGGTTGGTTTTGTGAAGAAAAAATATATGGAGAGGGTACGTTTTTGTATGTAGGAGGAGTGAGGTAACCCCCTAGGAATTAGGGCCGGCCAAGGATTGGGGATGGGTTGCTTTGGGAAGAGTGTTGAGGAATTATAAGGGTGTTGTGTGGTGGGGATGGCTCCATTTTAAATGGATGGCCACGATTCAACATGGGGAAAATGTAAACAAAAGAAAGGAGAGAGGGTGTTGGGTTGACTTATAAACTCCCTCGATTTATTCTGTAGATAGTTAGGGTAGATTTGAAAAAATTTTGGTTTTTGGTAGCAGATGTCGAGGTTTAGAGTGGAGATAATTTTATCTGGTATTTAATTTATTTAATTAAAACCCTTGGCGCGCCCTGTCATTCATAAATTAATCGGAGCCCAATAGCAGCCCATAAATTCCAACGGATTATTGTACTTCTGACTTTACTCGCCAAATTAGGCACTGGACTTTTCCATCACACAAAAATCAGTTTTCGTTGTGCTCTAAATTAATTGCACAATTTTCGAAAATCATAACCCATATTTAATTCCGTGTCGGACACCTGTGTCGTTATCCTAAATTTTGGGATACCAACTTAACCCGTTGAGCCAGACCAACTAAAGGGTCCTAGACTGACTCCAAGCCCCCGCCATTTTTGACCTTTGCGTCATTTTCAGATTTTGACCCCAAGTACCTCCATTTAATTTAGAAGCGCGGGACACTTTAATTCTATTTAACTCGGGGATACCGATTTTCCCTAATCCTATTTTTAATCCCTAATTAATCCCGATGGCCATCTAATTAAACCCGTACCTAACGCACAACACCCTCTCACCATAAAAATTACTAAACACAACTTTCTCCACAATTATTTTTGCGTCATTTTATGTGTTCATGCAATTTCCTGAATTTAGGGGGCTAAGTTGTAATTTAGGGATTTTAGGTGCCCTCATCCTATTGGCCAAAACCAAATGTTGAGGTTACATGTGTGGTGACCGAATTAAACTCACTCCCCTTCTTTTCTCATGAAGAAATAATTATTCTCATGAGAAATCTTGGCCCTCTATTTTGACACATCTCCACCCTCCATCCAACACACCCCTTCCCAAAAAAAGTCTACATCACATCCCTTCCCCCAAGGCCGGCCCTAATCCCCATGTCTTAAAAAAACCCCACCCTACTCTCTCTCCTCCCTCCTCTACTATACAAACCAAATCCTTTTTATTTCCTCTTCTTCATTTCTTCTTCTTCTTTCCTTCTTCTTCCTGGGAAGGCTCCCTCCGGCCAGTGACCCCGACTCCAACACAGTTCCTCCCCATCAGCCCGACTCCGGCGGTGCACCCCGCACCCGACAGCACCTCACTCCGACTTGGGAAGCCCGTACTCCGACTGACCCGCTCTGCCCCTCCAGCACGTTGGCGCAACCAGTCCGGCCTGATGGAGCAGCGCCGCTCTGCCACTACTCCGGCGGTGCCAACCTGCGTCGAGCCGCTCCCCATTGCTCCGGCGGCTGACCTTCACTCTGGCCACGCCGGCGAGACACAGCGAGCCCGTACCCCGCAGCTCGGCCCGCTGCAACCAGCTCCGGCGCAGCTGCTTCCAGCCACAGCGAGCCCGTAGCCCGATACTGCTCCGCCTGTGCAGCCACCCCTCGACTACACACCCCGGCGGCTGTCCCTGCAACCCCCCGACCGAGACTCCCCCGTCCGGTCAACTCTGCAGCGGTTCGAGCTCCCCCAGCACCGCTCAGGTGTGCAACCACCCCGACTACACTGTGCGACCTCTCTCCTCCGGCCTACTCCTCCCATTGCTCCGTCCTACTTCCCCCCATCCGACCTCCTCTGTCCACCATCACCACCACCACCACCACCACAGGCCTCACCATCACCACCATAGCCTGTGCAGCACCCCCGCAGCGACTGTGCGGCTCCCCGTCCGCCCCGTCGATCCCAAACACCCCGGCCACATCCCAGTCGACCCCACGAACCACCACTTCCAGCCATCCCCGTTCCTTCCCTTCGGCCAAAGGTGGTTCTCCAGCCAGCAGCCCCCACGCCAAGGTAAAATACCTCTCCCCCTCTCTATATTGATATATATGGTAATGTGTTTAGTTAGGGTTATTGATATATACGATGTCGTGTACATTAGCTAGGTTTGTGTTTCTAATGGCTGTGTTAATGAGGTGTAGTATAGATTGAGCATGTGTTAACAATAAGAGATTAGGGTTTAATAATGGTTTAGGGTTTATGTCAGAGTTGTTTAATTTTATGGGAGTTTAGGGCTTGATTTAACTAAATACTATGAATATTACACATGGATGGAAGACTACTAGATCAATTAATTAGGGCTTATAAATGATTGGTTACTTACGTGGATTAAAATGATTATTAAATATTTTGCATTGAAGGTTTAGGTTTAGTGTTCGCAAATTAATTATAAAATGATAAAGGATTTCATTGAAGGTTTAGGTTTTGATTTTCAATAAATGTTCGGGATATAGTACATGGTGGGAAATGCCAAACGAATTAATGAGGATTAAATTATGAGGTGAGTTTAAGGTTTGTTCTTTATAAGTTTATAAAACGGATTTGAATGATAGACATTGAGATGTAGGGTTTATCATATTGATTTATGTGCAAGATAATTTGTATAGATGAGCAGTGATTTTGGGTGAAATGGTAATGATGGCTGAGGAAGACTTAATATTTAATAAGTAATTACTGACGAGGAATGGGCATACCTGAACTACTGAACCACATGATGAATATGGTAAGAATGAGGATTGGGTCTGATGATATTATACAGGTGATTGATTGGAGATAGGTATTATTCGGATCAAGGAGCAGAAATTGAGGACTGTGAATTATTAGTTAACTATTTAAGTCAGAGACTGAGTTTAGGTGTAGATGTGTGTAGCATCCCTGTCTGTCGTGGAATAGACTTTGATTATTGGTTGTATCTCATCTCTAGGTACTGCAGGACCTGAGGACTTAGACGCGGTACCGGGACCCCGTCATCAGCAGCCTCGCGCAGGCAAGTGTACCTTGCCACCCTGTATTTCAGATTTCAGATATTTATAGTTCTTTATGTACATTGTGCACGTACTTATGTTGACGCTCGATACTTCACGTCCGGATCACAACCGGGTGCTGGCATTCGTCGTAACGTATTAGAAAAATTATTAGATGCTTAGTAGCACCTCGGTGTACGTACCTGAGTATATCGACACCCCAGGACACACTCATACACTATGATCGTGCCAGATTCTTGTATCCTAATACTGACATCATGACCAGAGACTGGGATGACCTTAGGGTCGCGTCTGTTGAGTTCCTTCCGTGAGTCGAGACTGTTAGATAGAGGTTCAGGTTCAACGCACCACCGTTGACCGCTTGGGAAGGAAAAGACAGTTACTAGACGTTTGGGCTCCTATGCACGCACTTATATATGTATATGTAGTGATCCTGTATTCTAGAGTAGTGTATCACCCATGTATCTCTGTGCTCGGAGCTACGGTACGCCCCGTGTGTCTCTGTGTTCGGAGCTACGATTTTATTTTGGACAGCTCATGTGTCGAACATTGTCTTTAAACTGTGTCACACTAGTTGGTTATGATAGAGTACCCTGTCGTGCACTTGTATTTTCTGTTTACATGGCATATTATATTATTGTACCTTGTTACGTCCCTCTGAGGACCTGGTTCCCTGCCAGTTTTGCAGCATAGATGATTACGGAGCATTTGGAGTTGCTGTTGGAGACGCATGTCTGGCGAGCATGGTACCAGGTACTCACATCTTATCTACCGGCATTATGGTTATTGTACATTGATTATTCATCTGCTGTTATAGCCTAGTTTTATAGACTCATACTTCTTCTCGAGTCTATTCGAGTTAATGTGTTATGGGGCGGCCGACTCTAGCACATATAGCTCTTTCTTGTATACTGTTATACATTGTGGATTGAGACATAGAGGTTTAAATTTATGGAATATCTAGATAGTGCCCTTTATATTACAGCTTATACGTATTCGAGTCAGACCAGAGTCTGGTCGAATGCGTAGTTGGCGTGTCACGTATTCCTGGTCCTACGTATTTTGGGACTGGGGCGTGACATGACTAGTCAAAGATAGGGGGTTGGTTTCTTCATTTGGGTTAAACCAATAGGATGGTGACACATCATTGCAATTTTTGCAATTAAGCCTCCAATAATTTAGAAAATTGCACAACAGTGTGTTTCTGAATTTAATTAATTAAAATTAGATACACTTGGCATTCTAAAATTAATTAGAAGTACATGGGGCCAAAATTAGGTCGGGTCACAAATACCATTAGTGAAGACGACTCAGAACAGAATATTACCCTAATTTGGGTTGCACGAGAAATAGGTCAAGATTGCCTCCAATTTCGATTGGAACGCACAACGATACAAGGTTAGAATTTATTTAGAATTTAAATAAACGTCTGCGACGAATATTGTGCAGCTAAAATGAAGAACAAAAGAGCATAATTATGAGTTACAAAAAGGTCAGAATGGAAGGCAGGTATGTCTAGGGCAAGGTTGTGAAATTTGTTGGAAGGCAAAAGCTAGGGTAGCGCTCCAGATATCGAAGCAACGACAATGTGCAAGAATTAAATAAAAATTACGGTAATTAATTACTACCTCCAATAATTTAATTCTAAAATAAAATAATTTAATACATAATCCCATAATTCGATCAGGTGTTCGTTTAGTGGGCTTCTAGGTCAAGTCTACCAGTTCAAACATTAGTGAACACTGTATATAATAATATATTTAAATACACATATCATAAAATCATTTAATATAAATATTATAATAATATTAATAAAATATAAAAAGTCGAAAATACCCCTGTTTTTGGGATGTGGTAGTGACAGTTAGTGTTGACCAAGTGTCCAATTGACCGTGTTATGCACACAACAGTCCCGAGATCTCTTCAAACAGAAAATCCTAACCAAACCCACGTGGTGGCTTGCCCGCACCATGCGGCTACCGTTACGACCGTATTCTGCTAAAGGATCCCCATGCGGCCGCCAAGCATGAGCATATGTGGCACCCATAGCACATCCACAGGGCGACTATAAATAACAAGGTACTACCCCTATACAAAGGGGCTGACTGGCTATCTGCGGATTCACACTAAAACCAAGGAGAGAAGCTTCTGCGTCCGGATCATCCACGGAGTAAAGAGAGTTGCTACACTCCTAACCCTCTATCGTCACCTCCCAGATCAAAATAAATTTGTACTTAGATTGTCTCTTAGGACTCTTCTCTGTACTCTCTAATTTGTTAATCAAATCAAGTTCTCTTAGTTCTTCCTTTTGATTTAAATGGCAAACACATGCGTCCATCTTGTTGGACGCATGACTGCCTATTAGTCCATACTCGTTGAATGAATAAAAATTTGCTAAGTCCAAAAGTAAGTCCATGTGGCCAGAGAGTTCATGCGGCCTGTGGTTGCATGCGGCCAGAGAGTCCATGCGGCCAGTGAGTGCATGCGACCAGAAAGTCCATGCGGCCAAAAATTCTTATGTGTATTTTGTGTTCCTTGTTGCTTTGTTCTCTTTTAGTAATTTCTATTAGTGATTATTGTTGCATGCTTTCTTATGTCGATCCAAGTTTATGATACCCGACAAGTTTTGCATATGTTCACAAGACCAGTCTGTGCACAAGTTCACAATCCTCACAACACCGTGGAAATGTTTGTGTATGAAAATATATTGCATTTGGCATCGGGCAATCAAGTATGAGCATTGTCCAATGTATCACGTGTCTCGAATACGATAACTCATGAATAACTCATACTCGTGATTCGTCATTTTAGGAAGTTCTCAAGTGTCCACGACTCGAGAACTTAAAAAAATTTAGTAATGATTAAACAAGATAAGATTTACCTAGAGCATTTTGGGAGCAAAGATAATGTGCTACCGGCTACCCCGATCCCCAAGGGCCCCATGCGGCATAGACAACCCTGCTAGGCAAAGGCTCCATGACTAACAAAGTTTATGTGTGTTGTGGCACTTACAAGACAAGTTTATATATTAGTTATGTTTCCAAGACCAATTTTTTATTTACAAGTTTACGTTTATGCTTATAAGTTCAATTGTTATTTATTATATTGTTGTATGGTTGACTGTGCATTTAATTTACTAGAAAAGCGTACCCTTGGCCATCCGGATTGACTGTAGTTCTGGTGGTAGCAATATTCTTAGCAATACATTTCTAGTAATTAGGGCTTGTGATAACCCTAGTTATTTAATTTTAGAAAATCGTAGGCATGTTTGGCATGAATTGTATGTTTGTTATTCGTATAGCTCGCTCTTCTAGTATTATTTTCTTTCGGTGCATGGTTAGGGTGCTAAGTTCTGCTCGGGTGAAGGTCTGCAACCCCGATCCTTGTTTGGTTTAAGGATTGTGGTCCCAATCCAGAGTAGTTCCTATGCTCTATTACCGCTTGTCGTCTTACTTTTATTTCTGTACTTATTATCAGTTCTTCCAATATTATTCTTGAGACGAGTACGTTGGTACCATACAAGTCTCGATCTGCATTTATTTCTTATATGTCTCTTTTGCTTTTGTTGTGATGTGTTTGGTTTATCACCTCGAGCTCCTTTGTGGTACTTGTTGCTTAGGGTTCTGACCTCACTGGCTTTACATGGCCAGGTTACCCCGAAGAGAACCAGGATCCGTCGCACTTCCAGCAAGATGGCTCGCACTTGTAGGATTGCGGCCAAAGCTCGCGAGTGGGTTTTCTTCTTTCATCCCTCGTCTTGATCATTTCTTTTTGTGGTGTTTAGCAAGGGGCAAAGTTAGCTCCTTATATTTTTGAGACTGCGGTCAACATGATGTATATATTAGACCATGGCTGGTATATTTGATCATGTATATTTAAACTATGCTAGTGCGGCATTTTGTATTCACTAGCTTCATGATCATATGTGACATATAATTTAGGACGCCTCTTAACTTTTATGTATGATATACTCTTGTACTTGTGTTGTTGGATTGAGATAATAGGATTTGTCGGCCTTAGGACTGACGTCATAGCATGCTAGAGTTCACCCATGTGTCTTCATGACAACCTTAACACATTGCGTCTTACTTTGGCATTCTGCAAGGTACGGTTGGCCATGTCAATCCCCGTATTTGCCCAGTATTCTAGGAGCGGTGCATGACAAGATTTTATTGGTGGCCCATGTAGGTATATTTTTTAGACTTGTAGGAGAACTCATCTTCTTAGAATCTCAATCCTCTATAATCTTCTATTGAACTCCACTTGCAACATGCACCTCTCATTTTTCTTAAACTTCAAACTTGCTTGACATAATTGTTCCATTATCTTCCCTTGTTGATATCCGTGTGTCCTTATACTTCAGGGACACTCCACCTGCTGCTCCTTCCGAGGGTTTCATTGCACTGATAACTTCAGTAGATCCAGTAGGCCAGGGCCAGATTCTGACATTTAACCAAGGGCAAGCATTAGTAGATTCTTATCAGCTGGCTCCGCAAGTCACGCATGTCCGACCGGCGCAATCAACTCCACCAGTCTTTCCGGATCAGTCAGTTCAGCCCTCTCCGTCATTCATACCAGTCCAGCCAGCCCAGACAATACCACCAGTTCTTCCAGTACAACCAGGGTAGGCAGGCTCTCAGGCTATGTTAAAAATAATCCAAGCTATGATGATGGTACAACAACAACAATAATATCTCCAACTTCAGCAACAAGTGGTCCAACTCTACCAGCAGTTTCAGCAGGGACAAGACCAGACCAACACTACTCTTTGCCAGGGAGCTAGAGTAGCACTCGAGAATAATGGGCGTTATACTCACAACTCGGTGACCAATGTTAGTCTCATGCGCCCAGCCAAGTTTCTCGGCACAGAAGATGCAGTTTTAGCAGATTCTTGGCTCCATGACTTTAAGGTCATCCTGGACACAACCAAGACCCCAGATGATGAGAAGGTAGCAGTAGTAAAGCTGCAATTATCAGATATTGCCCAAGATTGGTAGGCAGTACAAGAAATGGTACTTCCTAAGCCCATTGATTGGTAAACGTTCAAGAAGCGGTTCCAGGAGAAGTATTTTCACACAACCACCAAGTTCCATCTCCAGCAGCAGTACATCAACCTCCGCCAGAACACAAGATCGGTGACCAGTATACGGTCGAGTTTTGCCAACTCATCCGATTTGCTTCACATATGGTAGCTTTCGAGGAAGACCGAGCCAAGAGATTTGAGCAAGGGTTATATCTAGAGCTTCAGTAATTTACGGCGGGTCATAATTATACCACCTACGATGCAGTACTCAGGGCAGCTAGGTCACAAGAACTTGCCGGACAGAGATTAGTAGCAAGGTCCGGAGGCCAGAAGAGATCCCACTCATCCCTAAGAAGCGACAGTATTAAGTCATCACCTCCAGCACCAGCAGTAAGAACACCTCGCCCGCCAGCACCTCCAACCTCTACAATAACCTCAGTACAATCTACCAGGCAGTCTGTATCAGCAGGATGCAGCCACTGCGACAAGCCAGGGCACACCAAATAACAGTATAGAAGGGCCAATGGATAGCATCTCAGATATGGGGCATCTGACCACATGATTGGTTTATGTCCAACCCTGTACCCAAAAGCTTCTTCAGTCCGACAGTTACCAACTCAGCCTCGGGCAGTGACTGAAGGCCAGCGAGGACTAGCATTAGCAATTTGACCACCAGCCCAACATCCTCTCCCTACACAGATCCAGCAGTTCCAACAGCAACGTCTGGCATAGTATGCTCAAGTTCAGGAAGCCCAACCAGCAAGACAGAACCAGCAACAAGTCAGAGCCACAGCCACTGGACGATGTCCTGACAAAATATTTGGTGACCTAGAGCAGTTGTTAGCCAAAGGCGCTATAATTATAGGTAAAATTTTAGAGCTCTCTTTATCTTGTCTCATTCTTGGGTTCTTGTCGAACGGCCTTGTGTCTCGACATGTTCGAGATACAATAGTCATTTCGATCCCTTCGATGAGTGAAAAGGCGAGTTCATCGCCCCGCTCTTCTATTTGCGTATCTCGTGATACGTTATGTTTATCATGTATCCCGACTACAAAGGTATGTCCCGGATTAGAGTCATATCCTCGATATAGTCGTTGGTACCGACTTACCTCCAGGCTTGGCTCTTGTGCATTTGTGTGAGTCAGCATAGGCAAGCGAGGAGGAGTTCCTATTCGACTGACTCAGGAGTATATGTATCCATATGCCTCCATTTTCCTGTGTGTTACTTGTGTGCATTTATTCTTTATTTACTTCTGCAGCTATCTTTTCTATTTCAGTTACTTGCTTAGTGTAAACATTTGAATTATTATTTGATTTCTTGAGCTTTCTCGTGTGTTCCAGATCGACAAGCCTTGGAGAAATTCTGAGGACGAAATTTTTCTAAGTAGGGTAGAGATGTCACACCCGATCCTAGATTTAGTATTTCTTGAATTTCTAGAATTTAATTTTTTTTGATAATATATTACTGTTGTATTTCAAATGTTGGTTCTTGTCATTATATTATTATTTTATTTTTTTGAGAGAGAGACTACCCGAGACCAGTAGAATACCCATTGGCATAACCATAGACCTGATTTATGACTCGCATGTAGAATGGACCCTTGGTTCGGTTCATTTTGGGTGAAACCATGACTAAACCCTCTTTCTCCTCTCCTAGTATATATATATATATATATATATATATATATATATATATATGGCTTTTCTTTTTCCTTTATTTCTTCTTCTTCATTTATTTCCTCCTTTCCCTCAAGCTCCCCTTAAAACCCTAACCCTAAAGAAAGTTGCTGCGACTGGAACGCGCGAGGAAGAGACTAGTAGCCACCAAAGGGAAGTACATCTTGCTCAATGGTAAAATCTTAGATTTTTGAATTTTTTTATATATATTATTGTTTTGAAAATATATTTGATAGAAAATGTTCTTATTGAGTTGCTGATCATGTTTAGTTCTTAGAGTTATGGATTTTTGATGTATATATTTTTGTAGATCTGAGTTTCAAGTTTAGGGTTTTTATGTGTTCTATAAGTTTTTCTTAGTTTTGATCTATTAAAACTTAGTATTTTTGGAAACTAGTGGTTCCTTATGTTAAAGCATTTCATTTCGAGCATTTGGTTTTTGTTTCACTTGATTTGGAGTAAAAATGATGTTTTTATAAAGAAAACAAAATTTTCGGTTTTTGGAGTTTCGACCATGGCTGAATTTGCTGTTGGAGAAGACGAAGTCTTTATGCGGCCAGCGAGCCATGCGGCCGAGAGTGCTATGCAGCCCGAGAGGGTTATGCGGCCTGAACTCTTGCGGCATGCTGACAGCATGTATCCATCTTGTTGGACGCATGACTACCAATAAGTCCATACTCGTTGAACGAATAAAAATTCGCTAAGTCCAAAAGTAAGTCCATGCGGCCATTGGGTGCATGCGGCCAGAGAGTTCATGCGACCAGTGGGTGCATGCAGCCAAAAAGTTTATGCGGCCGAGAATTCTTGTGTGCATTTTGTTCCTTGTTGCTTTGTTCTCCTTTAGTAATTCTTTTTAGTGATTATTATTGCATGCTTCCTTATGTCAATCCAAGTTTATGATACCCGACAAGTTTTGCATATGTTCATAAGACCAGTCTGTATACAAGTTCACAATCCTCACGACACAGTAAAAATATTTGTGTATAAAAATCTATTGCATTAGGCATCGGACAATCAAGTGTGAGCATTATCCAATTTATCGCGTGTCGCGAATACGATAACTCATAAATAGCTCATACTCACGATTCATTATTTTAGGAAGTTCTCAAGTGTCTACGACTCGAGAACTTAAAATAATTTAGTAATGATTAAACAAGATAAGATTTACCTAGAGCATTTTGGGAGGGAATAATATTATGCTACCGGCTACCCCGAACCCCAAGGGCCCCATGCGGCATGGACAACCCTGCTAGGCAAGGGATCCATGACCAACCAAGTTTACGTGTGTTATGGCACTTACACGACAAGTTTATATATTAGTTATGTTTACAAGACCAGTTTTTGATTCACAAGTTTACATTTATGCTTATAAGTTTATTTGTTGTTTATTGTGTTATTGTATGGTTGATTGTGCATTTAATTTACTAGACAAGCGTACCCTTGGCCATCCGGGTTGACTGTAGTGCTGGTGGTAGCAATATCCTGTGATAACCCTAGTTAGTTAATTTTAGCAAGCTGTGGACATGTTTGGCCATGAATTGGATGTTTTTTATTCGTATAGCTCGCTCTTCTAGTTTTATTTTCTCCCGGCGCGTGGTTAGGGTGCTAAGTTCTGCTCGGATGAAGGTCTGCAACCCCGGTCCTTGTTTGGTTTAAGGGTTGTGGTCCAATCCAGAGTAGTTCCTATGCAATCTTGCCGCCCGTCACCTGACTTTTATTTTTGCAATTATTATCAGTTCTTCCAGTATTATTTTTGAGACGAGTATGTTGGTACCGTACAAGTCTCGATCTGCATTTATTTCTTACATGTCTCTTTGCTTTTATTGTGATATGTTTGGTCTATCACCTCAAGCTTCTTTATGGTACTTGTTGCTTGGGGTTTTGACCCTACTGGCTTTGCATGGCCAGGTTATCCCGAAGAGAACCAGGATCCATCGCACTTCCAACAAGATGGCTCGCACTCGTAGGACTACGGCCGAAGCTCGCGAGTGGGTTTCCTTCTTTCACCCCTTGTCTTGATCATTTATTTTTGTGGTGTTTAGCAAGGGACAGAGTTAGCTCCTTATATTTTTAAGACTGCGGTCAACATGATGTATATATTAGACCATGGCTGGTATATTTGATCATGTATATTTAAACTCTGCTAGTGCAGCATTTTGTATTCACTAGCTTTATGATCATATATGACATATAATTTGTGACGCCTCTTTACTTTCATGTATGATATACTCTTGTACTTGTGTTGTTGGATTGAGATAATATGATTTGTAGGCCTTAGGACTGACGTCATAACATGCTAGAGTTCACCCATGTGTCTTTATGACAACCTTAACACATTGTGGCTTACTCCGGTATTCTACAAGATGCGGTTGGCCATGTCAGTCTCCGTATTTATCCAGTATTCTGGGAGCTGGACGTGATATTACCCTTTGAGGTACTGGCTTTATCGCACTGATGGTGCTTCCTGTCCACTGGTGCACTACGATGCTATTCTTGTTTACTGTGCACTAAGGTGCTATACCATGTTCCTGTCATGCCCCAATCCCAAAGTACGTAGGACCAGGCCACATGACAATGGCCATCTATGCACCAAGTGGACTCCAGTCCAGCTGAAGTACGATACATTGTCTAGATCATAATAACTATACATATAAAATATCTAGATACATCTACAATACTAACTATGAACTATCTAAAATAAGAAATAAACTACGAATGAACAATGAAGATGGTAACTTCTAAGTATACCTGAATAAGAAGAACTAGTCCACAACAATCCCATGAAAATAACTCAGCAAATAACCTGGAAGAAAATCAGGTCCTCAGAGGGAAGTAGCAAGATACTTAATATATATGTCGAAATAATAAACAATAAATACCAACAAGGGCACTACTAAGTAACTTAGGAACTATAACTCCTAACCAGTCTAGGTGTAACATGCACTTTGAGGACAATATTCCTATGCATGGGCTCTCATAACAAATAATAAATGCATAGCACACATAGCGCTTAACTGAGTCACTAGTAGCATCTAGAGGAAAGTAAATAAATAGTAGCCCTTACGCTAGTAGTTGTCCCCTCCTACCCCATGATATTGTCAAGACGAATCAACGACGCGTCTAGTCAGTCTCTAATAAGTAAAGGGTCCAGTCAATCATATACACAATATCAGGTCGGGTCATCTAGCATGCAATGCAACACACAATATGTGTATCTTGAATAACATGTGTCAATAAGAATAGTCATATAACATGTCATGGAATCAACAGTAACATAATAGTAAGAATATGACAGAAGATATATATGAAACATGTAAATACTAAGTATCAAATACGCAAGGTATACTTGCCTAGAGTGCGTCCAAGCCTGCTGAGTGCGAGAGAAAAGTCTGGCCAAGTCTATCCATAATCTAACGAGTCATACTCCATGCGAATATCTGCCAACCCAAAACACATATAACTATATATATTATACATAACGTACAAATATGACTAAAAAAAATCCTAACTCTGAACATGGGTCGGTATAAGTCGCCTATCACCTATGTCACGTAAGCTGTTATATTAGTCACACTATCTAGAACTAAGTCACAGTCTCTATAATTATTATTTATTTATTAATATTTTGATTTATAAGTTTTGATTTTAAAATACCATATTTGTATCTCGTAATTTGTACAACAAAGTCTATGACACGTAAATCGAGACAAGACAATAAAGCATAGGGTTAACGATCTTATCTTAGTGATCTATATGGTCACTTTATCAATTTCAGTGATAAAAGATTACTGGAATTGACAGATCTTAGTTTCATTGTACGTATTTTGAAATATAAACATGATATCCAATTATTATAAATAATGGTGACACGAAAAGAAAAATCTGAACAAACGTCACATGATGATGAGAAAAATATTACCAATGAGTCCAGAATGGTCAAGATACTAAGAATAGCCTACCTATAAGTATAATTTGGACACATAGACAAAAATGATAGTTTCAGGTCAAAACAAAATCTGTAAGTAGAGCCCGCTTTGCACCAAAAATGTGTCAGAGCTAAAGTTCTCAAAATTCAGCAAACTATATGTCTACCGAGACTATAACGATAATACAAACTCAACGATATATCCAAAATTAGATTCAGATGAGCCAATCTCAAAATTGCCTGTTGAATCAGATCGTGGGACCCATAAAATGGTGATCCGATCGATTGTCTCAGAATCGAACGAAACTTGGGTTATAGGACAAGTCAAATACTGTGAGCCTAATGGCATAAGTCTCATCACGATACCACAAGCATGCACAAAGTAATTACTAAATTTCAAAAAGTATCGATACGGTAATTTTCGACGGATATGGATCTAATTCGTCCTGCACACCCGACCAATTCAAATTATGTCAATACCCACATGTCGGAAGAGAATTTATGCGCCTTTGGGTATAATTGGTACTTGATGGAGTTGCCCGATTTGATGGGATCATCTTTGTATCCATAAATTTTAGATTTTAAAACATTAATTTTATTAGTTTTCTACACAAATTTTAATTAGATTTTATTCTAAAATAAATTAAAATATTAATAGAAATTTAGAGAGGGTTAAATCATCTACACACTGGTAAAATTGATTCATGGATTGATCAAATATGGGTGAAATTATAGGTCTTCCAACAGAGGGTGGTGGACTTGATTTTTTTATGTTTTTATATTCAGAAATTAGTTTGTTTGGTTTTTGATTTGATTTTACACTGAATTTAATATAATTTAATTCAAACTAATTTAAAGAGATTAAAGATGGTTAAGTTATAAATATACCCGCACAATCAAAACGAGAATCGATCAAGCGATGACCAAGAAACCAGGCCTCTAATGTAAGGTCGGGTTCAGCTCTGTTCCGTGTGCATAGCCCTACACAACGGCAGATCGACTTGCCTGCGGCGGCATGGTCCATCGGGAAGACTGGCGAGGTGTTCGTCGGATATCTAGGTGAGTTGGTGTAGGTCATTGCGTTATTCTCGACGACTGATGATGCAGTCAAAACCACGACAGTACGGACAGACTGTCGTCGACGATGTCATGGTCAAGAACTACTGGTCGTGAAGTGTCCGAGATGCTTTGACGAACAGGTAAAAATTTGTCTCGGGTTTCCTCGATACTCTGGGGGTGGGTTCGAGGTCCTGGTGTTGTTCAAAAATAATAAGATATCAGGTATCTGGGAAGTTTATGAGCAATAATAAATTCCATAATTAGAGGAGAGTTTAGGTTTAGATTAGGAAGATTTAGATGATTCAAATTTGAATTGGGTTTGTGAAGATTCAATTAAAATTAGTTAAGAAAATATTTGATTTTCAAAGTTTCCTTATCTGGGTTACAGGGGATGCCCGGGTCAGGTAGAAGAGATGAATAAACAAGTGACTGTTCATTCAATTAATTTTTTTTATATACCTTATTATTTATTCATATTGGTTTATTTATATATCTATATGCATGTTTTTTATCAATTCTTTTTATTAAATTTTAATTATAATATTTACTTACATATTCACATTACTTATATACCTATTACTCATATATGTATATATATATATATATATATATATATATATATATATATATACATTTATTTGTTATGGTTTTAGATATTCTTAGACTAGGATTTACTCTTAGTTACTAGATAATGTATTTGTATTAATAATTACTTAAGCTAAATGGGAAGAAATATTAGAGGGTTTATAGTTCATGTTATTCCTGCACAAGTACCACCGTATTTGGTCAATGATCGTAGTGTGGCTAGATTAGGATCTGTGTATTAAATGCTGAAGTCTATGCTCATGATGAATCTAGACTGGAACCTTTGAGAACCAACACGAATTCACAGCCAGCATACCCGTACTAATGTATGATATTTAGGGAGGATAATCGTGTATCAACGTTACGGGATTCAATATAAACCGTATGGCTAATTAGGTAACCTAAAACTCGTATAAGCATTAAGAGGAAAAAGGATCCCGATATTGTGTGTTGCTAGCTATCCATCGGATACAGTGGTATCATCCAATCTAGTGGAGTATATATCTGACTTCATATTATTGTTACCTACCTAGTGTCTACCATATAGGAATATTGGGACGTTACTAATTTACTGTTACCGACCTGGTGACCCCCCGATGGGTAGCATGGTGGACTGTTACTGATTATTCATATCTCTATGACTGGTTAGTTTCGTTTCAGCATTACACGATCTGAGTATCCCAATATTGTATTCCTGGGGTAACCCAAATATTAATCTAGTAAGTCGTAGGAATTGTTTGATCGATCTATTAAATTAATTGATCGTGTATTCTATTACGTGACCATAGTCTAGGTATATGTTATGTCTTAACATAGTACGACAACTCCTATTCTTGTTTGGTGTAGGGGTGGTCTATTGCCTCGACGATGGAATACATGTCCGTACTATGACACAAATTATATATTTATTATTATTTGGGTTTGGTTTCGTTCACTCGTGCGTTCTTGTGGTACTTGTTATTATGGGCCTCTCTCTAGTTTTGTTTGGCCAGATCTGGTAGTAGAGTCCAAGGATCCAGCGTATCTTACCCTAGATGACGTGTAACCGCAAGATGGTTATCTAGGAGCATGAGTGAGTTTCTTCTTCACTACTCTTATAGAATTTTGATTTTTTGGACGTTTCGCCAATATGCACCTGTTAGCCTGTATATTCTGGACTTTTTCCATCCTGATTGTATTATATTCAGACTGTATCTGACGATATCATTATGTAAATTTGATAATGTGCTAGCTCTCTATTTTGTAAAATTAGCTTCAGGATCATTTTGATAGAGCATCAAGGATGTCTTACTGCTTTACTTTTATATGTTCCATATTTTTTGCTTCTTATGTTGACTGATTGAGACATAATATATTCTTGTGAGGCCCATAGGTGACTTATATTGTGTCACGACCCGCACCCGGTATAGGGGCACGAGAGCGTGGGTACGTCCAGCCTACACCGTAGCATCGGCTGTAGAACGCTGTCTAGGTCATGATACTATCTAAACAATCTCACACGAGCATCCAACTCCATAAGGAGACACGGATAATCATAATATAATATGAACAACATACTCAATCACATAACTACAATACGATAAGATATCGAAGAATAAAATAAAATGTGACACAAGTCTAAATAGAAATAATCTAACTCAACAATAAATCTAAGTCTCAACAAAGTATGCCGGAGACAAATCCGGTACCAATAGACTGCTAAAAGAAACTAACTAGATAACTAGTGATCCCGGCTAAACCTCCCAGAATCACAACTGAACTACCAAGTCCAAATCTGCAGCTACTCACCCTGTGGTCCATAAAATGTCGGACACCAGTCCTCCAAGGCATAGTCTGGAAAAATATTTCCAGTCAGGAAGGAGCAAAGTACATCTTAAATAACAGTTCCATTTAATTGATAAGGACTATAAAATAATAAATAGATGATGCTAAATACTGAGAGAAGGCAATAAGTAAATGCAATAACAATATAAAGAGACAGGCAATATAAGCAATATGGTACAGTCAGTGCATATATAAAATAAAGAGAAAGAGCTACAATATCATATACAGCTGATGTAGTATATGAAAATAAAATGAAGAACAGTAACTATTCTAAGTGTTTGAAATATCAGTCTATCATGTGATCGGCTTGGGACAAGATCAGGCTTGTTACATATGATTATCTATAATTCATGCAAGGTCAGGCTAACCATTTGGTTAGCTATGATGCAAGTAGTGGTCAGACTAATCATATATAACAGGCTATGAGGCATGTAATGGTCAGGCTGCACCCGACATGAGGTGTGGGGTGAGCTATGATGCATGTAGAGTTGGGTATGATCACATAATCTACTAATATTTCCCCCGCCTCCAACTAGTACGGTGGATCCAACCATGACACGTTACGATACACGATCAATGTCCAATATATCATGTACGATGTCTAATATCAATGTCATATACAATGTCAATGCGATAATCAATGTAATATCTCATGACTGCAGATCCAATCTATATACTAGTCCTTGTAGCAAAGTGTCAAGAATCAGATGTAACATTTCTAGATAATATTATCAAATAATTAGAAATTATCAAAGAATGTACTCGCCTTGGGTCCTTAGCTGGTAATACCAATGTCCTGTTCCAGAGTATCGTCTGGATGATCCAATAGTCCTATAGACATATCATAAAATAATACAACATTGCATCAGACATTACTCTAACACACATTTATAAATACACTGAACTCGGGGCTACGCTAGGTATGACTCTGGTCAACTAAGGTCAAGTGTGCGTCAATTTGCACGGGTGTTGTGTCTGAAATTGCTGTGCAATCAGACAGTCAATGATTCGGTCCTGCCAGTATGTCGGTGTACATATGGCAGTCTGCTAACATGCTACGTGGTCATACTTAGGTCATCTAGTAGATAGACACATAAAGCATATTATACATATTATTAACTAGCATTAATACTTACAATATATACATGCACCAAATTAAATACATATACAATATATGTATACAAATTAATTACATATATAATATATACTAGTTGAATAATATATATACATCATATTGAATAAAGTACACATACTAAATATATGTACATACTATACTATACCAATTTAATGCTTATACTATATACTTGTGTGTGTGTATATATATATATATATATATATATATATATATATATATATATATATATATATATATATATATATATATATATATATATATATATACATACTAACATTTATTGAATACGTATATACTAATATATAGTTGAATACATACATATACTAATAGAGAAATATATTATATATATATATATATATATATACCAATGTTCTTTGAATATATACCAATACGTATGCAAATACGAACCTACATATCTCCATACAAATACGTATACGCGAGGGGGAGAACCGAACCTGTGTGCGTGCACGGGGTTGGCGATGACGACGAAGATGATGATGACGAAGGCGACGACGGAGGTACAGGTGGTTCTGATGATGATGGGGTGGCCGGAGACTGGAGGCTGGAGGTGGATCGTGAAGGGTGGCCGGTGACTGGAGGTGGTAGGGTGGCACTGGTGGAGTGGTGGTGGATCGGGTGGTGGTGTAATGGTAGCACTGGTGGTCGAGAAGGAGGAGTGAAGGTCAGCGGGGTGGTCGGCTCGGCGTGGAGGGGATGCAGGGAGGAGGTTACAGTGGTGATGAAGGGTGGTGCTGGCTCGTGGGGGAATGGCTCGCCGGGGTGGGTGAGTGGCCGGTGGAGGAGGAAGTTGTGGCTCGCCAGAGTTAATGGTGATGGTGACTCTGATGATGATGGTGGTGGTGAGGAGTTAAGGGCCGGAGGAGGGAAGCTCGGGGCGGTGGTTCTGACGATGATGGTGGCAGTGGTTCTGATGGTGGTGGTGGTTCTGATGTAGCGGGGTCGAGAGGGAAAGCTCGGCGCTATCGAACGGAGGTGCGAGATGAGTTCGGGTTCGCCGGGGAGGAGAGATCGGCCGTGGGGGAGAAGGAGCTCGGCCGGGCTGGTTCGGATCAAGGCGAGGCCGGGTGGAGCTCGATGGAGGGTGGTTCGCCGGGGTGCAGCTATGTTGAGCGGGCGGTGGTGGTGGCTCGGGAACTCAGGCTGAGGGAGGTTGCAGAGGTGGTTGGCTCGACGGGTGGCCGGGGCTGGCCGGCCGGGTGATGGTGTAGAGTGGTCGGATGGGGAAGATGGTTTAAACCAAATCAAAAAATGAAGAGGAAGAAGAAGAGAAAAAGAGAAAAAGAGAAGAAGAAGAAGAAGAAGAGAAAGGAAAAATTCCTACGTTGGGAGAAGGAGGGAGGAGAAAGAAGGTGGGTGGTGTTTCCTAGGTTTAGGGATTAGGGCATGCTTGGGGAAGGGTGCATGAAGAGACATTAAATAGGGGACGTGATGGGAGGTGTGTGGTGATGATGAGCCCCATTTTGAATGGGTGGCTCAGATTCGACATGAAGAATTCATTCATACAAATGGGAGGGGTTGGGTTGACTAGTCAAAGAACTAGGGCTTCTCCATTTGGTTTGAACCAACGGGGTGTTGACACCTAATGCAATAATTGCAAATAAACCCCCCTTAAATTTGGATATTTGCACAGACACATAAAATAATAAAAAATTGGTGGGGGAATTGGTGTTTGGTATTTTGTAGGGTGAGGGGGTGTTGTGTATTTTGTATGGGCTTAATGAATGGGGTATTTGGATTAAATTGGGTTAAAACGTGATTAGTCAAAGTTGGTATCCCCAATTTAATTAGAAACAAATGCAAGCGGTGTTCTAAAATTAATTAGAAATACATGGGGCCAAAATTAGGTTGGGACACAAATATCATTAGTGAAGAAGACTCAGAACAAAATATTACCCTAATTTGGGTTGCACGAAAATGGGTCAAGATTATCTCCAATTTCGATTGGAATGCACAACGATACAAAGTCGAATTTTATTTAAAAATTAAATAAACGTCCGCGGCGAATATTGTGCGGCTAAAATGAAGCATAAGAGAGCATAATTACGAGTTACAAAAAGGTCAGAATGGAAGGCAGGCACGTCTAGAGCAAGGTTGTAAAATTTGTTGGAAGGCAAAAGCTAGGGTAGCGCTCCAAATATCGAAGCAACGGCAAGGCGCAACAGTTAAATAAAATTACGGTAATTAATTACTACCTCAAATAATTAAATTCTAAATAAAACAAATTAATTTCATAACCATACATTTCGGTCAGGTGTTTATCTAGTGGGCTTCTAGGTCAAGTCTACTAGCTCAAGCATTAACGAACACTGTACATAATATATATGTAAATACATATCTCATACATTTATTCAAATTAAATACACGTAATATTAAATATATATAAAAAGTAAAAAATATCCCTGTTTTTGGAACGTGGTAGTGACAAGTCTACCCTCTTTAAAAGAATTTTGTCCTCAAAATTTAAATCCTCAATAGTAGTATTTACTCGTTATATTATTTTCCATCAAAATTTAAATTCATCAACCCACATAATCATGAAATAATCCACATTATCAGTTCACAATTTTTCAAAATTCTGTAATTATCGTATTCCTGAAAATCCTCGAAATAAAAATCAAATTCCATTTTTATCACAATTTCCTCCAAAATTTTAAGTTAATAATTAAATACTCAAAAAATTAATATCCAATCCTCTAATTTAAATTCAATCAATACACATTTTTATAAATTAAGAAATCCCATCTAAAAACACTAATCCATAAATCCAATCGATGCATATTTATAAAATCTAAATCCTTATCCCAAAAATGTGAATTCAAACTATAATCCATTAATTATCTTACTCATCTAATTTAAGTTCAATCGATGCGTATAAAAATTTAAATCCTTATCCCAAAATTTTGACTTCAACACTAATCCGTTAATGATCTTATTCCTCGATTTTTTTTCCACATAATACTCAAACAATGCGATACTTATGGAATCTTCAAATGCAGCATTCATAATATAAATTTTTAAATTTATATCTTGCAATCAAATAGATATAATGATAATCTCCCTAATTTTCTCTAATTTTAATAACAAATTCAATCATATCATAATCTTCCTAAAATTAATAAATCATCAATTCTGCCATGTTAAATTCTTAACTCTTTATTTAAATTAATGTTTATCCTCAAATTTTAATAATAATTTCAATCATATCTCAATCTTCATAAAATCATTGATTCATCAATTCTGCCACATTAAATCCTTAAATCTTTATTTAAATTAATGCTTATCCTCAAAATTTTAAGTATCTTGTCTCTCCTGTCAAGTCATAACCTCTTCCTAAATCTACTACGGTCAAACCCCCAATAATCAAGGTCTAAGAAAATTCTACATACAGTCATACAACATACAATCTAGAGGAAACATGCATGGCTATGGTCTGTTTTGTCATGGTATTGCAGTCTCTGTCAGGGTGTGCTACTAACTACATTCTAACAAGAAAATCATGAATACAAGCTAGGTACTAAGGAATCAG